>JAQFVV010012550.1:1775881-2187909 GCA_028023455.1 Epiperipatus broadwayi
GAAAACATACTGAGTTAGAATATATATATATATATATATATATATATATATATATATATATATATATATATATATATATATATATATATATATATATATATATATATATATATATATATATATATATATAGAGAGAGAGAGAGAGAGAGAGAGAGAGAGAGAGAACAGTTTGTGTCTCTATTGGCTCCACTGTCACTGTCTTTAAGTTCTGGGTTTCATAACAGTGAGTGTCACAAGTGTTATCTTGTCTGAAGTAAATCTCTATCAGTTGCTTTTTAATTTATTCTATATTACCCAAGTTATGTGAGCATTGTCTTTAGTGTGGCTGTGGATTACTTGATCTGAGTTACTTCTGTGATGATAATAGAAACCAGTCATTGCTCTAAGTACAGAATACTGTCATCTTCTCTCTATATAGCTCCAGCAACATCTTAACTTTTGGAACTAAGGTTTTGAACACTATCTGAAATCAAGCATTATAAGCACATACAATATTATAATAACATGAGTGTGCATTATCTTGCTCCATTTTTGTGAAGCATGCAGACTTGTACAGTATATTGTCTGACATTATATGTGATGTATGGATATTCATCACCACTTCTATACTGATTTTTCTTGATATCTGCCTATATTGCAGTAGGTACTTGCATACTTTTTTTGCATTAAACATCATGTACAGCTTCATTATGGATTCTCTCTGGTACATACTGTAGTGTAGTTCTATATACTCTCCATTGCAAAGCTTGCTATTCTTTAACTACAATTATTTATACCCTTCCTTTGGATTCAGGAGATAAACAGATATTTGTAAATGGAATCTTTCATTCTGACTACTTTCTTTACTTTACATTAAGGATTTTTTTTCATGCAACTAATGTTTTTGCCTCTGGCAATGGCTGTTAACCTTTTTTACTCTTTTATTTATATTATACATGTTCTTTTTTATTATTAGCAAAACCACTTCTACATACATCAGTTTTCATTTTTCTATTAAGTATCTAAGTCTCAGATACATAAATATGTATTTATTAAAACTTTTCTTATTAAACACTTGGGCATATTTACTTTTAAAATTAAGTTATTTATACTAAAAACACATTTTTTAAATATAATTCTTTCATTAATTTTAACTACTATGTTTATTTCCATACTAGTATATTTACTAAAGTATTTATGATTGATCCATGACAATAATTTATCATTCTTGTTCTCTTTTAATTTGTTGCTATTATCTTTTATTTTATTTTATTTATTAAAAGTTAAAAGTTAGCAAACAAGCTATGCTTTTTATTTTTTATTTTTTAGCATTATTCTTAGTCATGTTTTCTTATGTTCTGTGATAACACTTGTAACATCTAAATTCTGAAACATTATTTGAAAAACTAATCACATCATTTTTAAAGCATTGGTTACTTAAATAATCTGGACCCACTGATGAGTGCTGGTTCAGCTTGAAATATGTATATTGATGATTATTTATCTTTTTTACATGTGTATGGTCATGTATATCAGTGGTATGAGATATTGTGGATAGTTGAAGGGTGCTTGAAAGTCTGAGTTCAAATCCCTATATTATTTTTTTATCTTTTTTTTTATTTTTAAGTCCCCTATATTAACAATTTACTTTAGTTTTTTAAGCAATTTTAAAATAAATATACAAAATGTGTGTATATAAAATTAATCATTAATCATATGAGTGCTTTAAAGATGTAAAAAGTTTGTATGTGGAGAAGACATAAAAAATGATTGTTAAATTATTTTTAACTAGAAAAACCATTACGAAACTTCTGGTATTTTCTGTATATGATGTTTGAAGACCTCAGGATTAAGATTAATCTTTATCTCTTAAGTTTTTAAATATCAAATGATCTCTCTGATACAAATCATTTGATTGATATATTTATTGTTCTGATGAAATTGTTTGGTTTCTTGTAACAATGCAGTCCATTTACCAATTATTATAATTGATACAATGAAAGGCTAAAACCTTTGACAGATGCACTTTAAAAATGCTTAAATGACAAATAATCACAAAGCAATAATGACTGCACAAAAAACTCTAAATTCAAAACACAAGCCAGAGATTTTACATGAAAAAGATGGAACCCACTTTCTTCTCTACTTAAATTTATATATAAATAAGCCAGACTCAAGCATTTTGCACTAAGTGCATGAAGCTTAAATACCTTCACATTTAATTCACTAAATATTATATAAATAAACAATGTGAAATCTTTTGATTAAATTTATTAAGTGCAAGCAGATAATATAATAATAATGTGAAAGGCTGAAAGCTTTGACAGATGCACTTGTGTTTTGAATTTAGAGTTACTTGTGCAGTTGTTATTGATATCTGATTGGCTGTCATTTAAGCATTTTTAAGGTGCAACTGTCAAAGGTTTCAGCCTTTCACATTATTATTATATCATATGTTTGTGCTTAATAAATTTAATATATTTATAATTGATATAGTAAAGGGGTTTTGAGATCTGTAACTACTGTATTCCAATAGAAAAATGAGACTGTACTGCTTAATTGGTATTAGATTGTGAGCATTAAAAATTTGCATATACATTAGTAATAATGCAGATTTTAATTATACATCTCTTTGTATATATTTGTTTAACTCATTCCTTAAATATTATTAATGTGGAAATTAATAGAAGTATACTTTTAAACTAAACAAACCAATAACATTATTTTTAAAATACAATCAACCCAAGTCTTTATATAATCAAAATCTATTCTTCTATATTTTTCTATGTTATTTGATTCACTTTTTGGTTTTCTTTTGCTAGAAGATGTAATTTTCTATTGGTAACACTTTTTAATAAAAAATTTAAAATACCAGGATTTTCATAAATTGGACTGCAGCTGCAAACGTAACAATAGGAAAAAAAAGCTGACTTTGATAGTGAGCTCAAACTAATCAATTACAACTTTAAAAACTCTGAATTTGGAGTTACTTTGTATTTTTTTTCTTTACATCGCAAACTACAAATTCTAAAACATTCATCGATAATTTCTACACGATAACCCTTTTAAGACATTATTGTTATATTACAAGTTTATTTTATTTTGACTTTTAAAATATAAGATAAATGACCCACGTTCTAATTATATATGAATTCTATTTATTTAATTAATTTATTATTATTTAGAAGATTTAAATTATGAAGATAAAACTCAAAAATAATTTTCAATCTAAGGCAAGAAAAAAGTTTGGCAAAGGAAAAAATATACATGTTTGAAGCAAAATATTAAAATTTCAAATTTTTGCATATAAGTGATATTACAAAGACAAAAGAAATATTTTTATATTTGACATTCACCTATTATTTATATGGTTTTTGCTTAAAAAGTTTTTAAAATCATATAGCACGAACATTCATTTATATTTTAAACAATTTATTTTATTTACAATAAATATAATTATTAGTAATTTTTGCTTTAATACACGACTCAAAACTTTTCTAATTAATAAAAATAAATAATCTAATCCGATTGTTCTTTGTTTTTAATTTTTAATGCATACATCGTGCCCATATTTCAGCTCTTCGATATAACACAAGATCACACAAATGTAATTTTAAAAAACCCTAGGTAAAATATTTAACAATTTGTACATATGCATATTGAGATGAATAAAGACATACGTAAAATGATTATTACAATAATATACAGGAGAATGGGGTTATCATACAATTATTTTTACAGTATATATTTGTGTGAATATTTTATATTTCATTATGGTATATAAGAGAGTAATAATTTTACATCATTTTTTGAATTAAAATATACTTGTTATTATATTTAGAAATAAACTCATTTATATATTTTAAGCATTTATTTAATTTATAAATATTACATCAGTATTATTGATAACTTTCTCACAATATTTGAGACTGCATTTAGTATATACAATAGAATAAAAAAGCTCATATTTATAAAGGGAAATCTGACAATGAATTACTACTATACAAAGTGCAAACTTTTGTGCTGCAACACAAATAATTTTGTTGCTAATTGAATTTGTTTGCCAGTTGTTGTTGTTGTTGTTGTTGTTATTATTATTATTATTATTATTATTATTATTATTATTATTATTATTATTATTATTATTATTATTATTATTATTATTATTATTATTATGTTGATGATGATGATGAACATTAACTCTTGGGTTCTGCTGTTAGCAAAGTGAGTTTTTTGGAAATCTAGCACCTTTTAATATAATTATTGAAACAGTAAGATATGCCCTACCAATTTTAGTTTCACCTTGCCTTCCTGTTTTCTACCCTCATGCCTTATTTAAAACCCTAATTTTATTGTATTGTGTGTGTACTGGGTATAATTACCGAAATCCCGCCTAAATTTATATGTCTAATGGGGTACCCGGGGTTTTATAATAATTAAAATTGTTTTTAAATGGTTTTATTTTCTAACCGGTGAGTATATATTATGTATATGCTTGTACAGTAAAGTAGGTCACATATTCTCATCTACACACATACTACGATAATAGTTAAAATTTATGAAAATATTTTATTTCAAATTTGTTGTTTTGAATCTGTTTATTTTGTAATGTTATTTCGCTATAATTATTTGCATTTAATCAAATAATATCACTGATAAATATATTCTGGAAATTAAATTCAGAAAGAGAGTTTTATAAAATAAAATGTTTTTCAAAAACATGCCATTTCTTTTAAATCAGTGAGGGTAGGGAAAGAACAATAGTGACTAATTTTAACCATATTGGTGCCAGTTTTATTAGTAGATTTGATCAGATTAAAACAGTGTTTACAAACAGATTTTAATTAGAAAATGCAGTCCGTGTTTTCAAATGTATTAATAACTTAAAGAATGGATTTTACCACCGCTGGGTTAGATTGTAATCAGGGAGAGCATATAAATAGGGCTGATTGATTGTATTCTATTATTGGAGAGACAGTTATTAATCTGCTTGATACTGTGACAGCAGAAGTTATATTTTCTGTAATTTTGAAATTGATTTTCTATTAGCTTTTATTTGCATTATCGGACTGGCCGGCTTGTTGGTTAGTTTAGAACCAATTTTAAAATCCTTTAACCTTAGAATGATGGGGTAAGGGGGCAGTAGGCTGTTTTCCCTCAGAAGTCCAGTGCCTTGGCCATCTGTCATTCACCATCTGATGTCCTGTCACCATATCATCAAGCCCAACTGATCCAGCCCAAAGAAATGCTGCTCCTGAAATCTACTAACTGCTGCTGCGGAACAATGAACCAAAGAAACTCATAATTACTTAAGAACTTTGTTACAAATTTGGAAATGCCCATGGACAGATTTGAAAGAACAAGGTAATTAAAATCAACATGAGATCTCGGAAATCTCCATGCTAATTTTTGTATATTTTTTAAATGTATCTATTCAAGTGTTTTCTTATTAATGCATGTGGAACTTGTGCTTGGATTGATTTTCTATATATATTCGTAAATGTCTTATTTAAATGTATTATAATGAAAGATCTAATTAACTTTTTTAGGCTAATGCAAGTTATGTAAGGAAGTTAAATAATGCATGGTTGCCATCTTAGTTTATAAACCGCAAACACACATTTTTCCCCTCCCATCTGTTATATATGTTTTAAAGTGTTTATGCATATAATAATTTTGTTAAATGAGTATTTACTTCTCCAAGTTTTGTTGAGAGTCTGCTGGCCATTTAAATATGAAATTGGAGAGCGAGCTATTTCTGTTCCATAATAAATTGCCCTTTTGTTTTACTAAGCCTTTTAAAATTAAACTGTGTTGCTAGTAAATATGCTTGGGTGCTGGAATCTCATCATTGGCAAAGGTCATCATCGGTTAAATCCGTCCCCCTTATTTTACTCTGTGGTTCCCAGTACAGTGCTATAATGGCACCTGGGGATTATTTCGTGTATCTCCCCACAGTTACGAAGTTCCTGGGTGCAGGCCAGGCTTGAGCTGTGAGTGGGCTAGAGATGTCCCAAATAAAAGGTGAAATGCTTATCCATGCCAAGATCTTTCATCGTATTTTAAAGTTGCATACTCATAAACTGCACCCCTCCTCGGCATATACTCACTGGCACTACCGTACATTTCCCTTATTAATTATTTAACAGAATTCGATTAGTTAAACAAATTTCAAGTCCGTTCAGTATAGCTCAATCTTATAGTCTAGTTAATCACTTCGCGAGCGACTCTCAATCTCCATTTAAGTTTCCAATTATAAATATTTTAGAATATTCAAACTCTGTTAGACTTTACGTGACTCGTATATGCCTTCCATGTCACTATATTTTAGACATGTTATCTAAATGAACCCAAGTACAAGGTATCAGCTATCTTGTCATTTATGTATATAGCTATCCAATTTGTATAACTAAACTATTTTCCATTGTCTAATTATTAAATATTATTTGTAAATTTATTTCTTTTCTTTATTTATTCAGGGTGCAATATAAATTATATAGCACATTAGTCTTATCTTGGGCACATCTATAAGTTATTGTTAAATGATCCTAGGGCTATTTTAGATTTAGAGTCTTTTGTTTTCTCCCTGATCACCGGCACTGGCATGAAATTATACTATTAGTAGCATCAAATGTGTTATCACATAGAGGGCATTGTGGAGTTTTCTTTGGATTTGAACTTGGGATTTCTGGGAGGTAACCCTCTTAATGTTGAGTTCTATGTCCTGGGTTTAAATTCTGCAGTGTGTTAGCGAGATGGACATGTTTTGACCATTACATTAACTAACAACTATAACATTTTAATCATTTTCAACCATTATCAATCCACTGTAAGGTAAAGGTGTCTTAAAGTTTAATTTAAGTTTTCCAATTCTTAGATTCTATTCTTCACAATATATCAGAAAAGTTTGTTTCAATACATATATCTCACCTGTGGGTTTTTTCTAAGTCCTTTACAGTCTCGTGGAGTCTATTTGAAAATTCAACTGCCCAGTGATTACCATTGAGAAATATGTCTAATCTATCTCCATTTCCATTTATTAATTCTCTCAATAATGTCAGTGTTATCTATTTGTACTTTAACTGATAATATTTCATTTTTAATTTTTTTTTGTTATTATTAAGAAAGATCTTTATTGACTGGTCTGATGACATTGAATTACTGCAACTGTTCCATAAACACTTACATCTATTAACAATCTTCCTTTCCAAACATATAGGACATTTCATTTTAATATTGAGTTATTTCTATCAGAAACCCTCCATTTAAGTATAATTTGATTATTCATTTATTCAATCATGTCTTATTTGTATTAACAATATGATCAAATTATTTGTAGTTGTTTCTTCTAATGCATGATTATTAATCTTTATTATCTTCTTAAACTATTAAAACATTATGAGGTTTTCATTTTTATGCTTAAACAAGTTAAAAGTGTAGCATTTTTCCCCACACAGTAATGCCATCCAATGCATGCTCTTGTTATCAATTACAACTCCTATCCAATGCCTACTTACATAATATCTCAGATTAGATTATAGATTATGGCTTTTATAAGTGAAGAGCTTTGGATCTGGGAATAAGTAACCTGGACCATTGAATATTTGGATAAAAATCATAAATTAGAAATTAGTCTAAGGATATTGGATAGGTAGGTGACAGATATGGATTATAATGCACAACTTTTTTAGCATTTCTTGATTAATGAAGCTTGAACTGTGTGGTAATATTGTATATAAAAAGTTAATACTGATTGTGTAAGCTTGAGAAAATGTTATCACATGATGATTTAATGGTTTATTACCAATGCTGGATGAAGTCTGTTTGTGATTATAAAAAAATCAAAGATACCAAATATATAAAGATTGAATTGAGTTAAGATATGTATGTCTGTAAGTGAATTATTTTGGATTAAAAGATTATTGGGTTTTCAGTTTAGTCTAATAGTTTTATAGTTAATCAAAAAGGTTTAAATAGACTATTGAATAATGCATGAGATACAAAGATTTAGGTGCACTGCATCCAGATGCACAATTCCTCAGGATGAAAGCAGAGTTAGAAATTAGTCTGGTGATAGTGGATAGGTTGACACCAAATGAAGATTCCTTCTAACATCTATTCATTTCTAGAGCTTGCACTGGGTGGCTCCAATGGATCTAAAAAGTTGTTATTGATTATTATCTTCCACTGACAAAATCCACCAAACATAATGCTTCAGAGTTTCAGGAATTGTTGCAACATTTCCTGAAACTCTGAAGCATTATTTAAAACAACAATCATATCATCTGCAAATCAAGATGACATAAATAATATCCACTCACTTTTATTCTCTTATCATCCCATTTTTACATCACAGAATACTTGCTGTAAAGCTGAAGTAAAAACTTTTAAAAATATTGAATCGTTTTTTCATACAATCATCCTGATATTTATCTCTTAGTGTCACTATGTAATTTAATACTTTAGTTGCATTTTTACAAGAATATTTTTCAGAATATAACAATATTCTTGATCATATTTTGATAATCTAATACTTTAATCACTGTCAACCATTATAGAATCAAATGCTTTTCATAATTTATAAATCTTAAGTATAATGGCAATAATATTTATTGATTGTTTCTACCCTTTTCTCAATGTTTAGATATAATCAGACTGTTCTAAAAACACTTTTAAATCTTGTAGCTTCTTATATCTATTGTATACAAAATCTTTGCTGAGATAATTACAATAGGCCTATTATCTTCATCATTTTCAGCCATTATTAATTCATTGTAGGATGAAGATCTTTCCTAGGTCAATCCATCTTCTTTAATTTCTAGCCTGTCTTCTCCACATCATACCAGCACACTTTCTAATATCATCCATCTATCTCACAAGTGGTCTTTTTCTAGCTCTTTTGCAATCTCTTGGAATTGGTTTAAAATTTCAACTGTCCATATATTATCATTTCTAGTAAAAATATAATCAGTCTAACTCCATGTCAGTCTCTTAATTATTTCAATGATGTCAGTGAGACCTGTTTGTAATGTTACCTATGTATTTTGTTTTCAATCTTTTTTTTTATTTCTAACATGCATCTTTCCATACTTTGTTGAATGATCAGAAATCTCAGTATTGCTCTTTTGTTAAATATCCAAGTCTCAGATTCATAAGTAAGAAATGGTAAAACACATTTTTAAAAACCTTCTGTTCCAAATCCATAAATGTATTTTCTTTTAAAGTTAGGTTATTTCTATCAGGAGCTCTCCAATCAAGTTTAATTCCATGAATAATTTCAGCCATTATGTTTCCATCTGTAGTAGTAATATGACCAAGGTATTGGTAATTGTTAACTTTTTTCTAATTCATTATCAATTTTTATTTTTATCTTTTGAGAAAATGCATTAACCATTTTTAGTCCTTTTACTTTTAATCCTACATTCTTATTTTCATCTGATAATTCTTGCAACATGTCTTGAAGCACTAAAGCATTATTTACAAAAATAACTACATCATCTGCAAAATGTAGATGACTTAAATAATTTCCATTTACTTTTACACCCTTAGCATTCAATTTTAATTTATTAAATACTTCTTGAAAACCTGCTGTAAAAAGTTTTGGAGATATAAAGTCACCCTGTTATACAGCCTTTTTAACGTTAATCTTCCTCTATATCATTATTTAATTTAAATGTTTTTGTTGCATTTCTGTAAATATTCTTCAGAATATGATGATATCTTGGAACTATACATTGATAAAGTAATGTTTTAATAACTGAAGAAATGCTTATAGACACAATTGCCTTTTCATAATGTACAAATCCAAAACATAATGGCAACTCATATTTATTGGTTCTTTCTATAATTTCTCTCAATACTTGGATGTGATTCATTGTGCTAAAACAATTTAAAATCCAGCTTTTTCTTTTGGTATGTTAAAATCCAAGGTTCACTGTAGACAAATTGTAATTATTTTGGTAATAATTTTATATATAACTGATAAAACAGTGATAAGTCTATAATTTCTATTATCTTCTTTATCATTTTTTAAATATTAATATTGCAATATTCCAATCATCTGCTCCATCTTTATAATTTAGTCATTTTGTATATAAATTTGTCAAGTTTGTTATATTTCTTCATCTGCCTCTTTTAAGATATCATTTAAAATTCCATCATTATCTGGAGTCTTTCTTTTCTTTATAAATTTAGTTTCTAATATATTCTTTTCATAGATAATACTATTTTTACTGCATTTTTCAGTATCTGGTATATCTTTATTGTTAACACTTATGTATATATTGTTTCCGAACAATTTTTCTATTTTTTTTATTTGCTTTTTTAAAAAAAATTATTCCATGATTTTGTGCAGCTTTTTCTCTTTGTCATAGACTTAATTGTATTTCTCATTTCTTCATTTAAAATTCACAGAAATTCAATTGTAGTAACTACAAGAAATACTTTTTTTGTTTTTCTTTTTACAGTTTACTTTTTAAGAACTTTTCCCCCTTTTATGAGGTCATGCTCTTTTTAATGTCAGTTCCATATTTTACCTTATTGTTAGAAAAAATGTTCATTTCAATATTAAGATGTTATTTTAACCTTTTGAGACTTTTTTTTGCTTTTATAGTTTTTCTTTCTAATTCACAATGCAATTTCTTATATCAATGTTAACTTTTTTTCTTATCATTTTACACGATTCTAGATATTCAATTTTTTTTATATATTTTTTTAAAAAAATAAAAAAAATCCTATGTTTTTTGTTTTTTTTATGCATTGTCTTATCGGACTTGAAAACGTATTGGTAAATTGTTACTTTTTATAATAGCTATTTTGCAACAGAATATAAATATTTTTTGTATTGATTACATTTAAGGCTGAATTATCTTTAAAGTATGATAATATTTTAAAATAATTGGTAAATTCTAAAAAAAATGCAATGAAGTACTTCTGATGATTAGTAGTATCAATTCTTAATATTACTTTTCTTAATAATTTTCATCTTTATAATTTTGCATTAATATATATATATATATATATTGTAACAATTAATTTTTATCAATCAATATAAATTATGTATTTGTAATTATTAAATTAACATAGAAATACACCTCTCTCAGGTGTGTGGCATATTTCAATCCATTTGTAACAATATTTATAAATTAATATAATTTATGTATCCTTTTTAATATTTGAAATTATTAAATTAATATAAAAGATATGTATTTGTAACTATAATAAATATTTAGATAGGGGAAATTATTAATTATTAGATATATACCTATCCAATCTGTGCCATTTGTAACTATAGTAATTCATCATAGCATAGATAAAGAAATTATAGAATCACTGTGCCACTTGAAAATATCAGCATTAAAGATTCTTGGTATTTATTTATATATTGGGGCAGTCATTTGAACAATTAAACACACTGGCCATTGTCATCTAATAAAAATAATATTAAATATAGCAACTGAATAAAAGTACCCACTGTGAGATTCCTGGAGTGCCTTATGCTTATCTCCAATACTAGGTTCTTCTAACAAAGAATCCTTCCTATCCTTCTTTCCAAATATATAAGACCATTCATGGTCATATGCACACACGGGTGCTATTCATGACAACTTATAAAAAATATATTTTATAAAACTAATATTATGAAGTTGGAAAGGGATGATATCACTCTTTATTCAGTTTAGCTAAGTACATGTGTTTTCCCATGAGCGCCACTAGATTGTTTTCAATCTAGATATGTATCTATTTATAGTGTACTTGAGTTCAAACTCATTCAGTACATATTTATTACACATGACTTGGATGACTATTGAACAAAAATGACATTCTTACATTTTATCTATATTGATAAAATTATAAGATTCCAATATTACCAAAGTTTATACTATAGATTAAAGATTCTTATAGACATTGCTAGCTCATTAGCGTATATTGATGAACAGATATGTATAATCCTATTAATGGCTTCCAAACAAGCATGTGAAGACCATTATTGATATTGATGGCCATTTAACTAGATTATTTATCACAATAAAGGTAATAATGATGATGATGATAATATCATAATAATGATAATAATAGTGATGTCATAATAATGATTATAATAGTGATGATGATACCAGCCATGGCTTATCAATAAACTCACAACAATAAATTCATCTTTATAAACTTATAGGCATCTATTAAAATTATCCTATTTCATACTGGGATTTAATAATACTAATGGTGATGATTGATCATCATGAATCTCTTTGCATAATATTCCACTTTATATAAACCCCTATTTACTAAAACATATTCATTACGCTAAACATTAAATTTAATGATTATAATTTATTAATGATGATTGATGGCGATCATAACTTTTATATAGTATTATTTGAAACATTTTTTAACTAATAACATGATATCCATCTTTGATGAGGATGATCTAAATTCATGGACACAACACAATTTTAGCTTTCTATGTTGAACTATAATTATCAAAATTTGGTTATTTTCAAGCATAATCCTTAAATACCCAAATATCAACATTCTAGTTTACCTATTATTTTGCGGACGCTTAATATTTGCAAGTGATTGCTCAATATATACGAATGGTAATACTTAATAACTGCGAGCAATGATGATGAATTAAAATGATAGAATTAAGACAAAAAAAAAAAAAACACAATATTCTTAATAATAACTCGGAAACCAATTAAGATATATAATTATATTTTATTAACACTACTACTCTTTCTTTCCTTCTTTAAAGTCAAATCGACAATTAAATAAATGACTTATTTATATAAAATTGATATAAGTATAAGCAAATAAACTTAATTTATAGGTTTGTCACTTTTCTTGATATCTCAAAATAAGCTGACTTAAATCAATATTAAAAAAAAAATACATATTCTATAAATGCTTATTTAAGACTTTTCTTACTCATCATATCATAAAATAAATTTCAGGTGTAACTTGTATATGTTATTTCACTTCCATTCAAATGTAATGCCCTACTTTTTTAATTTACCATTTTAAACTAATCATATATAACCTATTCTTTGATGTGTTTGGATAAGCAGTTATACATTCACGCATTCGGTAATGTTAACATATATGTTTAAAATGTATACCCAAAAATCACATATATAAAAATATCTTTCTCTTTTGCAACCTTATAGCGAAAGAAAATAAAATACATATATTATTTTTTTAATATGCAACAAGATAAAATAAAAATAAAAAAAACATTATAAATGCATATATCTATAGGTTGCTCATTATCATTAACAACTGAAGAACAACTAAAAAAAAACATTTCAACATTACAATATATAATAAAAAAAAATAATGAAAAATTTAAGTTTAAAGATTTAAACTATGTTTGTGCTATGTTGTGAGATATTGCAAATAACTATAGATAAACAAGTCTTTAATGTTTCTGTATCAAAAAAAAAATTGCTTTGACCAGTAAATTAAGGTTTACTTTTAATAAGTAAAAGAATAAAATCGGTTAAAGAAAGTTCATATTTACCCGTCTACTTTTTACTTCTTATTAATGTCCTGAATTTGAATTTTAGACTGCTTTTCTTTGCTCACAACAACAACAAAAAAAAAAAAAGTTATTGCAGATACTTTTAAGATAATGCTGAATCAATTGACTTTGCTTGTTTCTTCAATTCCATTATTATTCACTGTTGATTGGCTTCCTTCTACCATTTAAAAAAAATTATTATAAGTACTTTGAATAAGTAGGTACCGGTGGATTTGCTTGTTTCTCTTCTTTTAAAAAAAATAATTGCTGTCGACACTTTAGATGATTGAGGTAAATCAACAAAAATTTGATTTATGGCTTCAAACTTGGTTCTACATGGATGTTATAAATTTTCTTTTTCTTCTATTTCCTCTTCTCCATTCATTAGAAGGTAATGAGCTTTTAATAAGCCAGGAACTAGAAATAAAGCATTCCATATAGCTTGTGTGGTTAGCTTCAAAATCTATCATTCTGTTAGTTATTATTGGATACATGACTTCATAGATAGATCAGCGATTTTGAACTCTTTCTGTATTAACCAGGAAGCAGAAAAAATGGTTTAGCAATGCAGAGGCATAGTCTTATGCATAACCAAATATGTTAATATCATTTTATAATTATTACTAACTTATAATAAATTCAATCTTGTTCCATCTATCTCCTCTTCTTTAATATTGCTGGAAATTGTTTTATATAAACGCACATTTCATTTGCTCTTTTTTTTTTCAACTTTCAAGGAGTGAGAGAAAAAAAATTAAAGCGTTCACTCTCTTTTTAAAAAAAAAATCATCAGAGCTTACATTTCTGCTTAACAATAATAACAAGGAAGGACCGACTGAGTTGAGTCTCAAAATAATAATAATAATTTAACTGATCATCTCTCTCTAAAAAAAATTTATGACTGACTGATCATCTCTCTAAAAAATTTATGATTAACTGATCATCTCTCTAAAAAAATTAATGACTGACTGATTAAAAAAAAATTGTTTTAATCATTTATATCGCAAATTTCAACCAAAGAAAAAAAAACATCTGGAAATCTTTATCTTAAAAAAAAATCAAAGCTTCACAAGTTTGACGGTCACAATCAATGACGACTTATAATTGAGCGCTATCGTTATCTACATCAAAGCACCTCTTTTGTAAAAATAATCTTAAGATACAGATAACAACAAAGCTGGCCATCTATAGCCATCAGAAATAGGTGTAAAAGTATTTTTGTGTTTGTACAGATCTATTCATTGTTTCACACGTGTACAATTTTTATCTTCTAACCTAACAATTTTAATTGCTTTATTTCACACTTTTCTGATTTACTCTTTTTAACAAAATGAATGTTAAATAAATTTAACACATATTATTTAATAATAATAAAAAATATTATATAATAAATCACAAAAAGAAGAACTGCTTATTCATAATAATAAATCTATACATATAAATATCTGTATGTATAAAAGAATAAAAAAAATTTTTTTTAAATAATTGAATACTATATATATATATCTACAATATATATATATCTTATTAATTTACAATCATTTCTTATGTTCAATCTGTTAAGAACATTACAATCTCAAAATTTATCTTACATATCCTTAATTGATACTAATTTCCTATGTCGAATCTGTTAAGAACATTACAGTCTTAAAATGCATCTTACATATCATTAATTGATACTCATTTACTATGTTGAATCTGTTAAAAATATTACAATCTTAAAATAAAATATTTTTAAAATCAAAATATAAATCAATTATGCCATAACATTATTTAGATGCTTGCATGTCCGTATCACTTTAGAATTGTTCCAAAAAAAAATTCATTTATTTTTTAGGCTTCACAAGTCTATGTCCTATTTTTATCACCATAGCCAAATTTTATAAGACCATTTTTTATTTTTGTATTTGACAGTAGATTGATTCTAATATCCTCTTTACTCTTCCCCTAAAATTAACTTTTAATTCATTAAAATAATTGAAATTTTACTATAATAGAACTTTCCATATAGTTGTCGATTTCAGATGTGTGCACATATGGTTGTGATAATATTAATCTACAATCAAACATTGACAGACCTTATTATTAGACAAGTTCACACATCCTGATTTTATTAACAAAGAACATATGTGGTGCAAGACCCAGGCCATGAAAGAAAACATAATAAATACTAATAAAGAGCCTCTTAAGTAACCTATGTTAAATAAAAGTGAAAAATATATATGAATGCAAAAAATATTTAATTTACTTGAATCTATACAAACAATAAAGACCACAAATTTTAATGGTAAATAAACATGGGTTAAAACATAAAAAATATAAATGAACATGGGCAGAAATAATCTAATGCCAAATCAAAATCCACATCTGTAGAATGATAAGCATAAAAATAAATAGGTCAAATATATAAATAAATCTCCCATGGTATATATAAAGGACCATTTTATATGCATGCACATACACCAACAAAACATTCTTTTTTCTTTTAAGCACTTATGTTATAAATAACAAGAAAAAAATTGCCAATTGTGTAAATGGTTAAAACATATATAAAATTTATTATACCACACATCTATGCACATCATGTAAAAAATGAATCTGTTAAGTTCTAAAGCATTATTAATAGAACAAGTTTTTTTAAAAAAATATTAATCCAGATTTTTTTTTTCCATAACTTACAAAAATTCTGTTTTTTACAAAGTTTTAAAAATAATCTAGATGGTTTAAAACAATTATAAAATTGGAGAATAGGAAAATTTAGCTCAGAGATTTTTTAAAAATAACTTTAAGAGGGAAATAAATAATTCTAGAAACTATTGCAGGTTTATTAACTTGTTTATTAACTGTCAAATTAAAAGAAATAAAATGTCTAGCTAAAACATAGCACATCATAAAAGAATAAAATCAGTAAATCAAATGTAAAATTACATATCATTAAAATTGAAATATAAAAACCTTTACACCCCTATATCCATCACTCACTGGTTTACTGATATATCTACAAAACAGTTCATGTAAAGATTTAACTGTCAGTCCATATTGACATGGGTATATGGTTATCATTCTATACAGATTATATCTAAATGTGTACATATACTTCGCATGTCAATTACCTTATGGAGACTTGTTTCATGGTTGTTGAGAAGTTCATTAATATGATGGGTTCTGATACCAGCAGTTGGCTTTGTTATTCAATTGGCAAAGTGATGTTAGAATATGCTGGTCATGAACAGTAGAATTTATTATCTGGTGCCTTAGAAGCACATCACATCTATTATGGTCATGGAGTCAGTTCTGAAATCATTTTTGAGATATGTTCATATTACATTTGCAAGATCAAAACACAAGACATCAGCAGACACTATAAAATACTATAAGTATAATCAAGTAGAGTAATTGGATGTAGACTCTAATGAAGTAATCAGAATAATCAAATAAATTTTAGCTAGTCTTTTATGTAAAACCACCATTTATTGTTCAAAGTACTCAGGAATTTAAGAAATGTTCTCAATCAGCAAATCAGTGATTAAAATATTTTTCATCAGATAAGTCAGCGAAATTAAATTAATCAAGAAATTCCGAATTGATTCGATTAATTAAAAATTTTCCAGATAATAATATTTAATAGCAATAAAACTATATTTTTGTTATACTCTTAATTAAAATGAACTGATTAGAATCGATAAAGAAAATTTTTACTGATTAAGTACTGTTTCTGCACTATACAAAATATTTTATTGAAAAAATAATAAAATGGTTATAAACTTCACTTTTAAAAAAAGTGTTACATTGAAATACAAGAGCTAACTTTACAACCTTTTTTGCTATTAATGTGTGTGTATACATACAAAATACCATACTCACCAAAAACATAACTTAATGTTTAAAAAAATAAACACAATTTTAATTAAAATTATTTTGCTTAACCAACCAACATATAATATTGACATAAGCAAGGCATTGTAATATATATATATATATATATATATATATTACAATGCCTATATATATATATATATATATATATAGAGAGAGAGAGAGAGAGAGAGAGAGAGAGAAGCAATAGATCAATAAGCCAGATCCATGCTTCACATCTTTCCAGATTTCTAAACTAGGATCAAACCAGATCCACGCTTGTAATGATATTTATAAAACTTTCCATCTGGCATCTTGTATGTGTTGAATTTTTAATCCAGTTAATAAGTAAATAAAATCTAAAAATTTTCTATTTAAAATTTTAATTATAAATATTGGAGGGGCCTAATATATATATATATATATATATATATATATATATATATCTATTTATATATATATATATATATATATATATATATATATATATATATTGCAACTTATTTAAAGAGATCAAAGATAAATACAATTGTATATTAAAATATCATTGGATTTGTCAAAAATCCAAATATTATTAAAATCTCAAATATTCAAATATTATATTCATTGTAACTTAATAAAGATGATCAAACGATCCAAATGTATTAAATAATTAAGAAAAGATTCAAATATAAATATTTATTTAGCTTAATAAACGAAAAAAAATTGTAATAGAATTTTTATATCAAAGAGAAAATAATTATTTAACCTGAGTAGTGGCTATTAAACAAAGATCAGACTGAGTCATCTATCATATTAAGGGTCATTGGATTAAATGAAACATATTTCTATAATTAGATTTCTCAAGATATCACAATATCAATAATTATAAACAAATTATTAAGAACAAACTACTTTAACTCAGGTATATGGAAATCAAGTGAGTGAGTACACTGGTAACTCAATCAAATATCTCTCAATATATTCAACTATAGATTTTATCCACTTTCATTTCTTGGTTTGATGTTAAGTGCATATCCAAACAAATACCAAGTGAATATGGTCTAGCAGGGCACCACTGGATTATCTGAATCTTGACACAGTCATATTTAATAACCTTTTCACAGGTACTGGGTTTGAATCCCTTTGGTACCTTATTTTTTACAAAATGTATGATTTTGATTCCAGACCCATACCACTATATGCACTAATATTTAAGTAAACACCTAGGTAACATAAAACATCTTTAAACTAAAGTGGAATTCATTAGACAGAAATCATTTCTTAGCTCTTAACATAACAAATGTGTTTCAATATATATTTTTTTATAAGTTTTACTAGCTCAGATTATTATTAATTTAGGATGGCAATTCACTCATCCTTGCATGAAATAGATGATGGGACGGTGGTTATGATAATACTAAGAATCACTAAATACTATGAAATCAATATTTATTTATGACCTTTAAACAGTTAAACAGCTCATTAATTAAAATGTTGATGATGATGATGATGATGATGATAATGATAACGACAATGGTTTCAACCACAGCTTTAGGACTAAGCCCAATCATAAACCTAATTTTTATAGAGAAATTCATAATTATTGCTTAATTTTAGTATATTTAATTGGAACTTAAATAGCTAATATTCACCTTGATGATGAATGATCACACCTAATAAAGACTACTCTTAATGAAATATATACACCTCGTTTAATAAAACAAATTAACATTTATTAATGCATTACTAATATCTACATGAAAACTTATAGATAAACATGAAAATTGATATGAATAATAATAATAACAATAATAATTGATTATATTACAATCTTCCGATTAATTTCAAGTTCTCTCCCCATTCCCATCAAATGTATATTGTATTAAATTGGGTAACCGATTTGTTAAAATGTTCCATCCACAAGAAAAGTATTTCATAAAAAAAAAATATATTTACTCATGGGCACACATACCTTATAATCTAACATGTAAGCAGAATGAATAAAAATAAATGTTAGTGAAATTGGAAAGAGCAAGTTTTAGAAACAAGTTTTAAATTATTTTCTTCCCCTCTCTTCTACCTCTGAAATGTATACTTTAACTTGAAACAAAATCTAATATTTTTAATACCGCTTATTTTTTTCTTTACATTCACACACAATTACATATATGCAACAAGTATTATATTATTATGTATGTGTGTGTTTTTATCCACACAATAACAAAAATATTATTTAAAACCAAAATAATAATACAAATAATTATTTTACACATAACTGTAAATTAATAAACAAATAATTTTGATACATTCAAAATCACTTATGAAGCTCAAGGTTATTATTGGTAAGAAATTATTGGTTTTAATCGATCTGAATTGTCTTTAAAAGTTCTTTAAATAAACTATAACACTTTATTGCTAAAATTTTATTAAGACTCTGATATCATCAAGAAAATAGATATAAAAAGTCATATTACCGATTTTTTGTTTTGTGGTGAACTTCCAAAGGCTCAAACTTATCTTGTATAATGTCTATATTTCTGCAGCTACCATTTCCATTTTACTTTGGAACAATCTCTTTCTTGAGGTGTATTCTTATTTGATGATGATGATTTTATTGAGGTTATTTGCTTTAGTGGACAATTTGGAAATCATTATATTAATTTTTCTTCTCTTCCTGTCAAGCATGATTCTTTTAGTGGATGAAATACAGCAGTTGTTTTCACATTTCTAAATTTTCTTGAGTTTAAAATCAGTTACTGGAACAATTAATTGGACTTGATGATTTAATATTTATCAGTAGATTACTCTTTTCTTTTGATTTTAAATGCAGGTGAATGTTTTCTTCTTTCTGTTTAAAAACATATTATTTCTCTCACTCAGTTGAAAGGTGTAGAATATTATTTTTCAGACAAGATATCTTTTCTTTCCTATATGATGTGCTAGTTGATGATGAGTCTGTTAGACAGATGGAAAATATATATATTTTTCCTACCCTGCCATCCTTATATTTTCAACATTCAAAACTTGATATAAAAAAAAAATGATTTTTTAAAAAAAAAGGTTATCTAGCAGAATTAAAAATGTTTGTCTGCTTTAGTTTCAATAATTTTTAAAAGGTCTCTATCACAATAATAATAATAATAATCTCAACTGATTTTCCAGACTGCTTTTATATCTGATTTTTGAGTCAACTCACCCAATTAGAGTGATAGTGTGACTTGCTATTTTTGACCAATTCATTTTTAGTTGGAAAGTGCAATCTTTTTTGGGAACATTAAAAAAAAATCACACTCCTGGTTTCCAGAAAACTTTTGTTTTGAAGGAAAAAATAGACTTAATCCCTTTTTTTTACACCTAGGTAACATTTCAAGTTTGAGCTTCTTTCTTTTGATCTCAAGATGAGACAATTTCAAAATTAGAGTTCCCACCAAGCTCAAACTCCATAATGACAAACAATCATTTACAAAATCAAAATTGCTACACATATATATATATATCTGATTCAACAGATTTTCTCCCTTAACACAAAATTGTAAAAAAAAAATAATTTGACAGATTTAACCCTTCTTCCTTTCAATATATAATAAATGCAAATTTCTGTGTGTAATGTACACACATACTTTTATCATTTCAAATCATTCATAAACTGTCCATCAAAATAATATGAATGCTAGTTTAGAAATTATAACCTTAATATTTTAAAATTAAATCATTAGCTTTTAAATCCCAATTACAATTATAGAAAAGCAAAAATAGAAGTATAGAATAATATATTAAAATTGATCAAGCATAGGTTAGTTTTAAAGAAAGTTTAATATCTGAAATTTAAAAGTGGCTAACTAAATAGCTTTTATAACACACACTGCCTATACATATGCATTATAACTTTGCTTTTTAACAGAAAAATTAAATATTGAATAGTTTAAATGTGTGTATTACCTTTCTATCAACACTCAAACAAATAAAGAATATAATTGTTGACCCATTCTTTTTCTGTCTAAAGCTTTTAGAACTTGATCTTATAGGGTTTAAACTTGGGTGCCCTACAGCTTTCTCTTTAGATAAAAATGTGATGATGGTTTTTGTTCAGCATTTTGTTTTCATGCACATTATGATAAATTTAGCTAATGTCTAAATTGTAATGGCACAATATATGTAATTACAGATGGAAACTTATAAAAATCAATAAATAAATTTTTAATATTCTATTTCTTTTTAAAGTCAAGGTATTTTATTCTAGGGATTTACTTTTGTTATAAACCCTGCTAACATTCTTTAGTATAAAACAAAAGAAAGTCTATTAACAAAATAGTAATGGAATTTCTAATTAAATTAAAAGTAAAACAGAAAAGATATTTAAAAGAAAAATTATTCAAATCTATATTAAATTAAAAATAGATTTGAAACAATAAAATCATTGGGTTTATCAAGAGAGTGGATCTTAAGAATACAATACAAAAATATTTTAGATCGATGATTATGGTCACCTGAATTTTATATATCCACTTGGCCTTGGGTAAATAAAAAAGGGGAATTTTCAAAAAGTATTTTGAAAATGTATAAATAGCTCATGAGAACAATAGAAGTCAGTCAATCATAGATTCATTCAATCAGTGCAAGGCAAATCTATGCCGGTTTTATTTTTAAACAAATATAGATATAAGTAGAGGCATGGTAGTGAGATGAATGGTCATTAGCCTGTCCATTTTCCCATTGTCCCAAGTATAATCGCCAAAGTATCATAAAGCTTGAGAAATTCCATCAAATGTTTGAATTTTGGACTACTGAACTGTTGAACTTTTAAATCAAACTTATAGCTAGCTATGCCTGTGCAGAAATAATGAAAGACCACTGCAAATTTAAATTTTAACATGGGACCTAGATTTCCAAAAAAGACTCAGAATAAATTAGGTAATTTTTTTTCAATTGTTTATTTCTAACTGCCTAATTTATTCTTCAAATTCTAGTTGACCTTATAATTTAATTTTGCTACAACTAAATGTCTTCTTAAATGAAATCCCCCCTAATTAAATGTAACTATTTTATTAACTCAACTCTGTAATCTTGACTTGCTATAATTTAAACTTAATGATTCTGCTCTAATTGTGTCTGTCATAAAATTATGCCTCTATTAATGCAAAACTTTTCTTTTAAAGCGGTTTAGAAAGATATTTATTATTTACTTCTGAATGTATTTGTTGAAGATTTATAAATGTCTGATTTAAAATGACATCTATATGCCAATTTGTTCCATCTGGAGAAAAGTTTTACGATTAAATAATTTTGCTTCCTATTTCCTGACCAACATCTGTTGGTAAATAATATCTCTTTTGCTCTAAATGATTATTACTTGGAGCACCCTTTTGTTGAGGTGAAATAATTTTGTTTTACTTTATATATTTTGAAAATATTTTATGTGTATAAGGTTTAATTTTTATGGAGATGCTGGGTCAAGTGTGAAACTTTATTTAATTATATTATTTTATTTTAAAAAAATGAAAAGAAGGGGGTTTAGAGAGTTTCTTCTTGCCAACACAGTAAGAGAGAGTGTAAACTGTTAAATTTAAAATAATGGTGGGATTTTGATTTGAAGGGAGAGACGTGTCACCCAAAGAAATGATATTCATAATAGTATTTAGGCTTATTTTGTGTTTATCCAATCTTGGTCAACCCATACAATATTAGTATAATCTTTTGTGGCTCAGTATAATTTTCATATAATAAGTTTAAAATCTATTTTTCCAGTATTTGTATTTTGCTTCACCAGCACTTTGCTTGATCACCTGTTTGTCCTTTGATTGCGAAACTCAAAATTATATAACATGTGATCTATTCAAAATGTAGGTCAGTATATGAAAGACAAAATTGAGAAGACCCAGGGCAAGCTGTGCTTAGTAAGCATTGACAATTCGTGAATTTTCACCTGAAATATTTTGGGGTTTGCTAATTGTGCAGACCATTTGTCTTTATTTCTTAGTGTCACTAGAATTGGGCAAGGGAATTGAGTTTGTGCTGGTTATGTACTGTCAAATTCTGGGTCTGATTAGTTCTTTTGTTTCTGAGCACATCATGGCGGGTTGATGATGGTCTGATCATATTAGTTTATATTTACTATCAGTAATGTATTGTACCGGTCGGTTTTGTCTGTTCACATAACAAGATCTAGAATCTAGGTAAAAGTACCTTGAGTCCAATCATGTGAAAGATACATAAGTCAAGAACACTCATGAACTCTGCCCTATTTGCCTATTTTCCAGATCTACCAACATATAAGCAACAATCCCGATGATATCGATCTAATTTTAATTCTGTTCACCAACATCGCACATCAGAGATACAAAGAGATTCTAATTTAAGTTTAATGATGGAACAGCTTAGGATGAACTATAATTTGAAGCAGTTAAATATCGTGACCTTTCTTATTAATTATATATTAGCGGAGATCATCTGGTTAGTACTAGCATAAATTATTAAATAAGATATTAATTTAACTAAAAGAACACAATGATTCTGAGATATATATATATATATTCAAGATTTATTAATTTGACAAAACATAAATAAATGCATGTCATTCTTTATTAATCATTGGCCTCGGAAGTATTAGATGACATTTGGTCATGAGAAATAATATTACATTTTGTTTATAAATTATGGAATTAGATTTAATAAATAACTTTCTTTATAATTGTGGCTATGCCAATAATATATAATTCTAACAATGACTACAAGACTTAGAGCTGTTTAGAAATATAAATTTGAAATACTACTCCACCCCCAGAAGGAACAGAACAAGCATTTAACCGATTTAATTATCATTTTTGGATGAAGTTAAATTCATACAAAATACATTTTATTAATATTTAGTTTATGGAGTGATAAACATGTGTGGAATAGCTAATGAATATGTTAATAATAATGTTGTCACAAAGACGTGCATTTAGATAGTAGAAATAGATTTGTTTAGCAAAATCACAACATTACGACTTATGGATATTCATGGGTTTTTTAGCAATATAACAAAAAGGTGGTGCATGCATGGCTGCATATTTATGTGATCCAGTCATGGATTCTAGCATGTGCTTCAGAGAATTCATTTTGAGAAATAGACCGATATAAGTCTGCAACGTTAGCAGAATCGGTTCATGAACGAAGAGTGGTCGTCTATGCATTTATTGGGCTTGTTTTTCTAGAGCGATCCCCATATAAAGCACACACATATGACCAAATAACTCCCCTGAGGTGTTAAAGCCTGGTTCTTGGATTTTGAAATAAATGATGGGTTCGACTTTGTGATACCTCCAGAGAACAGAAGCACGAATATATATCATATAAGAATGAGGGTGCCTATATGCATGCAATTCTTGAAATAATAAAATATAGCTTTAAAGACTATTTAATTAATTAATGCCCATATATGGAACATCCCACGTAATGGTATGACCTAATTGCTAAACAGACTTAGATTATTTAAATTAATGAAACTATATAATTCTTAAGATAAAAAGATTCCCTTTCCTCTTACTTTAATTTGTCTATAACTTCCCCATACTGTTTAATATGTATAAATCTTGGTTAATAAATGCTATGATTAAAATAAATATGTTGATACAGAAACTAATGGGGTGGTAGTAATAACTGGGATAATACATAAAGTTACATATATAGAAAACATTTATGTTTAGAATTAGGGTATTATGATTTAAAAGGGATAAAAGAAAAAAGAAACATTTTTAGAAAAACAGATGTTGATCTGTTTTCCTACAACAACTTTATAACATAATGAATTTGTTTTTCCCAACTTTCAAGCCCCTGCATAAGTCATATAAGACTTGTGTTTAATTTAAGTTAAATTTAAATCCCATAAATGGTGGGAATAAAATAAAAGAAATCTATTATATGCTAGCAAGTTGGAAATGTTATTGGCATATTTAAAACACAATATATATATATATATATATATATATATACAATAATTTTTATTCTATATATATATATATATATATATATATATGAGAATAAAAATTATTGGCACATGAAAAATAAAAATAACATTAAAATAGAGGCTCAATGATAGTGGAGGTTAAGTTATATAGAGTTAGGATAAATTAGAAATACATAATCATAAACAATTTACGTGAGATTACATAATAGAGCATCAGGATTATTATTCTTATAGAAGACTAAGGTTAAGAGAGTCATATAGTGGCTAGAGTGCTTTTACCTTTCATACATAGTGGCAGTCCCTGAGGCTTTGAATGTTCATCAGAGTTAATATACTAGATCTAGGTTTTGGAAGCAGGCGTGCAGGTAGCATTTTATTTATTTAATTTATTGACACTGGAAAGTTCATAGGTACAGGATCCGGAGCTTTTATTATGGGAATGAGCATGTTGGAACAGTGGGGAAGGTGAAATTTTCCCTACTCACTGCACATTGAATTAAAATTTGAACCAGCGGGGATTATGTTTACCATCATTATTTTATGGTTGTCTCCTCCTATTTTGGATTCAAATCAAGCAGTATTCATACCCTTTTTCTTGATGATGTAGTAGAGTACTTAGCTGCTGGATCTGAAGCAATTTGAACACTTTAGCAAAGTTAAAATCTGCTGACTGAATATTTTTTGTTTAATAAGTTTTTGCAAACAATGCAATCCTGTTACAAGTTTCTCGAATGATTGTTTTAAAATAAGTCTTATGATTTTAAAACAAGTTGGAGTGGATAAAATTTCCACTAATAGATTTTGACTTTACTATTACAAATTGTAACATTTTAATTCTAACTAATGGGCTTTTCTGGGTAATTGTTTTTGAGAAACTTCTTAAAAGAATTGCATCATTGTCTGACTGCTAAAATATTAAATATATAAATAACAAATTACATATATGGATTTTAAAATACATGAGTAATTTGACTTTATTTGATTTATATGCAATCTCCCCACACTGAATATATATATATATATATATATATATATATATATTATAGATATATAAGAGCAGTGCATAAAGGATACATATATATATATATATATATATATATATCCTTTATGCACGCATAGACATTAAAACAACTTTAAATATTTATTTGTTAAATTTATTTGCATTAAGACATAAATATTTTTACATCAGTTATTTAAGCAGAGGCAAAATATATATTAGTAAATATGTATATGTGTGTAAGGATGGGGTTTAAACATGGTTTGGTGGTAGGAGATTGTAAGTGTGCTGTGTTGCTCCATCTGAGCATCAGATCGACTGCTTCAGTATTTAGTTGCAAATATCATGATCCACTTACATTTAAACATGTTACTCTCTTCAAAGCCAATTCCTAAAAATATGATCCAATTATTTATCTCTTAGAATAATTTTTACTGACATTAATGTGACTCAAAATAGAGCTGTTAAATATTTTTTTATATCACATACTGGGCATCTACCATAAAACTTTAATCATTTTATCTATTTAAATTGCATATAAACTATACTACTTCCTTACATGAGACATAATAAGTAATATAATAGAAATTGATGTTAACAAACAATGAAATAAATCAGTGAGATATTAAAGAATTATAGAGATGATTTTATTAAATATACATGTAAATTTAATCTACCTGTCGTTCATTTCCATTAATTTTATTCTAAAATTAGCATTTTTATTTAATTATTGTGCTGCTGTCTGATGACTCAAGATCACCCACACACCATGCCTATTTTGAAATTCATGAATAGGTGTAATTAGAGTTAAACATTAAAATTAGTTGAGGTTCATGTTCCACCGTTGATGCTGCTGACCGGAGTTTAGAGAAGATTAATTGCTTGCCTTAAAAATGTTGTTAATTAGTTGGTAGATTTAGAGAGTGGGTAAACAGGTTAGAATCCATAAATATTCTTGATCTTTGATGTAACATATAGTTGGATTTGAGGTACTTTTACACAGGCTGTGAATCGTGTTGAGTTAACATACAATTTTGACTGGTACAATATATATATATATATATCACTTATTTTTTCTGTAATAAAGTAATATGCATATTTCTTATGTACATTTGAGATTTAGTATATGTACATTATTATATATGTGTATAATAAATATGAAAATAATCTTTGTGTTGAAAAAAAAATTTTTTCATTTAAAAAGTCAATTTTTTTAATGCCACTTAAACTGTATTATATATGGTTTTACTTCAAATTAATTTGAGGCTTATAGTTTATATATAACACTTGATATGTCAACAAAAAGTTAATATGTATACTCTTTATGTATATATCAGAATTAATATATGTACATTATTATATATGTGTATAATAAATCATTAAGTATCTTAAAATATAAATCCATCATTTTTATTGAAAAGTGTTTGATAAACTTTTTTCTTTTCATTTGACAAGTGGATATTATTTTTTAAAAAATTAAAATTATTTTGTAAACTAACTTTATTTTATTATAACATAAATCAAGCTTTTGTTTTAAACAAAAAATCATACACATTACATGAAATATATCAAAGTTCAAAGCTGAATCTTACATTTGATATCAAAAAATTCAAAATATTCTCTACCCAGTGATACCATTTTAATAAAGTAATTCATCTACCTAAATATTTGAGTGTTACATCATTTTGCAATGTTGTGTATGTAATGTATCAAATTTCAGCCAAGTATACTGAATTTAAATCTATCAAAGCTTAATTTTAAAATATAACTTTACTCAAGCTTACAATTGAAACCAAACAAAATCTATACATCATCCTCTAATGCATCTTATTTAAACCATGTTAAAATTCTAAGAATGATTTTTGATATCAATATGTTCAAAATTACCTCCACCCAATGATTCAATCTAAGAAACCAGATCACCTACCTAAAACATTATAGGGTCATATTTCATTACTGATAATTTCAATGAAATGTATCAAATTTTAACGCCTCAATTTTAAAATTTTATTCTAACTTCACTAAAAGCTTTTAACTGAAACAAACAAAGAGATTATATGCTAAATAAAAGTATTTTAAAATGGCTAGTGGTGTATTATAAAATTTATTTACCAATTTTACTTTTTTTTAAAAAAATGTGAGTTTTCAGAGAGAAAAAAATGGCTGATTGGATATTATAAAATTTGTAAATTTTAATGTTTTTTTTTTTGTTTAAATTTTTGTTTGCTTGTGTAAATTTTGCTTTGAATAGTATATTATTAAAGTTATGCAATTAGGTATAGCATTGATTGTGGATACACTGTATATATATATATATAATATTACACACACACATATTTATATATATATATATATACTATTATTGGTAAACACATTGAACAATTACAATAAATGAGAATTGTATTTCAGTTATCTTTACAGTAAATTTTAAGTTTAATAATGTTTACTTAAACTTATGTAAATAACTATTGATTAATAATATTAAAGTTTAAACTCACATCAAATAGCACTAAAATGCATTTCTTATTTATTATAATTAATTACTGTCAGTGTCATATTTGTCTTTACATTACATTGTGTGTAGGCAATATTACGTTGATGGGTTTAAATATAACATAAAATTGTAAATTTCTAATACATTTATTTTAGTTAGGTGGTAATTAATAATAAAATTTAAGAGTACACTAAAATATGATATATATATATACACACACATTTTAAATCTTTTTATTTCAAGAGTACACTAAAATATGATATATATATATACACACACATTTTAAATCTTTTTATTTCACCATTCATTTTTAAAACATATCAATAAAGTTATACATTTATATATGTGTGTGGGTAGGTGGAATTTTATTTTATTTTTAATATATTTTACTTTTTTTCTTTAAATCAATATCAATAAAGTAAAGAACAAATACATATTAAATTCATAAAACAGGAATAATAGAAACATTAGAATAGTTGAATATTTTATATTTATGCTATGTGTGTAAACATTTTTTTCCATTTATTATAATTTAATATATAACTTTCAGATATTATGTTTGACACATGAGAATGATAAATGAACCTTATTAAAAAATTAATTGATATCTCAGAGTTTTTTTTATTTAAATATTGAAATTTGTTCACCTTGATTTATTAAACATTCATTTATCACAACTTAGACAGATCTGTAATTCAGTCAAATATTATTGATGTCACACTATCAAACATTTTTAACATAATAATTTTATTTTTTTAATTACATATAAATTGTAGTGACCATTTCAAAATTAAAAAATGAATTTAAAACAAATTTGGAAAATATGTATTAAATACTCAAGAAAAGATTCTTTAATATTCTTTTACCAGTAGCATAACTACACACATACTGTCATAATAAAGAATGTTTTTGATGTATCTATGAATTCATTTGAGATTTTTTTTTTAAATTTAATGAATTTATATTCCAAATAGTTTTATTTAAGAGATTTTTTATTGAACTCTTATCATATGTTTTGAGTATAAAAACCATTAATTTTAGTCTTATTTTTTCTTCATTAATATGTCAAAGTATCAAATCATGGTTGTGAATCCCTCTTTGAATTTAAAACATTTTCACTAGATTGGTGTCACAATTATCACTTTACATAAAGACTTTACAAGTTCATTCAGAGTTTATGAATTATTTTACTTATATTAAACACATTGATTGTGCATTAAATTATGAATTGAATAATGTGGAAATTATTTTTGTATTCAGATAAATGTTTTTAAAGCCATACAAATAAATTTATAGACTAGTCTCACTGCTGTTTTATATATAACTGATTCTTCTGGTAAGTGTAATTGCTTATTACTGATATATAAACTGGATTCACCTGCTATTATGTGGGTAGCATATATGCTATATCAGATGGTGTCAACATTAGTTATTCAAATTAATGAAAAATAGTAAATGCAAATAATTTATAAAGGACAGACTTGTAGAGATTTCAAGAAAAGAAAAAGTGTTTACTATAATATACTTTTTTTTAATAAAAAAAAATTGTAAATGGAAATGTATGTAGAAGCCTCTGAATAAAAATACTGCAGATTTTTTTGAGTAATATTTTGACTAATAAAAACCATTCATTTCAAGACTACAATGTTTTTTTATAGATTCATTACATAAAATGATCATTGTTTAATGATAAGTAAGAAACAAGTAAATGCAAACCTAGAGAGGTGAAATTTTTAGAAAAAGACAGTATGAACAGTTGATAATCTTAGCACTCAAAAACACTTCAATGAACTTTAATTGAAACTTCCAAATTATTTTAAAATATAGATGATTCAGGCTCGACTATAATTAATAAGAAAATAACTGATATTCTATTAAAAATTGCAACAAAAATAGCTGGTAGAAAAGACAGAAATTTATCAGTAAATTTTCTGCTGAGAGAAAAAAAAATGTATGAAGAAAAGAAAGAATATGAAAACTTTTAGAAAAATCTATTAAGAATAATTGATTATAAGCACATTTACGGAGAAAAAACTTTAACAAAAAGTCATTTTAAGCCTAGTTGTTTACAATTACTTTTTGTTAATGATTTTCTCTGTATGTGTGCATATATGCATTTATATCAATTGAGATCTAGCTCTGTACTTTCATTAAAGAATTAAATATGTAGAATTTTGTAAAATAAAGTGAAAAACAAATAATAATTTGGTAATATAATTGTGAATTGGTGAGAAACTTACAGCAGAAAATAAAAGTCACCTAATTGTTAAACAATAGCTTGAAATTGACAGGGAAGTTGTTTCTGAAATTGAAGAAAACCTGACACTATTAGTAAAATGAAAGATGACATAAAATGTAGTAAAAGTTCTGTAAATAATTATATATTAATGAAGTGCAAGAAAGCATAAAATGCCTCTACAGTTATAACTTCTTTTGATTTATATGGCACTTTAAATGAAGGAGAAAGACATGCAATGGAATTAATGATGAAAAGCAAAGCTCCAGGGAATGATGGAAAATACTATGTGTTAATGATAAAGATGTTCCAATGATTGAAAAAATGCAGTAATAATATTTGTCTTTATGGAAGGTGATAAAGAAAATAATAGAAATTACTGATCTATCTAACTTTCATCAATTCTATACAAAAATACAACTCATTTTCATCAAAATTTACATTTTAACCAATCAAAACTGGATTTAAAGTGTTTCTAGCACTGTGGACATATTGAGAGAAGTTATAGAAAGGACAAAAATAATAATGGTAATCTTTCTGCATTTATTAAAGCACTGGAGAATCCTATGTACAATGAAACATACTTTAAACTCAGTCAAGCCTGAGATTTAGGTTAGGACCAACCTGAATTCAAACCCATTTCCTAAGCCCCAAATCAGACACCTAATGAGTAACATATAATGATGGCACATAAAAATGTATGCTAAATCTGGCCCAACTAGCAGAGTGGAGAACACAATAAGACTCAATATTAATTAAATTAAAATATGCATGTGTGTAAGTGGAGAAAAAGGAATTTGAACTACTCAAACAAGTTAGACAATATAAAATAGTTTAATATAAAGAATTAATTACATAAATTATGTCTTAATTATATACATTAGTATGTGCATAAATGGTCTATCAAATAATATACAATTACATATTGAAATTCATGCTAAGGGTTCTCATACGCTCATTTATTAATTAAATGGTATATATAATTTAACACACATCTTTGGTCAGTACGGTATTAAGATGCCAATCAATTATTAAAAGGATTACATAAAATTGTCATTAACACTTTCATTTACAGTTCTGAAACTGTGTGACTAACATATGATTTTGGGGAGTGTTCTGGGATTCATTACAGATATAACATAAATTATTTTCATGTCATTATGGTCATGAAAATAAACACATTTGAAAAATTATATTTGATTTTATGACAAAATATTTATTGAAAATTCTTTTGATTATCACTAGTAAAAAGAATGCTTTATTTTCCCCAAGGCAGATAGATACTATTAAATACAAAAATAATAAATTATGATGGTGGGATTGTATAAGACTGAAATAGCATTATTAATTAATAAGCTAGTGGTATTCAGAATTTATATATATAATTTGAGCAGAGCACATTTTTAATATTATTACAGCATTAAAATTAGGTCATAAGCAAAAGAAATAATAATATAATGTGGCAGTACTGACATAGTGGTGTAGAAATAACAGGAAAAGTTGTGCTTCTGGACAAAAATGAAGTTGAAGACCCCCTTCTTGGGCAGTGCTTAGCGAAAAGTGGATAAGGCATGGCATGACCCAGACTTTACTAGAATAACCAACATGAGAGGCCTTTTTAAACAGAATAAATCATGGAAAGCTCAACTATCCACAGGATAGGACATAAGGAGAAAATCTAAGGGTTTGATCCTGTTGCAACCCCCAGATTAGAAACACATAATATATAAAAATTCATGAAGATGAGCCAAATGTCAGTAACACAGTATGACTGAATGTCACTAACGACATGGAATAAGATTTACTGCTCTAGAATAAATGACCCTGTTTGAATGCCATAATATATATGAATAGTACACTATTCCATTGTAATATATATATATATATATATATATATATATATATAGAGTTATATATATATATACGTATACAAGATTTTACTTAACTAAAATAGTAAAATATACATTAGAATTTACCCCTTACCCTTCTGCTATTTAAAAAATGATTTAATTCCACCTTGTGTGTTTCATAACTACTAGAATATTTACACATTTAATATTTTAAGAGTATAGAAAAATAAAGGAAAAACCAACAGTTATATATAAAAAACAAATTATAGGTCACCCTTTCAGAATTGAAGAAATAACATTTTAAAAGATTTCAAAACATTAATTAGTTTGAGTGATTGATTTACCCTGGGTAGAATTACTTCAGTCTGCCTAGAGTTAAACAAGTAAGTTTTATACTAAAATGAATATAAATTGTTGATTTGTAAAAACAATCTGGTGAATGTATTAATTAATCATACATTATGATCTAAGAGAAGGATTTAGAAATTAAGTTTGCCAGGTTGCCTGAGATTGGAACATTAATAATAAGAAAAGCAGAGATATAAAATCAAATAATAAATACATATAGATAATTGACCACACCAAAGTTAAAAAAAGTTAGATCATATGAGAGAGAATTAAATTTATAAAAATTATTTGAGAGCAATTTACATATTAAAAAAGGCATAAAATTAAATCATACATTAAAAGAAATTTTGATAGAAGGGTTCAAGATTAGTTAGGCTAGATTTACTTTCAGGCAATATGAAAAAGTCCATTGTTAAAGTACGGCATTTAATGGATCCATGTGAGTTCTTCTTGGTGACAGCCAGCTTTTATTCAGCATTCCAGAGTTCTTTTTAGGCTTTCCTTTATTTTAGGGCAGCAAGATGATACAGTAGCAAAAAAAAAAAACCCATAAGGGTCCAAAAGATGATTGGCATCTACTCTATTATTATCTTAGATTTCAAAGTTGCATGGAGTACTGATGGCAACAGTTCTTTCAATAGGAACTATTTTTTGGTAGATTTCAAAGTTGCATGGAGTACTGATGGCAACAGTTCTTTCAATAGGAACTATTTTTTGGTATTAAAAAATTAGATCATTTTATACTCCTGTGCATCTATTTGAAGAACGTTTTTAATTTATTTCTAGCTCAAATCTAATCTTTAATCTAAAATCTTAAGTTTTCTTTGTTTATTATTTGAAGATGCAATCATTAGATAACTGATAAAAAATAAATTCAAATCTATTTCCAGATTGGAAATAGATTTGACAAAAATGGTTATAACAAAAGTATAATCATTAATCTTAATCCCCATTTTATTTTAAGTAAAAACTTTAATTAAAAATTCCTTTCCGAAACTAAAACAATATTATACTTTCAACCCTTTAATTATTTTTGGATAATTAACAGTTGCATCTTCCATCTTGGATTTTATAAAATATACAGTTTATTAGAAAAAACACTTTAAAAAAAAAGTTTTAAAAATGACCTATAATAAAATATTTTTAAAAATCAATATGTTGTTAGTATGTTGCTCCTGTAATATATATATATATATATATATATATATATATATTGTACCAGTCAAAAGCATGTATCCATTCAGCAAAACCCAGAACTCATGTAAAAGTCACCTAGAGTCCAACCAAGCACAAGATACATAAGTCAGGGGCAATCACAAACTCCTATTTATTTGCATGAATTCCCAAGTTTCCAATTAATAAATAACATTTTTGATGATTTCAGTAATACCCTTTTCTTTTATTCTGGTCCAGCTGAGGTTACACTTCATAGGAGACTGAGTAATGTAATATTAAGAGACACATGAGGAATTAACACTTAAATAATAATCATTCATTGTGAATAATTGAGAATTAATTTAGTAGCAATTAATAATTTGGATCTGTAATAATAATAATAATGACATTCCTGATCGATTTTATATACATTGAATTCAATATTCATAATACAGCAATTAATAGTGTAATTCACACTAGAGATTCAGAACAACATAAATGAAAAGCAATCTAAATCATATCAAAAAGATTTATTACATTATATAATGGTAAATTTTACAATGATTGAAAATTTGTTTATACAACTTGGGACTTTAGATCGTTTGATTTGGATTTTACTGACAATTGATTACATAGTTTAACATATAAAAGATAAAATATATAATGTTTGAGTGTGTGGTTGAATACGTACAATAGACTTATAAGATATTTGTAATTAAGTTGCCAAGAACAAAATAATACCAAATAAGAGTTAGTCCTCTTTGCCATTCAAATTTAAAAGAATAAATATCATTAGATACACATGATTAATTTAGAATTGTATTAGTATAGAATTTCTATCTGATAAATTATGTGGAAGCAAAATGGTTCATTTCCAATAATGATAAATTATGTACTTTAATAATGATAAATGAGTGCAGACGTTCGATTTCAAAAGAGTGTCTCCGGATATAAAAATCTATTTTAATAATATTAATAATGGAGGTGTTATGACTTTACAAGTACAATAAAATAATCATTATTATTCTTGAACTATGCTTTGCCTAACTGATACAGATTTATATATATATATATATATATATATATATATATATATATATATATATATATATATATATATATATATATATATATATATATATATATATATATATATATATAAGGTATAAAATATGTGGTCTTCTAACCAAACATATTTTATACTACAATAAAGAAATCTGTAAAGACATGCCAATTCTCTAATTAAAACATATCATTCACATATAGGGATTTTCACATACTAGGTGATCTAGATATGCTTTGGTAGGATAGGAAAACCAAGATTCACAAGCTGGGAATTCATCAGCTTTCACATGTGAAGCAAGACTTTAAGGCTGATTTATTTCAACCTCTTAAGGTAAGCAAAGCAATGAAAGTACGGAAGTAATAATTGTACCCATAACAAATATAACACCTATGAAAGATAAAATTTGTGTCATTACTGACCACAACCTGTTAATTCCTGATTCTATAAAATGGCTTTTTTGCAACAGAATGTCCATAACAACAAAAGAAAAGAAATGGGTTTTTAATGAAAAAAATATAAAGAGGGGTGATTTAAAAAAGAAGCTTGCTTCCACATTTTAAAATCTTTTTGGTTTCGAAACATGGAGTTAGTCACACAGTTTATTTAGCATTATTTAAATTTTGCAGTCATTTGGTGATATAACGGCTTACAAGTGTTATATATAGATATAAAAGATCTTAAAATATGATACAGATTGAATAAACTGATAGATATACATATATAAATATAATGTACACATGGAGGCTATTTCATTTAAATAATTAGATATTTTAGACTTGTTTCAAAATGAATGATAGTCATTTTTATTTTATTTTATTTTAAATAAATTCTAATATGCTCCTATATAATTTGCAGATAAATTTTAACAGTATTCATAAAACATGGTCATATGATGGCCACTATTAATTTAACTAATTGGTAATTAAATGTGGCTTTTAATAGCCATTGACATATCAATTATTTTATAATATCCAAGAAGGCATCATAATAATCTTTAAATACATTCACATCTCTAATGTAAATACATGGAGAATGTTACAAACAAAGGTAAAACTTATTAGAGAAAAAAAATCAAAATGAAATATCAATCTCAATGGACTTCTATCTGTCACTAATTTGTGACCAGGCATTGTTTTTCCACTATAAATGGATAGGAAATAATTAACAAAGGGAATTGTCCATGGAACTTTATAAATCTTGGCAGCTTAAATTATACATACAAAAGTTTATAGGAAATACTGCATGAGATAATATCAATCTAATTTCTAAGTAAAGAATTTAAATTATCATACATAATCATGTTAAATAAAAGGAAGCATTTAGAATTTAAAAGAAAATGAAAAATTTAAAGAAAGAGATTATATATATAAGACATATTTTGCGGGTTCATCTGTGTTAAAATATTTTAAATATTGATATACTGATGTTTCAACTTGGTAACATGAGCATATATATGGTTAAAGCTGTATAAACATTACAAATCTATATTTTGGGGCTTAAAGTAAAGAAATTGAAAGTTACATTTTAAAATTGTTGGCTTATTAAAAACATTTACCTCACTACCAATTGGCAAATGATCCATTCTTCAAAGCAGAGTTGATTAAAGCTAGTATGCATCTTGTTAGATTTTCTGAACACAGTTCATTAGTACTGGGCTTGATGTTACAGCCTTGCATAGCATGGTGATAACTTGCTGACAGATTTGGACCAAATAATCTATTTTCTTTACCCCATCATTTTGGAAATTTTCTCTCAAATAGAACAAGTATTCTTTACTAATTAAGCTAAATAATCAATTTTTAAATGTTTTAGGCTATTTATCTTATCCCAAAATTATCTATAGGAACCATCTAACTTTGACAACTACCAATTGCAATTGCTCTAAGTGGTTCTCTGTAGTTGGTGTTGATGATGATTTCCTGCTATTGGCTGACTCATACCAAGATGGCAAATCCAAACTTCCCCATGGCTATTAAAAGAAATAAAGAAAACACAAAACATAGCAAAATTTTTAATTAAATTTTTATAATGAGTTCTGAAAGCCCTAATCTCAATCCATAATATACTGCTCATTTAATTGGATTGGAGATTAGCAAAGAATTTAATTAGCAACAAAAAAAAACTTTAATCATAAAATTCTTAGAATTTTGTTATACTTTATAAATTACAATAATTAATGACCCTCACTATTAATAGTACTAAAATTGATTGTTTTAAGTAAATCGTATCTGAGGTACTTTCTTTTAGACTGATAAATATAAATGTTACAAACTGAAATAATTAGTACAAAATTATAACAAAACTATTTGAACTATATGTAAGACTTATATGTTAATAATTTACTTTTAAATTTTTAATATTCAAGTTTAGTAATTAACATAAATAAATTTCTAAAATGTTAGAAATTAATCAACCTGTTAGTTTTACAGACAATAATTTAAAGTTTAACTGTAAATGGTAAAATATTAGATAAATTGTACATATTGATTGCTGAGTAGTTTTTTTCTTTTTTGTGCCTGTTGGTTTGGAAACGAACCTATAAGCTTAACCAAACACAACAGATTGATAACATTTTATTTGTTTAATAAACCAATAGTTTGAATATTAATCTCAATAGATTACATAATATTGAATACTGGAAATATCTTATTTTTACATATTTACCTACATTAGTTGTTATTGACAATGTATAAATTGAAACATTTTACAGATGTCAGTTAAAATAAATAATATAAATGAATTTTAAAATAGCTTTAAAAGTAAAATGATTGATTTAAAAAATCATGCTTTCTTTCCAAAGTTTTTCAGATAGAATTTTATATAAAAAAAATAAGGTAATAGCAGAAGATAGTCCATTAAAAGCTTTATCTTGTGCTTTGGATTAAGATATTTCTTTTATTTAATAAAGCAATAGTACTACTATTAATCCCTATATATAAACTGAATTATTACGTTTGATGTGATACCAACTGATCTATAGTTTATCAAACATTGCAGCACATAAAACTGTAAATTTGTATAGATGGTGTTAAATACTATAGAAATAATAAATTATATATATTTCATAAGTATATCTGAATTGACTGTTAATTTATTTATTTGGATTAATTCTTTTTTTACTTTTTTAATTAAATTTTAATTAACTTTCTATACATTTTTTAGCATTTGATCTGATTTATTATTTAAATTTTTCAACATTTTAATCTAATTTATTATTCTGTTTAAAAAATGGTTGATCAAAAAAGTATAAATTTTTAATGTTTCAATTAGTAGACTTTTTAATCCTTGTTTTTCATTTGCTATTATTGTTTATTATGATTAAATACATTCATTGTCACCTTATTCTTTCACTAATATTTAATTATTCTCTTTTTAATATTACATTTTCTTTTTGATTGAATTTTTTAAAAATAATTAATTATTAATTTTTATCTTCATTTTATTGATTTTTAATTATTAAAACATAAAATAACACATTTTGTATATATATCTAATACTCGATACCTGATCACAGTCTAATAGCCAACTATTCTCCCCATTAAAGGGACATGGAAAATCATCAAATTTCTCCTCAGGCTTCCAATTTCCAAGTTGTGAGAATTTAAGACGTTTTTAATCCCGTTTTATCCTCTTAGAAAAATAATTAGAAACTCATATTCTGAGTAATAGTAGTCGTTAGCTAGGCTGTTTCTTGTATTTGTAAAATAAATAAATGTCTAAATTCAAAGTCATAAAATAATAGATGAATTTACTATAACAACCATGAGAATCTATATATTTACAAAATATTTTAAATGTTTTAGAACATATCTATATCCAATATATATTTTTAAAATGATAAAATTTGTCACTAAAATATTATATACAATTGCCTAAATCAATTCTTAGTCTAGAAAGGCACAATTAGGCCAATATCTAATTGAGAGGATTACTCTCACATTTTTTTTAAAAGTTCGTTTTTGTAATAAATATTCATTTAATGTTTATATATATATATTTAGCAATAAATTATTCATTTCACCATAAGCGACATTTCAAGCCCTTACAAAAATAACTCAACAGATTTGTAATAAGGGTTTTAGTTTTTCATTTACAGGCATCTAATATTTGTATTATTAAAAAATCAATAACATTACTTATATATTGTATAAATTGGTGGAAGTTTGCAGACATTATATTTTAAAAGTTACTATATTTTATATTAGTACTGCAAATAAAATTTATATTAAATACATTTTTATAATTAATAATATTAATATCTTTAAAAATTAAAGCCAAAATAAAATCTTTAAATTTTTGTGATATCTTCTATTTTTTCTCAGGTATTGAGAGATATTATATTTTCGATTTTTAAAAATAGTTATCATTATATTTTAAAAACATATTTGCTATTACTTAATAATTACAGTTGATATGTGATGAAAAAGATATCTGGGAACATCTATGATAATTATATTAGCATAATATAAAATGACTACTTGTATTACAAACTGTTTGCACTATATGTAATTCTAGAGAAATAATGAGTCTTTCTCACAGACCAAAATCCATTTTGAAGTGCTACTTTCTGAATAGGGTTAAAATGTATTGTGATATCTCATGTTTGAAGAATATTGTAACTTTAGCTAAAAGACAACTGTAAAAAAGATAAGTCACTACTTCATATAAAAGAGAATAGTGGAAGATAAGCAATATTCTATAAAGTGATGTATTGGATTTGTTTATAATAAATGCATATCCCTTTCAAATAATATGTCTCAATATTATTAGTCCCTTTCTATATGATAAAAAATAGGGATAGGCATATTAATTCATGCATTGATAATTACAGAAGATTTTTAATTACAGTACATTTATTACAAACAAATATTAAAATATATCAGCTCCATTCATCAAAAAAATTGTCAGCATAAAAAGATAATTAAATGGGTGAAAGAGTACATTTTTGATATTACAAAAGTTAGAATAAACTTGGAATTAACAACTGTTCTCATGTTCCCATACACAATCAAATATTAAAACATTATTTATTATTCCTAAAGACCTTTGGAATGAGTTTGTACTTTGAAGTCTTTAAATCCTAAGCTCTATCTTAAGAAAATAATGAAAAGACCTTGCTTTATATTTGAATCCATAAACTGGAGTAAAGGTGTATTGATTCTACATTATTTGATACACAATTTCCTTCCATTTATTAAATGACAGCCTCATTTGAGAAACATGGTGAATCATTGGAAAAATATTCAATTCAAACATATGAAATTTTAAACATATTATTTAAAAAGAATGTAGAACTTTGTGCTTAAAGAAAATAAGATCTAGATTTAATCATTTAAAGACTAAATTTATTATTTCTTTTTGCTTAATAAAAATTGGAAAAAGAATAAAGGGACCTCTGACATTTAATACATAGTAGAACAACAAAGTTTTGTGTAATCTTTTCAACTTACCATTTAAATTAGTAATAATAATGTGATGTCATGTGATGGACTGTAGCTTCTCCTTAAATGAAGTGAAGAATCTCTCGGCAATTATGCCCAGAAAAACCTGTTAGACACTTTATTTTCCATTCCCCAGTCTAAGTTTTCCCATATTCTGCTCCATTCCATTTTCACAATATAATCTTTGTCAACTCTATAGCCTTTATATCTAAATCTCCCTTATCTTTTCCCAAACCCAGCATAAAAACAATAATCCACTTTGTATAATCACTTTTTTCATATTTATTCTTCCATAACTTCATTAGATGTACCCTTTCTGTTTTCAAGCATTTACATTCAATTAATAGATGCCTAATATTTTCTATTCCTTTGTTACATAATTTACAGACTAAATCACCCATATTTATCCATTTACATGTATATTCTCTTGTTGCTAAAGATCCCATTCGAGCCTTAAACAATAAACTATTTTTCTTACTATTATCATATATTAACTCACATCTAATATTCTGTTTATTTCTATACATATTTAAACTCTTTTTACTCTCCATACTAGTTCTCCATCACTCTAACTCCCTATTCTTTATTAACAAATCTATTCTGTTATCCCATTCCTTATCACTATAACACTCAACAATCCTCCTAACACAATCATCCCATCTTTTGTACAAATATACTTATATAAATTTTTTATCCAAATCTTTTGCATAGTGCATTACCTTTCTCACGTATCTTGTTGCCTGCCCTTTACTCATAATCCAATTAAATACTAGTTTGGCTATTCCTTTATTATCCATACACTGCAATCTACCAAACATTTTTATTTTACTTTTTGCAAGTCTCATATAAAAACTTGACCATCCCATTTGTCCTTGAATTGCCTTCCTTGATGTCAATACCTCTGCATCCAATGCATGTTTTTCTACTTCCCTTTGAACTTTTTCAAAGTAATTTAATACCCATTTACTAACATATAATGCATCATTACCATGTGCTAACTCTGCTATTGCAACTCCCTCCCATATAATTCTAGCTACATCATATTTATTATATGAAAACACTGTTTTAATTTCTTTATCAATCCCTTTCTTTTCTTTGCTTCATTTATCAATTTTATCTCCCATTCATCCAAATAATTTTTCTGATTACTTAAAATAATTCCCAAATAACTATATTTATTCACCACATTTAACTTAATATCTCCTCCCAATAAAAATTCTACATCTTCTCTTTTCCCAGTATTAACCATCATTATATTTGATTTTTCTTCACTAAATTTAATCCCCATCTCTTTACCCACCCTTGCACATGTCCCTAGCATAACTTCCATATTTTTCTTTCTACACATCTATTGGAATTTTGAATAATCAGTAAATGTTAGACAATATTTCTATATTCATGTTTTTTTAATTGTTTCTATTGACTTTTTTCAATAAAAAATATTGAATTGACAATCATACATCAAACAGCCACATTGGATTTTATATTTCTCAAGCTAATCAGAGATTCAAACACTTCAATGTGAAGACTTATATATTAATGAAGTTAGTTCATTTTCAGATCTAGCTTTTTTAAATCCCAAATCATTATCTGAAATATTAATAAACATGTTAAGATAGTTATTATTACATGCTAGGGAACAATGTAATTTCCTCACTGATGAAATTCAATGGTCAGAAAATAATCTGGGATTGACTGCTGTATGAGTATTTAGTACCCAGTAATTACTCAAACATAAAATATGGCTAAAATTGAAAAAAAAAGTAATTTTTTAAATAAACATTGATTCATCTTTTTAGATATTGTTAAAAATATATATTTTCTATATTTTTCTTATCAAAAAACTTTTTTTTTTGCTTAAAAATGTACATTTCAATTAAGTAATGACTTAATTGTTTTAAAATTCAATATCAAATAAAAAAAATTGTAATTGAAGTATAATGTTCAATCCAGTTGAAATATAAGTTGTAATTTTCAAATATGAGTAAACACTCACATTTTTTTTAATAATAAGTACAAAGTAGCCCCATAGCAAAAATTAAAAATAGTATAAGTAAAAATTTTAAAGGATAATATAATAGCAGCTACTAGCTACAGCTTAAATTAGAATAATAGTAGTAATAACAGTAATAATAATTAAAAATTGATGTGGTATATATATATTATTAAAAAAAAAGAATTACAAACTGATTTAGTTTTATAAATATAATTTGATTTTCAAAAGATTTATATGCCAACTCCCCTCAAAAAAATACTCTGAAAAAGATAATTAATTGCACTTTAGATACCATGTTAGAAATTATAAGAAATAGAATAGTAAAAATAATAAAATAGTTTAAATAGCTTTACTGAAAGATCAATTATTTTTTTATGAGAAGAAAAAAAAATTCTCATTAAACGGTAATAATAATTTAAGCAATTAAATCGTTAACATTCAGCTAACAAAATAATAAAATCAAAACAATTTTTCTATATAATTATTAATAATTAAAAAATATATATTTTATGTTACGTGTCTTCACATATTTATTGTATTGATTACTGACTATAAAAATACAGTATTATAACTATGTTACAGCCATTTTGCTTATGGGTACAAAGTATCAAACATCTGAATGCTGAATAATAATTTTGCATATGTGAGGTTTTATCAGTCAAAGATACCGTTTATTTATTCTATATATGTATCATAAATATATTTATAATATTATCACATTTTGTTACAATAAATCATTACAAATTCAAAATGAAATACACACAAAGAATGATTTTGAAGTGCTCCAAGCACAACAGAAATGGTAAGGTCTAAATCTTATAGTTTGCAGTTAAATTTATATATATATATATATATTGTAACCATATATTTTAGTATAAAATATATTATTTGATGTAACTAGTATAAAAATTTCTCTTTCTTCCTTTGGTGATTTGATCGGCTTGAGCTGCATTTGAACAGATTACTCTCTTACATTATTTTAATAAATTTAAGTTTGCTTCTTTCCATATGCTAACGCATATCAAAATGCTTAACTTTTTAAAAATTTAACAACACATTAAAATTTGGTAAAATATTATTAAAAACAATATTTTGTTTTATTTGTCTAAAAATGATCTTAAAATTATTATTTTATCCAATTTAACAAAAAAAACCATTTGTTCAATTAAAATTAAATATTAAAAATAAATACAGTAATTGCGTAGGCGTCTCAATGTAATAAAAGAAAAGAGCGCGAATTTAAGAGATGATTGTCTGATAGTTTGCTTTTGGAGGGAGAATGAAAGAAAAATGGTAAAGGCAAGTAGTGTAAATTTGCCAAGCTTATTTTAAAGTAAAAAAAAAAAATAAGTAATCGGACTACCACAAAGTTTGCTATAAACATAAATAACATCGTGGTATTTAATTAGAAGATGCCTTGCTAAAAATAAAAGTCTGTTCAAGTCGGCTGACCAAGTGAATCGAGTCACCAGTAATAATTCCCAATATTACATTTTTGAAATGTCGGAGGTTTCCAGTTTAAAAGAAAATTGCAAGAATTGGTATGTTTTAAAATGTTTATTATTTTACAATTTGGAAACATTAAAAAGTATTTTAATTACAGAAGTTATGAATATGAAAATTTGCTTTTTAAAGAAAAAGAAATTTAAGTTAAAGTAAATGTTAAAGTTATCAACATATTTTAAATATTTCCATTTCTAATTCTAATAAAAATATAGTATTGATTGATATTTAATTCTACAAAGCCAGTAATATATTTGCTAATTAATTTGTTTAACATTTGGATAATAAATACTCTTCAAATAATTAATCAAAGCTATTTCTAATTTTATCGTCATAATAGAATGATTGAATTAAGTACTATAATTAACATTCCCATATTTAAACGTGGATGGATAAATAATTCGCATGGATGTAATAAAATTGGAACATTTTAATAGAGAAATGTAGGGATTAATAACTTAATGAAAAACATTTTCATTTAAATTCTGCGTTTCATATGGTGAAGTTGTTCCATGTCTTAGGAGCCACGTAAAATTGTTAATCTGATAGTGATTATAATAACCAATACAACGGATAAAATTGCATGTATGGAATTGAATTATAGTTATAATTATTGTTTCATAGATTTATTGTTCGACACATCGTACATGGATCCCACGGAGCACATTTGGAGTTATAAAATGTTATACAATCCGAGTTGTGACACACACCCATTATAATTCATGTATTGAACTGTAAAATGCTTTACATTTAATTTATATCACACACACACTTGTTAAATTTTATGTTAGATGCATAATGCATTACTTTACGTTTATCATTATCGGAACTTGCATATGAAGTTCCTAAGTATATTTTATTAAGTTTAAATCAATAGGGGTTGAATACAATATTTATTTAAGAGAATAGCGCTTGCGAAACAGCTTGAAAAGTATTAAATGAATTCGTGAAATGTATCAATCTTTGTGAGGTATTTTGTTGGTCTTTCCAGATTTATAGTCTTGTACTAATATTACTTGTATTATATTACACATTTTAGTTAAGCAAAAGAAGTTAGTACATTAGTCGTCCTGATTAGCTTAGCATTTTATTATGCAAGAACCCACATTTGCTAAAGTGTTAGTGTATTCTGAATAGTCAGAAGAACTGAGGGGGATGATTTTGCACTTTAATGTGAAGTAAATAGTAATGTTGTTTAAGAATGTTAAAGGGCTTTAATCTGTGCTGGTGGTTAATCCGCAGATTATTTTAATTGCTATTTTTGTATTTTACACATTCCTGTGCTGGTGGTTAATCCGCGGAATTGTGTGATTATACATATTACTTTATGATGGTGTATAAATCCACCAAAGTGTTTAGTGTTATTTAATTCCCATGTGTAGATGAATACATCCACAGGAATATGTTTTACTTCACAGATATAAATTGGGCAAAGTATTGTAGTTAATCTGCTAAATCATCTTCTTCATTTGTACGCATAATTTATAAGTTAGATCATCAAATGGTAGCAGAATGTTCTATTCAAGTTACTAAATAATGGTTAACTGTTGGTTGATTATTGTTTACCAGAATGTAAGTTTACATTTTCACTTTATTTAATGATTACATTATAGCTAATATCCTACAGATATAAAATTTATTATATTATTATGAGTTTACGGTAGGGATTTAATGGATCTGGAAATGATGTTAAATATTTCATAAGTTGATGCTGAATATCGTATAATCTCATCAATATTCATTATATTAGATTGAAATAAGGTATGATTAAATTTTAAAACTGTACCTATGAGAAGTTATTGAAGAAAGTCAATGGACTTATAATTTATTTATTTTATTTAAAATCGCAAATTAAGGTTTAAAAGTAATAACATTGCACTTATAATTTGTTTAATGTGTTTTATAATACTACTATGATAGTTCTTCACGGTACACCCTGGCTGTGATCAAATTAAATATAAAAGTTTACGTTAGATCATTAGTTTGGTCTATAGTAAGTTGCTCCAGATGTTGATTGTGGTCTTAGGTGCATAAAATAAATAGCATGATATGTTTTTGGATACAGCTTTTAATAGCTGACAATAATTGAGTGAGAGTTGATCAGTGATCAAGGTTACAATTCTTAGTGCACTTGCGTTACGTAGTTGGGACCACACAATCAAATGCTTACAATTTTTGGACGCCGCAACGTGTTCGGCATGATAGGGCAATTTATCGGTTACAATTTTGGCTGCCCAACTACAGGGGCCTTCGGTGGCCATTAGCTGGCCACATCAAGATTTATCGGTTACAATTTTGGCATGCAACGTGGTCGGCTCGATAAGCTGGCGCTTACAATTTTGCGCCACAACGTGATCGGCCCGATATATTGAGGTTATATAGTCATTATAAGTGTGCAATTACAGTTTTAGCACTTTATCAACAGGCGACTTGATTAATTGATTGTTACAGAGTACAAAATGGTAATGTGTGAACTGCATTAATTAATGATTGTTGATTACGATTTTAATTTCCCATATTACAAAAATATTATCATGTGCCAAATGCTCTATCATGGTGATGAAATATTGTGTGTTTTATTGCTATATATTTCTCCAGGTTACTTATACAGATTTCTGATGACAATAGCAATCGTATTCCAAGATATACCAATATTTGTGATTGAATTGGGAGAAGTTGAAATTATCAAGGGTTTATAAAGTAGTTGTTGTAATATTGCAAATATTTAAAGTGGGGGTTCAGATTATTTTAGTGAGAATGTGATATATACCATCTGGGATAAATTATTGGTGATGAGGATTTAGTAGTTGGTCGGCTTGAACAAGATTTTCATTGATTACTGTTATTAAAACACATATATTTAGGAAAGTAAAAGCTTGGTTTCACAAAATATTGAAATAGTTGTTATAAAATACTCAAAATGAGTGACTCTGAAGAACTTAATTATCCTGAGACAACTCAAGAAGTTCCTGATTTTGATTTCCAACAACGGTTTATGATAATGCTTCAACGCATAGAGATTGGAATGAATGAACAGTCTAAAAAATTGAACGAACAATCTCTTTCCCAAAAAGAGATGTTAGAGTCTCACAAAGAGATGTCTGAAAAATTAAACGAACAATCTCTTTCTCAAAAAGAGATGTTAGAGTCTCAAAAAGAGGTGACTGAAAAATTGAATGAACAGACTGAAAAATTGAATGAACAGTCTATTTATCAAAAAGAGATGACTGAAAAATTGAATGAACAGTCTATTTATCAAAAAGAGATGACTGAAAAATTGAATGAACAGTCTATTTATCAAAAAGAAATGTCTGAAAAGTTAGATAGTTTTGAGAATAAAATGGCTGAAGTTCAGGAATTTGTGAAAGAAAAAATAGAAGCTGCTAGAGTAAAAACAGTAGAGGAATTTAACCAAAAATTTCAATCCTTAGAGAATAGTTGTAAGGCAGCTAAAGGGGAATCCGATATCAAATTAGAAGAAATTAAAGCTAATTTCTTCGATTATAAAAAGCACTTAGAAGTTCAGATAGAAGAAATTGGAAGTAAGTTTATAACCCACGAGAATTTAGACACTAAACTGAAGGTGCTTGATGTGGCAATGGGAGACTCAAGGAATCAGTTGGCACAAATAGTTAGTGAAATGAACTATAAAGTTCAAGAAGTAGAGTCTCAATCTGCTGAATCTATTGATAAAATTAAAACTGAAATGGAATTTAAACTTCAGAACATGAGTGAATCTGTAACAGATAGCAGAGCAGAATTGGGTAGCATTAAAAAGATTTTGGAGGAAATGATCAATAGGTCTAAAGTAAAACATAAAGAATTAAAAAAGACTAATACTAAATTTAGTGGAGATTTAGAAATGATGCAAAAAGAGTGGAAGGAAATGAGGGATAAAGGTCAAGAGTGGCCAAATGAGTCAAATGAGTTTAAAGAGGGACAGAAGCTAGGGGCACAGATTGAAAATCTTCAGCTGAAGGTGTTAGAAATTCAAAAGGCTCAAGAGAAAAACGATAATTTCATTGGTCAAAACACCAAGTATTATGTGGATGGGACAGAGACCTCTGTTAAAGAAGTAGTTGTATCAGATGGTAATTTTACTGGTATCCGCACAACTCCCATTTTCCAAAAACCATTAGGAATTGAATCTGTGACTAAAGATGTCAAGAACACAGAGATGTCTATGGGTGGATCTACAGCTCTTAAATTTCTAAAGATTAAGCCATTTAAAGGGGAGTATTTGGAAAAACCTTTGGAATTTCTTCAAAATCTAGAAGAATTGTTTACTTTATGTGCATTTTCAGAAAGAGAAAAACTGGCTATCTCCAGCAACCATCTTTATGCTGCTGCAAAAGATTGGTGGCAGTCTTTGTTTGATTGTCCTCAAACATATGGAGATTTTAAACATTTAATAATGTCAAGTTTCTGGGGTGAGGATCGCCAGGATAACATGCATTATCAAATCACTCGAGAAAAGTATAATGCCAATAAAGGTAGCTATACTCAATTTTTTCGTGGACAGGCGGTCAAACTTAAAACTTTAACTGCTTTCCCATTATCTGAGCATCATATAGTTAGGATCTTAAGACATAACTTACCTCGACAGATTGAACAAGTTTTAATTGCTGCAGATAAGTATACAATTGATGAGGTGTCAGAGATCTTAGATGCACTTGAGACAAGTGAATGTGACCTGGAAAACAGATATAGAGGTGGAAAGGAGGCTAGAGCTTCTCATAACTGTTCCATGGCTAATGTTAATGTTGCTCCAATAAGAAGTCCTTATCGTGATAACAGATACCAGAGTAGGAGTCGTAGTTATAAACGACCAAAATTTTATAATAGAGTTAATGGTCAACCTAGTCTAATTAATAAGACCCAAGATAGAAATCAACCTTCTGTTAGTGGAATTAAACCACCTCACACAAAGGATATTAAAACAAATGTTAAAAGTAGTACATTAAACTAGAGGGGGCCTCATGGAAAAGTTCCTCATGTTAGCAACTTAAAGAAAAACGAATTTAGAAAATTTTTAAGCTTATATAATGGACCTTTCATGATTGAAAGCCAAGTGGGAGAGAACGCATTTATGCTCTCAACCCCTGAAGGAATCCGAGGCACCTACAATGCACGTAGTTTGAAACCTGTACCTTCAATAAATTAGGGGGATTTATATCGTATAAATGTGATACCATATTCAGATTGATGATAGATTATAGATAGGATAATAAAAAATAGTAACTTATGATGTACCTTAGTAGAATTTGATTAAATGGAATTCTAAAGAAAGATAATTTTTTTCCGTAGGGGGGTGTAAACTGTAACCATATATTTTAGTATAAAATAAATTATTTGATGTAACTAGTATAAAAATTTCTCTTTCTTCCTTTGGTGATTTGATCGGCTTGAGCTGCATTTGAACAGATTACTCTCTTACATTATTTTAATAAATTTAAATTTGCTTCTTTCCATATGCTAACGCATATCAAAATGCTTAACTTTTTAAAAATTTAACAACACATTAAAATTTGGTAAAATATTATTAAAAACAATATTTTGTTTTATTTGTCTAAAAATGATCTTAAAATTATTATTTTATTCAATTTAACAAAAAAACCATTTGTTCAATTAAAATTAAATATTAAAAATAAATACAGTAATTGCGTAGGCGTCTCAATGTAATAAAAGAAAAGAGCGCGAATTTAAGAGACGATTGTCTGATAGTTTGCTTTTGGAGGGAGAATGAAAGAAAAATGGTAAAGGCAAGTAGTGTAAATTTGCCAAGCTTATTTTAAAGTAAAAAAAAAATAAGTAATCGGACTACCACAAAGTTTGCTATAAACGTAAATAACATCGTGGTATTTAATTAGAAGATGCCTTGCTAAAAATAAAAGTCTGTTCAAGTCGGCTGACCAAGTGAATCGAATCACCAGTAATAATTCCCAATATTACATTTTTGAAATGTCGGAGCTTTCCAGTTTAAAAGAAAATTGCAAGAATTGGTATGTTTTAAAATGTTTATTATTTTACAATTTGGAAACATTAAAAAGTATTTTAATTACAGAAGTTATGAATATGAAAATTTGCTTTTTAAAGAAAAAGAAATTTAAGTTAAAGTAAAATGTTAAAGTTATCAACATATTTTAAATATTTCCATTTCTAATTCTAATAAAAATATAGTATTGATTGATATTTAATTCTACAAAGCCAGTAATATATTTGCTAATTAATTTGTTTAACATTTGGATAATAAATACTCTTCAAATAATTAATCAAAGCTATTTCTAATTTTATCATCATAATAGAATGATTGAATTAAGTGCTATAATTAATATTCCTATATTTAAACGTGGATGGATAAATAATTCGCATGGATGTAATAAAATTGGAACATTTTAATAGAGAAATGTAGGGATTAATAACTTAATGAAAAACATTTTCATTTAAATTCTGCGTTTCATATGGTGAAGTTGTTCCATGTCTTAGGAGCCACGTAAAATTGTTAATCTGATAGTGATTATAATAACCAATACAACGGATAAAATTGCATGTATGGAATTGAATTATAGTTATAATTATTGTTTCATAGATTTATTGTTCGACACATCGTACATGGATCCCACGGAGCACATTTGGAGTTATAAAATGTTATACAATCCGAGTTGTGACACACACCCGTTATAATTCATGTACTGAACTGTAAAATGCTTTACATTTAATTTATATCACACACACACTTGTTAAATTTTATGTTAGATGCATAATGCATTACTTTACGTTTATCGTTATCGGAACTTGCATATGAAGTTCCTAAGTATATTTTATTAAGTTTAAATCAATAGGGGTTGAATACAATATTTATTTAAGAGAATAGCGCTTGCGAAACAGCTTGAAAAGTATTAAATGAATTCGTGAAATGTATCAATCTTTGTGAGGTATTTTGTTGGTCTTTCCAGATTTATAGTCTTATACTAATATTACTTGTATTATATTACACATTTTAGTTTAAGCAAAAGAAGTTAGTACATTAGTCGTCCTGATTAGCTTAGCATTTTATTATGCAAGAACCCACATTTGCTAAAGTGTTAGTGTATTCTGAATAGTCAGAAGAACTGAGGGGGATGATTTTGCACTTTAATGTGAAGTAAATAGTAATGTTGTTTAAGAATGTTAAAGGGCTTTAATCTGTGCTGGTGGTTAATCCGCAGATTATTTTAATTGCTATTTTTGTATTTTACACATTCCTGCGCTGGTGGTTAATCCGCGGAATTGTGTGATTATACGTATTACTTTATGATGGTGTATAAATCCACCAAAGTGTTTAGTGTTATTTAATTCCCACGTGTAGATGAATACATCCACGGGAATATGTTTTACTTCACAGATATAAGTTGGGCAAAGTATTTTAGTTAATCTGCTAAATCATCTTCTTCATTTGTACGCATAATTTATAAGTTAGATCATCAAATGGTAGCAGGACGTTCTATTCAAGTTACTAAATAATGGTTAACTGTTGGTTGATTATTGTTTACCGGAATGTAAGTTTACATTTTCACTTTATTTAATGATTACATTATAGCTAATATCCTACAGATATAATATTTATTATATTATTATGAGTTTACGGTAGGGATTTAATGGATCTGGAAATGATGTTAAATATTTCATAAGTTGATGCTGAATATCGTATAATCTCATCAATATTCATTATATTAGATTGAAATAAGGTATGATTAGATTTTAAAACTGTACCTATGAGAAGTTATTGAAGAAAGTCAATGGACTTATAATTTATTTATTTTATTTGTTAATTTATTATTTTTATTATAATATTGGAATTAATTATTAATTTTTATAAATTTGTAAATAAAAGTTGATTTATAATTAAACTTATTGTGCCGTTGCTATGTGTCATTCACAAAATCAGAAATCATAAACTTTGGAGAGAGCATACATTATAGAGCATACATTGAAGTACATATTATAGTCAACATGATATAAGAGTTTAGTAATATTTTGATAAAACATTTGAATGCTTCTCGTCTTTGGTAGTTTATGATGTGTGAGGTACAATAAAATCCCATTTACCTTTTTCATCATTTTGGCTTTGCGTATTTGATTTCAGTATACAATACAAATTAATTATTAAACTTGTAAACAGATTTCCCAAATAATAACCTGATTGAATGTATTTACTTAACGTTTTTAAATTATCATTTGTCAGTAATAAGAGTCTCAATGATATAATAAACTATAAAAGAACCCAAATATTTATGTTTATTTATTGCAAAGCTTTACCTGGACTAGCATCTACATTAAAAATCATATAGATGGTTTAAAGTTTCATAATCTTATGTAGTTCTACAAATTACGCCATCTTGTACATGGTCGGCCATCGGGTCTCATACAATAAAAATCGCAAATTAAGGTTTAAAAGTAATAACATTGCACTTATAATTTGTTTAATGTGTTTTATAATACTACTATGATAGTTCTTCATGGTACACCCTGGCTGCGATCAAATTAAATATAAAAGTTTATGTTAGATCATTAGTTTGGTCTATAGTAAGTTGCTCCAGATGTTGATTGTGGTCTTTGGTGCATAAAATAGATAGCATGATATGTTTTTGGTTACAGCTTTTAATAGCTGACAATAATTGAGTGAGAGTTGATCAGTGATCAAGGTTACAATTCTTAGTGCACTTGCGTTACGTAGTTGGGACCACACAATCAAATGCTTACAATTTTTGGACGCTGCAACGTGTTTGGCATGATAGGGCAATTTATCGGTTACAATTTTGGCTGCCCAACTACAGGGGCCTTCGGTGGCCATTAGCTGGCCACATCAAGATTTAAGGTTACAATATATATATATATATATATATATATATATATATATATATATATATATATATATATATATTGACATAGTACAATCTGTAGTACATATTTTGCTTCATTGTCTAGTGATATTAGTAACCTTAAAAGTAAGGTTTGAATCCATTTTATATTTATTTCATCATCAGAGAATATAGGGACACACATATAGATGCATGATCTCCAACCTGTTTGATTTAAAGAGTTATATTTAACTATTTTTATTATTGTTAATTTTAATTAGATTTTATTTCACAAATCTTAAATTCCCTTCATTATAGATAACTGTGTATGTATATATATATATATATATATATATATATATATATATATATATATATATATATATATATATATATATACTACAGATACAGAAACACATGTTATTTATGTTAATAAAAATATGTATTAATTGTTATATATTATTCATTTTTATAATTAATGTAAACTAATGCAATACCAAAGAAAGTTATGGAAATTAGTTATCATAATTTAAATTTTATAAAACAAAAAAACATACCCATAGCATCCTTGCATTATCAGACTCTGGGAGTCAAGTATCTATTATCTCAAAATCATGGTTCACCATGTACAGTAGCCAAGAGAAGAAAATAATAAAGCTTCAAACACACCCTATACACTTGATATTGGCTAATGGAAGAAGAGCCATTAGTGAGAACCACCAAATTTGTTTAGAAGTGAAGTTATATGAAGAACTAGTAGAACACTCATTTTTGATTATGGCTAATACATAAAAAGGTTATAGGAACTGATTTTCTAATCCAACACCAATGTGTTATAAATTACACAGATAGGACATGCACAGTACAGGGCTGACCCATAAAATTCATTATGAAAAATAAAGCACTAGAATTGATGGTGGAATGTTTACTGCAACCCATTGACACATTGGAAAGGTTCAAGAATCCACTCTGATGGAACTTAAGAATCATAATCATTTGTTGAGGATTGTAAATGAAAATCAACTAATATTCTCAAATGTCCTAGGGAAAATAAAGAGCTATACACACCAGATGTATGTCAAGTAAGAGTCCTACATGCAATCATGAACTTACCCAATTCCATTCCTGTATTGTGATGAAGTCAAAAGACAGATTTGTCTAATGGTAGAATGGAACATATTGAATAAAGCCCTTCATCCTATAATAACCCATTAGTACTCATCAAGAAAAAGAATGGTACTCTTTGATTGTGCTTAGATACATGAATATTAAATAGTAAAACCATTCCAAAGCATGACATGCCTCCTTTAGTGCAGGAATTATTTGTAAAGTTAGCAGGCCAGTGTTTGTTTTCCACCCTTGATCTTACCACCAGTTATTGGCAAATGGTTTTAGATTAGTGGGCCTGCAAATACATGGCATAATAAGCAAACCCATTTGTTTAAAAGAGGGTTATTTGTACTTATAAACAATGGTTCTAGACTCATGAGATGTTTAAGCCAAGTCTTGTCAGAGATCATACAGAAACATTTAGTATCATATGTTGATGACATTGTCATCATGTCAAAAGACCCATCCAAACATTTAAAATTTTTAGAAATTTTTTTAAAGAGTGTGCTTTAGAGAACATCACTGTTAATCTTAAAAAAAGTACATTTGGTCTTTGGGAAATATCTTTATTAGGTCATCTGATCAGCAAGCAGGGAATCTGAGCTCACCCTGACAAAATCAAAGCAATAGAGAAATTCCCACAACCAACTACCTGCAAACATATTATATTCTTCTTAAATAATTACTACACAAATTTTATCCCGGTTTTTCTCAGGTATCATCCAACATGGCAGACTTATTACAAAAGAGGCAGAAGTGGAATTGGAATAACAAACATGACCAGGAATTTGCCAACATCAAAAATAAATTTCTTGCCACTTTGATGCTCCATCATCCCAATTTCAATCATCCATTCTATAACTAGATGTACAGCAGCAAAAAAGGTTTGGGGGCTGTGCTATTCCAGATAGTTGTTAAGGGAAAACATTGGGTGTTGTATTTTTGCATAAGAATGCTAAAAGAATTAGAGAGTAACTATACCATGACAAAATAAGAGACACTTGCCAATGTTTGGGCAAGTCAAAAGTTTCAGAAATTTTTATTGGAGTCTAAAGTCATCATAGTTACAGATCACAAATGCCTAGAATTTCTAAACAAAAACTTTCTTACAAATAAGAGGCTCATAAGTTCAGAAATTTAATTATATTATAATTTATTTTCTGGGTCCTGAAAATGTAGTGGCAGACATATTAAGCCAGAATCCTCTACCAATGTCACTCCAGAATCCAAAACTACCAGGCCAAACTACCAAGATTAATGGTATGACCAAAGAGATATCCATTGAATCTGGGTTAAAGAATATTCGATACTGGCAAAAAAGGGATCACCAGTCCAGCAATATCAATTGTGCACTTTTAAGAAAAAAGAGAAAAAATACTTCCCAATCAGGGGCTAAAAGGAAATACCACTATCAAATAAAAAAGGAATACTATATGTCATGACAAATAGTGTAGACAATCCATGGAAAGTAATAGTACCCAACCAGATGAGAATAATTATCAATGCTATTGATCAATATATTGGAAATTATGGATCCAGAAAAAAGGAAGAATCAGTGAGATGTTGGTTTTATTGGACAGAAATGTATGCTCATATTTTGACCATATAGAAATGATGTATCTTATGTGCACAATTCAATCACCTTACAAAATCATATGCAGAGATGGTTATTCCTATTATTGTGACCAAGCCAAATAAAATTATTGACTATAGACCATTATGGTCCTTTGCCCAGGTACAAGTACTTTCAATATTTATTGGTCACCTATGGTGCTTTCTCCAAGTATGCCCAAGCATATCAGGTACAATGAGCTAATTCCAGAAATGTGATTAAGGTCTTGCAGATAAAACAATTCCCTGAAATAGGTAAACCTGAAATTTCATTGTCAGACTACAGCTTTACTTCCAGAGAGTGAGAGCATAGATTCTCTAACATGGACTTACTCATCTTCTCACATCAGTTAGAAACCCCCAATATAACTCATACAAGTGCATAATGAAGAAAATAAATAGATTATTTCACATCTACACCTCAACTAACCATTGAGGTTGGGTCAACCATACCAAGAAAATAATGGATTTCATCAAACAAACCAAGAAAATAATGGATTTCATCAACCAATCAGTACTTAAATCAATGGGCTTTATTCCAAGACAGCTTCACTTTGGCAAACCACACCCAGAAATTTTTAAATCCTTACCAAATGAAAACATTCATATAGATCAAAGGTTTGATCAAGAACATGCTCAATCAAGGTTAGCACATGTGGCAAGCATCTGAGTACAAAAGGGACATATCCCACATCATAAATTTTGAGAAGGGGATCAGGTGTGTCATATGATCCCTAAGCATTGTAATGTTACATGCCAAGAATTCCACAAATTCTTCCCCTTGTATAAAGGACCTTATGTAATTAAAAAGAAATGTGGAAAAAATGCTTTTCTTTTAAGGTATGGAAAAGTGGTTAAAAGAACCTACACTGCATGCCAACTAAAACTCTATATGCCTCCTGACCCAGCAAAAGAGTAGTAAAAGGATTTGGGATGGATAAGACAGACTAATGCATTAAGAGGAACCATAGAATCTAAAAGAGATGTAGTCAAGTAAGGAGACTCCTAATTAGAACAAATGCAATTAGTAATTTCCATAAATTAAGACATAAACACATAAGTATCAGAGAATAGACAAACTATAGATTGTTATTAGGAGACATGTAGTCATCAACCATGTGCTTTTTTGGCCACCTAGAATGAAATTTGAAGAGTAGAAGTGAAATCACTTTTATATGTTCCTCAAATTAGGGGAATCTGAAGTGGTAATATCTGTAATACATATTTTGATTCATTGTCTGGAGATGTTAGTATTCTTAAAAGTAAGATTCAAACCCATTTCTATATTTATTTTACCATCAGAAAATGTTGGTACCATGCATGATCTCCACCTTGTTTGATTATTTTATTTCACAAATCTTATCCGTGTATATGCAGATATGCATTACATATTCAGATACAAATGTTATTTATGTTAATAAAAATATGTATTATTTTTTATTAATTTTTATAATTGATGTAAAGCTAATGCAATACCAGAGAAAGTTTTGGAAAGTAATTGTAATTTAAATTTTATAAAACAAAAGAACATACCTTAATTGATGTAAAAATGTCATTCTCAATTAGTTATTTTCAACAATTTTCAAATTTTTCCAGATCTTATCTGAATTTTCATCTATCTGATTTTCATCTTTTAACAGTAAAATTGAACAATGGTAGCTAAAATCAAGTTGGGTAATGCATATCCAGTCACCTCAAGTAAAATAACTTTCTAGAAGGTTTAGTATTGTATAAATACTGATAAAGTTTCAAGTACTAGGAGAAGAACAGAATTTAGAGTCACATTGCTAACTGAATCCTACATCATTCAAATTTTTAACAAGATGACCACTGAGTAGATGTAAGAAGTTCACCTTTCCTGATTTTCAGATTGTCCTCATGCTGTCTAGCTGCCATTCCATCATTGTTTAAAAACTGTCTTAATTGAACTATGAATTAACATTTAAAAAATGCTGACCATTATATTATTTGAACCATGTATTGCTGACCATGCTTTCCATGTTTTTCTTCATGATGACAATCCGAATAGAGTCATCAGAAGATATTCTGTTTATGCCACTAAATGAACTCTTAATATTATTAACTTCATTGTAATTTTATTTATAATAATCATAATGTAAACTTTTATTTATCTAATAACTGAATATAATCTCAATTATCATAATTGTATTAATCCTAAGGACTCTCTCTCTCTCTCACTGTCAATTTTATAAATCTCTTTCTATAAAATATTAGCACAAATTTATGAATCTTTAACTTGTAAGTATCTCATGGATTTCCATGTTTTAATTATGTATTTTATTATCGTGTGGCAAACTTCACTTATTTTATTTCAAATTATGTATTTTATATTGAGTAGATTTTAATATGATAACGACTCAATCTAGTGAATGTATATTATTTTAGCCACCATTCCTATAGTATGAAATGATTAAACATTTAAATGTAAGATTTTTTACTAAAGAAAGTTTTTACTCGATTAAATTTTTAAATGTTATATGTGTTTAATGGCAGAATATCAACCCATTATATTATGGGATATTCTAAAGCACATTATTTTACTCTGTCTAATGCTATTAATTTTTAAATATATTTTATGTCCTTTAAATAAAATTTGATGATTATCTCATACTTAATATTTTATCATTTGCTTATCATGCCACCGTGTGCTATAATTAGTTTTATATTCTATTTATCATTTGAGCATACCTGTGTTTGTTAAATAGAGGGAATACTTTTTGCCCTTTTGTTCTGACCTTCTAATTAGTCAAGGTCATATGCATATCATTCAGAATGGGTTAATATTTCATCATGGTGTTACGTGTGTTAATATTGATATATTTTGGGGTTTTAGTTAATATATCAGAATCAGTAAAAACCTGAACCTTATTCACATTGCTTATTCATGAAAACATTAAGAATCTCATATCTTGCTTTGTCATAATTATTCTCCAGAGAGCCAAGATTTATTTCTTCATATAATGTCCCAGAATGGGGTTTGTAAGCACAGACCCCAGGACAATGTTAAGTTGTTAAGGCCCTGCATGGGATAACATCAGCAAACTAAACACCACCCTGTCCTAGATGCAGGTGACATCTGGTACTTATAAATAAAATATGAAGCCTCTCATTCCCAAGGCAGATCCAAAATTCTTGCTAGTCCTATCATTGCAGTCAGCACTGCAACTTCCCATTATTATTTGTATGTCACATGTTATATCCATAAGTCATAATGTAGTGATCTTTGTAAACCATTCTCTTTCATTAATATTAGCATATTTTAGAAACAAGATAGTAAAGCTTATTTAAGCTACCTGCCCTCTCATTTGGACAGGCTTAAATGTGCTCATAGATGATAGAGTTATTAAACCAAACTGTCAAGTCAACTATGGAAATAAATGCTGATTCATGTCAAATGATTAATATAATGTTTACGTTGTTAATTAAATAAATTCTCTTAATAAGTTAAGATATTTAATTATTGTATTGTCATTGCAAACTTTCATTTGAATTTTATCTTACAAATGATGTACCTTCCATGTACCTACAAATTAATGATCATCATTTCTGTTTGATCTTTCATAAATTAACAGCATTAATGTATTAAATTTAAATTATAATTTCCATTAGCATATTAAGCAGCATTTCCATAACATATGTTAAACTATCTCTGTATCTCTAATGTGTTGTAAACCATGTCATCTATTAATGCATAATTTATTAATTGCATGAAATCTGTACTATGTTAGTTAATACTATCCTGTGTAATTAAACTTATTATTTATGCTCATTAAATTGTTTATGCAAATAGTTACTTATGCTTTTGTATTTCATTCATTGAATATTACTCATTCATTAGTTTATTAATAATATTATTATAATTCATAACCAATTACTGTTTAATGACATTTGTTTTGGGATTTCCTTCATTCTTGCCTATCATAGATGTATGCTATGTTATGATTTATGCTTCTCTTATTATGCTAGTCATTTGGACCTTATTTAAAATTGTTAAATATTCTTATACCTAGGATCTCTTTCTAAATTAGGCTATGGTAGGCTTTATTATATAAAATTTCTCTGTACATCTCATGTTTTTCCACTGTGTCTCTAAGACTGGAGTGAATAAAACTCATCTGTTATCAGAAATGTTATTCATAATGTTATAGTTTTAGAGAAAGGCAAATAGAGTAGAATTCATAATTGGTCCTGACTTGTGTATCTTGGGCATGAATGGATTCAGGGTACCTTTGCTCAGATTCTAGTTCTTGATAGATTAATATAGAAATCTGACCAGTACAATATATATATAGTAATAGTCACTGAAGAGACCCATAGGTCGAAACCGGTATTTGTTTAGAGCTATTAGCACGCTCTTAATTATATATATATATATATTGTGCCATTACAATTTAGTCATTAGTTAAATTTATAGTAATGTGCATGTAGAAAAATGTAAAACAAAATCATCATCACATTTTATATAACCATAAAAGAAGCTGTAGGGCATCCAAGTTCAAACCCTACAAGGTCCAGTTCTAAAAGCTTTAGATAGAAAGAGAGTGGGTCAACAATTATATGCTTTACTTGTTTGTGTGTTGATAGAAAGGTAACACACACATTTAATATTTAAATTTTCTGTTAAAAAGCAAAGTTATAACTCATACGTATAGGCAATGTATGTGTAAACTATTTAATTATTTTACATTTCAAATATTCAACATTTTAACTTTCTTTAAAACTAACCTATGCTTGATCAATTCTAATATCTTATTCTATACTTCTATTTTGCTTTTCTATAATTGTAATTGGGATTTAAAAGTTACAGATTTAATTAAATAATAGGGTTATAATTACTAAGCTAGCAATTATATTATTTAATGTTAGTTTATGAATGATTTGAAATAATGAAGTATGTGTGTACATTACATACAGAAATTTACATTTATTAAATATTGAAAAAAAAGGAAGGGTTGAATCTGTCAAATTATTTTTTTGTACAATTTTATGTTAAAAGAGGAAATCTGTTGAATCAGATATCTATTTTTGTAGCAATTTTGTTTTTGTAAAGGATTGTTTGTCACTTTGGGAGCTTAAGCTGGGTGGGAACTCTAATTTTGAAATTATCTTATCTTAAGATCTAAAGAAGGAAGCTCAAAAATCTGAAATGTTACCTAGGTGTAAAAAAAAGGATTAAGTCGATTTTTTTTTTAAACAAAAGTGTCTGGAAAAAGGATTAAACTTTTCAGTTGAAAAATAATTTAGTTGAAAATAAATTAGAGATCTAATTAAAACGAATTTGCCCAAAAATAGCAAGTGACGCTATCTCTGATTGGTTAAGTTAGCTAAAAAAATTGGATATAAAAAGGTGTCTGGAAAAATCAGTTGAATTATTATTATTGTGATTATGATTCAGATTATTAGACTATTAAATTGAATGTTGAAAATATAAGAAATGACTGGCTAGAAAAATTATATGTATGTCCCATCTTTGCCTGACCCTGGGGAAGCTCCACATCATATAGGAAAGAAAAGATGTTTTGTCTAAAATAATATTCTACACCTTTCAACTGACCAGAGAAATAAGATATTTTTAATAAAAGGAAGAAAGCATTCACCTGCATTCGATGAAAGATGAATTAATCTACCGATAAATATTAATTATCAAGTCCAATTAATTGTTCCAACAACTGAGTTTAAATCTGGGAAATTTATAATGTGAAAACAACTGCTGTATTTCATTCACTAAAAGAATAATGCTTGACAGGAAGAGAAGAAAAATTGATGTAATGATTTTCAAATTATCCACTAAAGCAAATAACCTCAATAGGATTCTCATCATCAAATAATTATATACTTCAAGAAAGTGATTGTTCTAAAGAACATGGAAATTGTTGCTGCCAAGTATAGACAGTATACAAGACAAGTGAACCCTTGGATCGGTAATATGACTTTTATATCTATTTTCCTTATGAAATCAGAGTATTAATAAAAATTTAGTAATAAAGTGACATATTTTATTTAAAGAACTTTTAAAGACAATTCAGATCGATGGAAGCCAAGAATGTCTTAATAATAATAATAGCTTTGAACTACATAAATGGTTTTGAATGTATCAAAATTTATTTGTTTATTAATTTTACAGTTATGAAATATTAATGTGTAATATAATTTTTTTATGGTATTATGATTTTAGTTTTAACTAATATATTATTATTATTTTGGGATAAAACACGCACATACATAGTAATATTTTATATGTGTATAATTGCGAGTGAATGTGAAATAATAGGTGGTGTTAAAATATTAAATTATTTTGTCTTGAGAAAGTATAGATTTCAGCCCTTAGAAGGGAGGGGGAGATAATGATTTAAAACTCTTTTCTAAGAACTTGATTTTTCTAATTTCTATTAACATTTTTTTTTAACATTCTACTTACATGTTAGATTTATAAAGTATGTGTGCTAATGAGCGGATATTTTTTTTTCTTGAAATACTTTTCTCATGGAGTGAAAATCATGGTCAATGTGACATCCAACTTAATACAATATACATTTGAAGGGAAAGGGGGAAGAACTTGAAATTAATCTAAGGATTGTTATATAATCAATTATTGTAATTATAAATTTTATTAAACACTCACTATTATTTCAGTAATAGTTTTAACAAGGCTGTAAACCTTAGCAATGAGCATCTGAAAAAATCATCACTAGGGACCTCTGTAGGTCTTTAAAACACATGCTTATGCTATGAAGAAAAGAGAGAATCCCTAAACTTTACTTCGACCTACTTTTATATATAAATAGGTGAAGCAGAAGTGTTTTGATCTAAGAGTGATCAAAACACTTCTGCTTCACCTATTTATATATAAAAGTAGGTCGAAGTAAAGAAGGGATTCTCTCTAGGGATTCTCTCTTTTCTTCATAGCGTAAGCATGTGTTTTAAAGACCTACAGAAGTCCCTAGTGACGATTTTTTCAGACGCTCATTGCTAAGGTTTACAGCCTTGTTAAAACTATAATCAATTATTATTATTATTATTATTATCAATTTTCATGTATGTCTAGAAAAATTTTATGTATATGTTAGAAATGCAGTAATAAATATTAGTTTGTTTTATTAAACAAGGCGTATATATTTCATTAAGTGTAGTCTTTGTTAAGTGTGATCATTCATCATCATCAGTGGTTGAATATCAGTTATTTAAGATATAAGTAAATATGCTAAAATTAAGCAATAATTATGAATTTCTGTATAAAAATTAGTTTTATGTTTAGGCTTAGTCCTAGAGCGGTAGTTGAAACCCTTGTCATTATCGTTATTATTATCATCATCATCTTGTCATTATCATTATTATTATCATCATCAACATTTTAATTAATGAGCTGTTTAATTGTTTAAAGGCCATAAATAAATATTGATTTTATAATATTTAGTGATTTATTAGTATTATTATAACCACATCCCATCATCTATTTTATGCAAGGATGAGTGAATTGCCATCCTAAATTAGGTATATATAATCTGAGCTAGTAAACTTATAAAATATTGAAACACATTTTTTTATGCTAAGATCTAAGAAATGATTTATGTCTAATATACTCCATTTTGGTTTAAAGATGATTTACTTTTACCTAAATATTAGTGCGTATAGTGATATGGCTCAAAAAGCAAAATCTCCCATTTTTATTAGAAATAAAGTACCAAAAAGGGGATTCAAACCCAGTACATGTGAAAGGTTATTAGATATAACCATGTCTAGATTCAGATAATCAAGTGGCACCCTGCTAGACCATATTCACTTAGTATTTGTTTAAACATGCACTTAACATCAAACCAAGAAATGAAAGTGGATAAGATCTACTGTCTGTATACCTGAGTTATAATACATGTTATTAATAATTTGCTTATAATTATTGATAGTGGGATATCTTGAGAAATCTCATGATAGAAATATGTTTCATTTCATCCAATGACCCATAATATGATAGATAACTCAGTCTGATCTTTGGTTTAATAGCCACTACTCATGTTAAATAATTCTTCTCTTTTGATATAAAATCTACAATGCATTTTTCATTTATTGAGCTAGATATTTATATTGGAAGCTTTTTGAAATAAAATAAATATTTATATTTGAATCATTTCTTGATTAAATAATATACCTTGATCCAGTTGATTCTCTTCATTAAGTTAAGCTGAATATAATAATATACTGAATATTTTGGATTCATGACTTTTTAATAATATTTGACATTTCATGATCATTTAATCAATATCTTTTGATCTAAACCTTAATTTTATTACAATGGATCTTTAATCTAGTTTATTTAAGTTATAATGATACTTTTGATCAGTTTATTAATGTTTGTAATACTTGAATATTTGAGATTTTAATAATGTTTGAATTCTGACATTTCATAATTACTTTAAAAGACCAGATCTCATTTTGTTACACTGGATATTTGATCGACCTTTAATTTGGTTACAATATATATATATAGTGTTATTTCAGGGAGCTCCCATGTAATAAAAATATAATAGCTAAATAGCTGATGTTTCAGTACAATAGCAAGTATCTTCCTCAGAGATTCTTCTTTCTCAAATCATAAGAAATGGGTGTGTTCAGGTTTAAAATAGTTTTTTTCTTTCTCTGTTATTTTTTCCACATTTTCCAATTCTATTGGTTGACAGGTTTTTAAAGCTATTTTATCTTCCAATAGCTTTTTCCAAATATTACTAAGATTTTTTAATTTACACTTTTCATTTATGCTATTACACTTTTTAACAATCTCTATGCCTTCTCTTATCAGTCTCTGGCCAAATTGTTCAAATTTTTCCAGAATATGTTTTTTATTAAAATGATTTCATGATTTCTTAATTTAATTTAAAAAACAATTAATGAAAGTATTTCTATGCCTTAAAGATAAAATTCATTTGCAGTTTCATGTTATATATAAAATTCCATGTGGTTTATTTACATTCATACATTAGACAAATCAATTGTAGAATAAATATAAAAAGAACATATTTTGGCAGTTAAAGATAAATCTAATTCACACATTAAATTAACTAGCCATAACATCAATTTTAATAAAACACATTCTGGTTATAGAGATGTTTAAAATGCCTAAGAACATAAACTAAAAGTGTAAATTAAAGAAAATTGACAATATTTGGAAAAAGCTATTGGAGGATAAAACAGTTTTTAAAACTTTTCAACCAATAGAATTTGAGAATGAGGAGAAAATAACAATAGGAAAAAATAATGATTTTAAATCTCACTACACACATTCTTATGATTTGAGAAAGAAGAAGCTGTGAGAAAGTACTTGTTATTGTATTAAAATATCAGTTATTTAGCGATTATATTTTTATTATATGGAAGCTCCCTTAAATAATATTATTAATTCATTATCCATAAAAATATTAGAAATATATATATATGATAAACAAAACAAGTTATAAATTTTGTTAACTTGCTTATAGCTTGCATTTAATGATCACTAGATGGAGATTTACCAATATCTCCATACAAGCTTTGTATACATAAATGCTGAGAGAGACAGAATTCAATATCTCTTTCGTTTTCCCCACCTTCAGATCAGCTGATTTGAAGCTAATTGGCTATCATCAGTGAAGGGTAAAGACCAGAAACTAGATCTAAACACTGACTCTAAAACTCAGCATTTATGAAAGCAAGCTGACAGAAACATCTTTCATAAATGCAGAGTTTTAGAGTCAGTGTTTAGATGATCTAGTTTCTGGTCCACCCTTCACTGATGATAGCCAATTAGCTCGAAATCAGTTGATCTGAAAATGGAGACAATGAAAGAGATATTGAAATCTGTCTTTCTCAGCATTTATGTATACAAAGCTTGTATGGAGATATTGGTAAAGCTCTATCTAGTGATCATATATATATATATATATTTCACAATATATATATATATATATATATATATTTCACAAGATGGCATTATATATATATATAAATCAGAGTTTAAATATATTTGTGAATTATATCACCAAATATATTTTTGATCATATTACATTCATTATTATTTTGTTGAAAAAAAAAACCTTTTGTACTTCTTTGAATACTATTTGTTTTCTGGTTTGTTACAAAATCATTTTTAGCCATGACCATATCGCAATATCAAAAATCATTTATAAATATATATTATTTATTACATCCCTGATTTTTTCAATGAAATAGCATTCATCATTGTCAAGATTTTACTTCTCTTTTTAAAAAATTGGTCACACACATAATTTTGATAATTCGAGAATACTTGCTAACTTGAAAAAACATGATTTGAATATTAACCAAGTGGTGTAAATAAATCTGATGAAGCACAATGTATTCCAGCTTGTAAAGATCGCTTGTTTTATCTTTTTCTTCTAAAATCAACTTGAAATCAATTAATTGTAAAACTGAAGAAATAATACTTTGGAAATTTATGTGTTGTCAATAATCAAACAACAAATTTATCTAATGATGATTTCACTTCACACTCAATCTCAATTTCATTATTATTTAAGATCCAAGAGTTTTTTTTATTAAGATTATAATCTTAACAATCATGAGTGATAATTTTTCAAAATGTTGGAAATTTAATAAACAAAATAATGTATAATTTAACATAAAGAAGACTTTACTTACATCATATAAGCATGTAAATATTAAATATATAATATTTATATTATATGTCATAAATATTGTGTATATTTGTTGAAGGCAAAGATCTCTCCAACTGCAATCCAAGCAATATTAAAATCTCACAGAAATTCATATGTTTAACAATCAATCAAACAAAATTAGTTTCATTTGGTCTGAATAATGATGAACTTAAAAGGAAAACAAGTTTAGACAACAATACCTGCAAAAATAAAATGTTACTCATTTAGATGTAAATAGTCTTATTACAAGTAGTTCGACTTAATATTCCTGAAGACAAAATTACTAACTATTCATTTTTAATAAATTTGTGAATGATCAACGACTTTGCAAATATTTAATATTTAAGAAGATGCAGTATGAAAATGTACGTAAATTTGTTGAAGAATATCTCTCCAATTATTAAATAAACAGTGTTAAATCATGAAAAAAATTGTATGGATGTTACACAGTCAAAAGTCATTAAGAACAATAGATTGAGATTGCTAATTATTATTGATATTAGTATTGTTTAAGTGTCAACAGCTTTTATACACACACATACACACACACACACACACATATATATATATATATATATATATATATATATAGTGGGTTCATCCATGTATGAATTTATAATGAATATACAATGTTTCAGTATTTTTTGGGGGATGAACCCACAAAATCCATCATTTATAATTGTAACCTGGAAAAATCTTTGTATCAGCATGTGTATATATATATATATAAAATAGAAGTAAGTATCTCCCACTGAAGTCGTTATATGAGATACATTTTTGACATAGTTTACAAATTATAAATGAATTACATTTATTGTTTTCATTTATGTACAGACAAAGTACTCTAACCTCTGAAAATTAGATGAAAAATTATTTTCAATAAATGTAATACTAAATAATAATTTTTAAATATCTGTACCTTCCACTAAGTCATGTGATGTCAAAAATAATGAAAAGACAGAATGATACCACTTTGACTTTAAGATCTGTTGTTATATAAGATAAATTTTTGGTGTAATTTTGAAAGAATAAAATAAATTGTATCTGTTGTTTTAATTATATACAAATAAATAGCCCAAAATTATTATTATTATAAACAGAGGATGAAGAATGAGTCTTACTTTTAACAACTTCTGAATATTACATAAAATTGGATAATTTCAAAGCCATATTAAAAACATAACTTATATAATAACAGAGTTTAAATCAGAGAGGTATCATTCAGACTTTTTATGCTTTTGACATTAAATAACTCAGTAGGAAATAATTATATCTGTTTAAATTACAGATATTTAAAAGTTATTATTATTATTACATTAACTAGAAATGACTTGAACTCAGACTTTCAAACTCCTTACAGCTATCCACTACATCTTATGCAACTGATACACATGTCCATATACATGTGGAAAAGATAAATAATCTCCAATATACATATTTTATGCTGAACCAGCACTCATCATTTAGTCCATTTCACTATCTCTAACACATATATACAAGAAGTGCTCAGTTCATATTAAGATATTAAATCTTTAAACTTTAATAGACATGCTTGAATCTTCTCACCCCAGCAACACTTCATCCATTCATCTCATTAAAAATTGAAGATAGGATGCTGAAAAATTAGAAGATAGAGAAGATTGAAGTTTGTCCATGAAAGTTTGAAGATTTTCTATCTAACATAAACTAAATACTGATTGTATATATGTGTGGGAGATGGTGATCTGGACCAACTGATAAGTGCTGGTTCAGCACACAATACATATATTGGAGATTTACCATATTCACATGTACATGTACATCAATTGAATAAGATGATGTGATAGCTGTAAGCAGTTTGAAAATCTAAGTTCAAGTTCTTTGTAATTACATTATTATAGACAATATACATTTATTTAAATATTATTAAATTAACTAAAACTAATATTTCATCTAGTATTCAGAGATTGTTAAAAATATGTCTCATTTTTCATTCTCTGAATATATTAATGGTGTTATCAGCAATTTGGTCTATACATAAATAAAAACAATGATGAAAATTCACTCTTTAATTTCAAAACCATATCAAAAATTTAGCATATGCAACAACAGAACTTAAAGACAGAGTGGAATATTTCTGAGGTTTTGTGTTTCTTGACATTTCATAACTCACTGAATGGTACTTACTTCCGAGTCAACATTTCAACTACAGATATTTAAAAGTTATTATTATTTACTATTACATATATCTATATATATAATATTGGAAGAAATAGAAAATATTGCATAATTTATTAAAAATTGTTATACAGCAAGCAGAATTAAAAGATTATAATTCAAATTATTTACAATACTTTCATAGTACTATGATACATTTTCTGATGCTTTATTTTATATATGAAAATTATCATCATCATCATCATCATCATCATCATCATTATTATTATTATTATTATTATTATTATTATTATTATTATTATTATTATTATTATTATTATTATTATTTTATTTTTTATTATATTATTATTATTTTATTTTTTATTATTATTTTATTTATTTTATTTTTTATTATTATTATTATTATTATTTTTTTTTATTATTATTATTATTATTATTATTATTATTATTATTATTATTATTATTATTATTATTATTATTATTATTTTATTATTATTATTATTATTTTATGGATGATCTAGTCAATCATTTTACTAATAGTCTTGATACTTCAAGAATGATAAAGGTTGATATTAAATTTAATAAGAAAGTTTTGAAAAAGATGTTAATAAAATTGCATCCTGAGTGTTTCTGATTTCTAAACAAATCGAAAATCTTCATGGGATATGATAATATTCCTAATTTTATTATCAGGGTTGTGCTGAATGTTTGGTAGCCCATTGCATTATATTATTAATTTATCAATTGAGAAACTATTATTCCTGATATATTTAAGATAGCTAAAATTATACATTTTTAAAAGGGGGATAGTCTGATTCGGGTAATTATGCCTTTTCATTCTGTCCCTTTGGAATTAGAAGGTGTATTTATAGATTTATTGTAGATATGATTAGGTATTCCTGGTTATCAGCTGGTTTTACCTGGTAGATCTGTGAAACTAATTTATGGTGATATCTGATCTATTGTCATGCTATCTGATCAGAAGCAATTAGTGTTGTATATTTTGATATGACTCAGGCATTTGACAAAGTTTCATATATTAGACTTTGTATAAACTTAAAATGTTGGGTGTTAGTCCTCATTTGTTGAGTGTTTTTCCAATTATTTGAGGGGTGAAAATCTTATGTACATATGGATAAAACTAATTCTCTTTTTTTTGTATATGATAGGTGTTCCTCAGGGTGGAATATTAGCCCATTGTTTTAATGTTTATATGTGTGATCTTGATCATAGCATAAAAAATAGTATGATACTTACTTTGTGTGATTGTAAGTTATTTAAAAATTATTACTTATAGTGTCATATTGAGGTTCAAAAGGTATAGATAGTTTTATTATATGGTGTGGTTAAATGGAGATTAAATTAATAAATGATTGTTTCTAATAAAACTGAAAATTGTTTATCAATATAAAATTGAGAATGGTGTTATTAATATAAAGAGCTGTATCTGATTTAGGATTATATTTTGTAGAATTTTCTTTTAATGACATATTAAATGTATTATTAATAAAATAAAGATGGGTGTATTTTGAGTATGGGAGAGATTTATCTATTTCCATAAATATAGGTTCTTTTTCTCTTGTTGTTACAGTTTTAGAATATATTCTTGTATATGGACTTAATCTGATTAATATTCAGTCTAAAATATATAATATTGAAAAAGATTTAATAAATTAATAATGGGTGATGTCAAACTTCAAAAAGTTTGAAAGAAAGGAGAATGTTGAAGGATATGTATTACTGAAAAAGTTGATTGATGGGAAAATTGATGTCAGTAATGTATATCAAAAATAGAATTGAAAGTACCTTGTCGTTATTAAGAGAAATGAAACTTTAAGATTATATATGTAAAATACTTTCTTTGGTAAATCAGTTATTAATAGATTGAAATGGTATATATCTAACTTAATAATATTGATATTTTTTGGATCAATTTGTGATGAATGTTAAAAAATAAATGTTAGTTATGAAATATATGTATATATAATTTTATGTATTTAGCTTGTATTTGATTATAATTGTTTTTGTTTTTTTTAAATTTTAATTATTATCATTGTTATTATTATTATTATTTTTTTTTTTATTGTGTATTTCTGTTAAAGTGTAAATGTTGAAATGCACATAATAAATGGATATTGAATTGAATTGAATTGAATTGAATTGAATTATTATTATTATTATTATTATTATTATTATTATTATTATTATTATTATTATTATTATTATTATTATTATTATTATTATTATTATTATTATTATTATTATTATTATTATTATTATTATGTTTCAAAAGTAAACTTTATTAAGACTCAAAAATGGTTACATGAGTAAAATATGAGAACATAAGGTCTTAGATACAAGTAAATACATGATATCACAAATGCTATAAGGGTTTACAATCTTGCATGTGATAGGGAAAAAATATGACTTACAGTAACTGAAAGAAGAATGAGGATGAACTCTGGAATAAATTCTGCACCACTTGAAGTATCACAGTACACCCACCTCATCAACCCATTGATCCAAAAAAGTTTACAAGTTCTCTCCACCAACCTACCTCAAATGAACTTTAAATGCTCATCACATAAACAAATAAGACTTAGTTTTGTCACCTATAGTGCTCACCAACTAATAAGCACAATTTATGTATAGTCATAAAACACTAACTCCACTCACCATCCCTAAATGTATTAATAAATATCACCATGTGCTTTCATGTATTTATCTCATAATGCTTTTATAAAATTTCCGTGAATTTAATTTGAAATATATTTTGTTATGCAACAATTATTATTCTTTCAACTTCTGTAAGTCACCTTTTTTTAATAATAAGCAAAATTGTAAACCTTCATTGCATATATAATCTCATGTGTCAAATTGTATCTAAAAATTCATGTTTTTCACATTCAACTTATGTAACATATGAACAATAAGACAGCCATAAAAACTATAATCTTTCCCACCAAATAAGCCCAATTTATATACAATCATATATTAATCTAACAGCAATCTCACACCCCATATAAATTTTCCCTCATACTATTGTACTTCCATGTATTTTTCTCAAGATCCAATTTTAAAAAGTAAACCTAATTTGATATATATATATATCTTGTTATGTAGTGATGATGATGATGATGATGACGATTATTATTATTATTATTATTATTATTATTATTATTATTATTATTATTATTATTATTATTCAAACATTTTAAGCAGTATTTGTTGGATATGTTGATACTCTAGTGACTCTATCTTTATACATTTCTATTTCATTCAGTAAATATTGCGCTCTTACATGTTGAATACCTCAATCATAATTAAATCATATATACATTGTTATGCAAATAGTTTCTTGTTTTCTTTTTTCACATTTAAATGTCAAATTAGATTTTGAATATTTAATATTTACTCTGAATATTAATCACATGAACATATTTATTCCCCAATCTCAAAACATCTGCCTGCTATAAAGTGCAATTGACATTAATAGGAAAACAGGTTAGAATAAAAAATACAAATTCTGTAAATAATAAATTAAAACAATTTCAAGTAATGAGAAATTTAAATGCTTTAATCTGAGTTTTTTTTTTTTTTCAAATTAATGAGAAAAATAACCCCTTTTCGTTACTTCTTTAAAATAATTACTATTTTAATAAATTAGTGACTTCTTTATAAGTTTTAATAATGACTGATCAATCAGTAACATTTATAACTTTCAAAAAAGAAATTAATTGGATTAAAAAATTAACTTTCTGATAAGCTTAGATGCCATTAAGAAAATGAAGTTTTAATCACTACATTAATACTTTAATTACTATTAATGTAAACACGAACTTAATGTCTACTTAATGATTATTAAACACTATTATGCACAGAGATTCTAAATGAAAAGATTAAATAATAGATGTTTATTTTTTAAAAGTACATACCAAAGTATATATATATATAGAGAGAGATGAACAACAACCAACTATATGTACGTTGATTCAAATGTTTCCTGATAATGATGATCATGAATTATTGTAATGTAAATATTTAAATTAATATATTAAAACAAACAAAAAGTAAGAATTATAGATTGAACAGTTGTCATAGGCACTTCATTGAAAATCTTCAATTATCATTTGGTTTTTCAACATGATATTAAATCTTGAATATAAATTTGACAAACAAAATAGAGATTTTAAATAAACTCATTTTATCTAACTTTGCTTTTTAAATAATCATTCAAATAAGTAATTAATTAAATAAATATCATACAAATATGTAATATTACTAATGCCTTTTATAAAATATTTCTTAAGGTTTAAATGACTAAATATCATTAATTGGTAGAAAGGTTTTATAATAAAAAATTAAACATCTTTGGAATAAAAATCTCAAGAATAAATATGAGACAAAAATGAGAACTGCTTTTATAAAAGTGTTTTGAAAAATATTGCAAATATATATGTTAATAATAATATTAAATGTGATCATCAAATTTTAAATAAACATTATGTAAAATGAGTAAATCAATAAAATGTTTAAGTTAAACAAATTCAAAGTTTAAAATTAACAAACAATTACTATGCCAAAATTCTATTTTATGTCATTATAAGTAAAGATGTCACATAAAATGATTGTAAAATTTTTAAAATTATTATTTGTAGTTCTAATGAAGGCTATAAATTAATTGAAATTATAAGTGAATAACAAATGGATAAAAACTACTGTATTCAAATACATAAAAAATGAATTTTAACGTATTTTCAGAACTTTTACATGTAGAAAAAAATATTATTAATGATAATGAAAAAGAATTCTGAAAACATAGTTAATGAATTATTAATTTCATAAGTAATAAATCCATCAACAATGACTTAAAAATATAGTACTTTCCAACACTATCTTCAAAACTGTAATATAAGTAAAAGATAATAATAACATATTGAAAGCAAAGCTTTATTAATGCAGACTATTATGAAGTACTAAGCATGCTTTCAATGGATTTAGTCATAGACACAACATGTTTATGAGGGAATTCAGTTGAAAGCATACTCAACACTTCATAATTGTCTGATCCAATGAGCCTTTGCTCTCAATATATTTTTTGTATCTTTTATTTATATACAGCAATGATTTAATACATGTATTACTAATAATGACTAGACAAAAGATATTCAAATATATATGAATAAATAATAAATAAACTATTAGAACAAAAGATAAAGCTAAGGGATTTGTTATATGAGATAAACAGACAATAAAAATAAAATAAACAAAAAAATTTCATATACTGAAGAAAAATTATTTCAATTTTATAGCACCCAATTACAAAGTTTTGACTTAAAATATATTGGTATAATTAATAATAACCAATATAAATGGGCATACATTACTGCTTTGAAATATGCATTTGCAATGGTAAAATCAAAGAAGGAAATATGCCATAAAGACTAAATTATAAATATGAAAATATATTAACAAGTTAATAGAAACTTGGTTTGAAAAATTTTTCAACAAAAACTACTTAAACAGGTGTTGAAATAATACACAGAATATAAGTTACATGCACTTATTTGATATTTAACAAAAACAATGATAGCATAAATATAATAATTAAAATGTTAAAACAAAAAGTAAAAAGTATAGTCTTAATAAGACAAGTATGTTTTTAGTTTATTAAGACTATTTTACTTTAAATATGAAGATAATTTTTTTTAATAAAATTTTTTAAATTATTACTTACAAATAAATATACATAATGCATATGGGAAATTATATAATATACATGCTTGATAATACAATAATATGATCCATGCTTTAATATATTTTTTTTATTTGAGAAAATAAATATAATTAATAAATATAAAATAGATGAACAGTAGATATGTTGATGATAAAAGAATTAATAAAAGAGTAATTAATATTCTATAAAAAATTAAATTAACAGATGAAAATTTAAAGAAATGCATACAATTCATAAATTATTGCAATGATTCAATATTTGTCATTTTTCTGATATTAGCATCACAGGAATAACAAATACTGAATTACTACCACTATATTAAAAACTACCAACAATTAAAAATTTCAATTATATATATATATAATTTTATAATTCCGTGTCTGTACTTCTTCAAAGCAATATACAAATCAAAACAAAAGAAAAATAAAAGAAGCTATGCTAATTTACAAATACAAACATGACTTAATTAACAGGCAGGCAGCAAATGTTATGATCATTGAATTGTGAGAAGGTTAGCCTTTCAAAGTGTTAGTTGACAAAGATTACAAGGATAGTTGAAAGCGCTACTAAGTGGATAAATTTTTAAAAGTATATCTGATTACTGTATTTATAAATATTTAATTATATATATATATATATATATATATATATATATATAATATATATATATATATATATATGACATTTTGTAACTGCATTGCTTAATAGTTGCACTGTAAACTAAAATATGTAATAAAAAAATAAAAAATAAACTTTATTTTTTATTAATTTTTCATTTTTAATTAATTAATTTATTGATTCATTTTATCAAAATATAGACTAATAAATAGCTCCACTACACACATTTTTTAAAAAATGTTTTATTAACTGTAAATTACACATTAATTTTTTTTTAACTTGTTTTTCAAATTTTTAATATTCTTATTTGTTTTTTAAAATGGACAAAAATATAAGGTCAACTGTAAATATTGGAATTTATCAAAACAATCCTGACTTTATAAGAAAATCTATTATTCATATCTAAATGTGCTGTATTTGTATGAAGAAAATGGAACAAAATACTAATAAACTGTTTTATTTCATAGGCATTATGTAAAGGTGAAAAATATTCATACTATAAAATATTATAAAGGCATTGGTTATGTAGAGTTTTATAAAATCACATCATGAATTTCTCTGAGATATAAAATTACTGATTTTAAAATGTTTTATATGGAAATAATAAAGTTCTTGATGATCTTACATGATAAATTTGTTAATATGCATAATTTTTATGTAATTTGTTACACAGGACACTGGATGTATTTTGTTTATAAAATATATTTCAATTTTTCAAAATATTTTAATATAAGCTTACATATTTTTGCATTCTTTCAATAAATTATTCAATAATAGTATAGATAAAATAGATGTCAATTGTAAAAAAAAAAATGTAAAATAAAATTTATTGTAAAATATTGTTTATATTCTTGCTTAAGTGAGTTATGAGAACTTCTAAAAAATAAATGAACAGCATCAATTATTTAATGAGTGATTGAAGATAATAAAGATAACTAATAATATTCATCAAGTTTTTAAACCACATATACAAAAATCAAAAAAGCACTGTTTGAATAACTAAAAGAATTTAATTAAAAAATATAATAAAAAGAGTAAAAAATCATTAGTACTTCTATTAAACTTATTTATTACAAATAATCAATACAAAACGTCATCAAATATGATGCATTATATAAAATGATTATTATATCCACACCAGCATACTTTTCAACAAAACAAATACTCTTCTGCTATAGAAGAAGACAACTTTAAGTTATGAAAACACAGTTCTAATTATTTCATAATTTAGTAAGTATTTATTCACCTAAATCCACCATTAAAATTAAGAAATATTTATTTAATGTACATGTTCAAGTATATACATTTTCAAATTAATAAACAAGCCCACATAAACACACACATACATGTATACCATCTTATTATATGGACCTAATATATTTGCAATTAGAAAGTTTGTGACAGCTTCAAGTACATGCCAACAAAAATGTAGGAATTGAAACTAATGTTTTAAATAGTAAGCAAATTATAGAAAACATATGAGAGCATCACAAAATATCTTAAGCATAATGATGGCATAAAGAAACATTGATATCCTATTAATCTTTAAAGTATGTTTGAGTGGAATTCATAGTTGTTGCCATGGCATTGCCACAATGCATGAAAAGGCTTATCTGCAAATTTTAAGACTAAATATATGACTTTGTTTTAATTTTAAAAAATTCAGTTGTCAAATTAAACATCATATATTATTTATATATTATAAAATAGTTTAACCAAAAACCTGTTCTTGATATTTTATCACTTTAATTTGATGTTAATATATTTTCTTTAAAATAAAGTAATAAACACTTCTTGATGTTAGTAATTTGATTTATAATAAAAAATTTCAAGTATTAAGACATTTTATTATTTATATATTTAATTAAAAAATAATAAAGATTAATGTTAGTTTAAATATAGAATTTTGTTAAAATATTCTTTACAAATTGAGGTAATTAAGCAGTAAATAGTAAGATTAAATGGTAGTCCTTGACCATGATCAATGATACTTTCCATTCTTTATTAACATAAATTAATATCCCATATTCAGAAATAGATCACAAAATAATACATTTTCTTACCTCATTAATATACACTTTTAATAATGTGTTGTATGTAAGTTTATATGTTGTATTATATTTTATTTATAGATGGAATAATTCTCTTAACTTATTTTCATTATTATTTTAAAATAAATTTATTAAACATAGTAACATAGTAATATACAATTAAACTTTATAAAAATTTATATAGCATTCAGAATAAAACATGAAAAAGTCAATGCAGAGAAAAGGGTATCTTAATAAGATTAAGAGGAAAATAAAACTTTCACCCAAGTATTATCATGTAGAGTCACAGGCAAAAGCAGAGAGTCTCACTGCTTGACTTGGTCAAGAAGCTTAATAAAGACAATTAGAGCTGAGTCCTGAGAATGACCAAAGATGATCCTGCAATGTGTCAACCATGAAGAAAATGTTATAAAGATAGATAATCTTATTGCTTCAAATGATCCCTTCTTAAGAGTATTAGAACAGAAAGAGCATCCCTAAGATCCAGAGAGACATTCGCAACAATAAAGTCCCTAATTGACTTAAGAGCAGGACAAATATAGAAAATATGGAGTATTGTCACATCATATAATCTACACAACTGACACTGAGACAAAATCCTAATGAAGCCTCTGCTGGTCACTAAAAAATAATTTGTTGGGAGCGAATTTAAGTTCAGTTTAAAAACAAAATCAACATGTCTTGCTTCAATGAAAAGAAGTTTCATTTTATGCAAGAGAACTTTATTTGAAACACCTAATGAAGTCAAAAGAGGAGTATAATGTGGAAATTTTAATTTATAAACATCCCAGAATGTCAATTTCTCATCAAGCGCAACTTGAACCGAGGGTATCAACTTAATAACTGACTTCCATAAATCAGCAATCCAATAACTTGAAAATAGAAGTGGCATATCTGTAGGATCAATAACCAAAGGAAGGGATAACTGAGCGGTGTTAGACAAGTTACACAAAGAAAAAATATAGATCTCTGGAGATATAGAGTTGAGACTAAGTGCAAACCTAGACCATTTTTATTTTCATTATTATTTGCAATTGTTCAATATTTTCACAGTATATTTTTTTTATCACAGATGTTTAAGTCTCAATCTCTCTCTTTTTCTTTCTCTCTCTTTTTAACTATAATAACGTTTAGTCTATAATAACTCTATACCAAAAAAATATTTTTAAGTCTTTTTTTAAAAATGAAATTATAAATTTATTACTTTGTAATTTTCATGACAAGTCTATTGATGCTATCAATGCCTCAAAATAATTCTGCTGATAAATTATATATGGTTTTTTTTTTATCTACTTTAGATAATTTGTGAAAACATCATAACAAAATAATATCAATTTAATAATTTTGATTAAATGAAAGACATTTGGTAGGAGATCAAACATTTAATGATTATTTGTTTTTATTTAGAATCCATGGTATGAGATTTGTTTATAGATCAAAATAATGCAAATAATAAGTATAAATTTAACCTAATGTTTATTAAAAATAGATGACGTTTATAATTAATGTTTGTGAAAAAATAATTGCAACTAAAACTAAAGCAATGAATGTAGCTGAAGTAAATCAAGAACCTTATTAATTATTTGGAAAGTAAATTAATAATTGATGGAAGTGGAGATAAAAAAAATTAGAAAATAATATTTCATTAGCTAACTACATTTTAAATATTTTCCTAGACCACGCTGATTTTGACCAATAGGTGCTACCTATAATATTTTGTTTACAATAGTTTTGTCATGGGCTGATATTACTTTGCATTGATTAATCATGTGGTATGCTTTTGTCACATTTAATTATTTTTAAAAATAGGGAACTTATATATTAGTTTTAATTTTTTTCTCACATATCAAATCTAAATAGAAACTAAATGAAGCTCTATTTGTGCTTATTTCTTGCATAATGAAATTGGAACTTTTTATATTATATTTGTCAATATAAAAAGTAATTTTTAATATATGTCATACTGCTAGGGAGTGTATTTATTTATTTTATATATAAACAAAAGGAGTAAATTACCCACCCAGACTATGAATAATGTTTATTTGATTTTTTTTATTATAATTATTATTTATAATAAATATTAAATGTCTGAATAACAAAATTATAGCCATAAAATCAAAAAAATAGAGAAATAATATTTCTTTTGTTAAATTATATTCAGTTGACTGCTTTTTTTAATGCATTGTTCCTTTAAGAGCTAAAGATCTAAAATTATAGTTAATGAAAGAAGCAACAATTATTTACTTCAAAATCAAAATCTATTTTAAAATTATTTCAATTATAATATGTTGTAAACAAAAAAAAATATTCTTAAATTTTATATTCAAATTCAATTACTAATATTATTTATTAAAAATGATCAGAACTAAAACTTGGCCTTAAAGTATTGATTTAAATTAATTTTATTCATAAAATATTTATTTTTATTGTTTCATATGTCAAAACATCAGATGGGAAGCAAACCTGTGACAACTGTGCAAGTAACTGCTTGCTTGCAAGGTCGCTGTGCTGACATCTCAGCTACCAACGCTTGACTAAAATATTTTAATATTATTGATTTTGAGTTTTTTCAAATAGAAACAAAAAAAATCTTTAAGTTAAGAATTGTACAACTTGGTTTGGGAAATAAACAAATCAGAATTAAGGAAATCATTTTCTGACAGTAATTATTGCAGTGTTTTAGAGAGAAAAACCACAGCAGATGATCTGAGAGGAGATTCAAGAAACTTAAAAAAAACAGATAGCTGTTTTAATATTTGTCTAAGTAAAATATTATAAAACTTTAAAAATATTTAAAATTTTAATAAGTCAAAGTTGTATGTATAAGCAGTCTACATATATAACAGATTTTAAAAGTAATTCTTAATACCATGGAGTGGCTAAATCAATCTGTTTTGTGATCTAGAGTTCCAGACAAGATATCCCAGTTGTTATTTTAAATTTTACCTATGATAATCAAGAAAAAGGAATACACTCCATTGTTTTTGGGAGAGCATAAAGACAGCCATGTAAGAGAACATTAATTTATCTATGCTAGATTAAGGATTTTTATTAGTTATAGATTAAACATAAAAAAAAATTGGATTCAAAGCTAAATCTTAAAACATGTTTTAATAAAATGTTAATTGAAGAAATAATTAAAACTGAGCAGTACTAATTTTAATATTACTTCTATATAAAGTTTAAAAGCTTATAATAAGTTTTATATAAGTTAAGTGATGATTACATTTACATGAGTGTAAATAACAGTGGGATACTAGCAGGAAAGAAGGCCTTATCTATCACCCAGAATGTATATATATATATAATTTAAAAAAGCTTGTTTACAGCTCATTAGCATGCTCTTAATATTATATATATATATATATTATAATGATCCAGACTTGTAAGCTCTTAACATAATCTGCACTACAAGGGCGCCATCTAGGCATTTGAACCTAGAAAAATTTATATAGTATGCAGATACATAAGTTCAAAAAAATTTATTTATTTTATATTGGTTGATTCCGGTCGTTAGCCCATTGTCACTAGCTCAGTGGAATAGCAGAGATTTATATTATAAAAATTCTTATCTAAGAATTTTTTTTTAAAAAAGAATAAAATAAGTCACTACCAGTAATTATACACACAAACATTTATTAACGCACATATAAATTTTGAATCATTTTAACATTACTTTTACTTTATAATTTTAACTTGATTTTAGAATTTGATTTTACATTTTAATTTTTATAAGTTTACATTTTAAATTTTATAAGTTTGCACGGATGGATTTATAAAATGTGTTTTTAATGTTGAGTATAGATCGGTTACATAGATATCACGGGCAAAAACATTTCAAAATAAACATAAATGATCAAAATATAAAAATATTGGTGGAATTGCAGAGGGAAATTTATAAGAAACCCAATAGCATCCATCATAAGATGCCACAGAGACACCAATAACTTAATATTCTAATCGAATATGAAAACCAACAGACATAAGTAACCGTTAACGAATCCATGTATGTGTCTATACCCAACTTAATTTTAATACATTTTTATTTAGAGTGTTGAGTATGAATAGACTACACAGATTTGCATTTGAAAAAGAAAATATTTTATCCTTGTTTAACCTTAGGCCAAAAGTTTGCAGTCAAACTGGTGTCAATCTATCTGTTACATTAATGTATTCAATGTAGCATGAAAATACAGCAGCACAAAATATTATACTAACAGAAATGAACATCTGAACAGTATAGTTAGAGAAGACATTGACTCTTGTCCAATACAGGAATATTACATGTGTATGGCAAGAAGAACAATAAAATAAAAACTTCATAGGAAGGGACCACAGCCCTTTTTGCCGACTTACAATCCCATCCATAGACAAAAAGGTTTTGTGTGGCATATACAGCGATTCTGCCCATAGCGAACCTCATACTACATCTACTAATTACACCAATATATCCAATCCGTTGACCTAATTCAACTATGAAACAAATAACCTAATATTACCCTCCCCTAATATAACTTTACAAATCAATATAGCCATTCACACCCGACTTAAGTTTAACATTTATAAAATTTTGTCTAATGAAAAACAAAAAATCATAATAAAAACTTAAAAGAACAACAAAAATAAATGAAAATGATTTTAAATAAAAAAAATACATCAAATAACATTATTAATATTAATTTACATTGGTCAGATAGGATTCTATTCGTATTATTTATTAAAAGGTTTAGAATTTAGAGTTCTTATTGTTTTCAAATGAATATAAAGTTCTTATGATTTTTAAAACATCCAGCTTTATCCATTGCATGCCATTTGAATGTGAATTCCCATGCCATCCTAAAAAAAATTGGTATTCTGTTGGCCATGTCATTTATTCATCTGGAGGTATTTTACTTTAATTGGTCCTCAATGTAGAAAACGATGTTTCATTTTTTTTTCTTTAACAACTGAAGGAATTGAAAGTGCATCTTTCAATCCCTTCACCTCCAACTCCGCACTAACACATATCTGTCCTCTTGTAATAACTAACTAATAATTTCCAAACTTTTCCTTTTATATTAATTTTAAGGATTCAATTGACATTATGTCATCGATGTCATGGTCCTTTCGCTGAGGTCCGATTCCATTGTTTTTCTCTCCTATCTGACCTTTGCTTATACATTTTAAATGCCCAAGGGCTAGTTTATATTTAACTAATTAAAATAATCATTTCCATTTTTCAATAACATTAATTAATTTGTTTTCAAACTTAAAGATATATTTTTATCTCTAAATCTTTTTTAAGTTTTTGCTTTTAAAATACTTTTTCTATTTTTAATAAAGTTTTATTTTAATAATTTTTTTTCATCTGTGCGATTTTATATATATATATATGAGTTTAGTATAGAATTTTAATTTTCAATTTTTAATTCTTAAAAAGGAAGTTTTATTTGCGAACTTTTATACTTTTTATGTTTACTAATAAAAAAAACAATGTAATGTCATCTGTGCCCGTTACAATATATTTACAGTATGGAATTTATATATATATATATATATATATATATATATATATATATATATATATAAATTCCATACTGTAAATATAGTTGTTATTGCAATAAGGGAGAAGCAGATCAATAGAGCATGAAATCAATAAGATTACCTACATCATTATTTGTTTTTAAAGATGGCATTACCAAATATTATTAGATAATTAAAATTAATAGATCTAATTAATGATTTAATGAAATATATCACAAATGTAATTAATAATATTGATGATATAATAAGAGGAAAAGTTTCTGTTTAAATGTACAATACTGAAAGGAGAAATGATGAAATTTTAAATTTCATCTTATGTTTTAGGATGAATGATTTAATATAGTTATATGGAATTATATACTTTTTTTAATTTGTATAAGAAAATAGTTATAAAAAATGATAATAGACAAATATAAGTTAGAAACATAAGGTAATAATTATGTTGTTTGCTAAAGCAAATGTAATTATTGTATTTAAGATGCATCCAAAGGTTGTCTGTTAACCCTTAAACCACTAATTATATTATTGGTTGTATGAGGTAAAAATCAAATCTTTTAATTGGCCAACTCACAAACTGAAGACAAAGCCTATTGTTAAAACATATTCGCCTATAATATTAAATTCAACTCAGATACATTTATAAAAAGTATATTACTAATTTTTTAGGTTATGAAAGAGAATGAAAGTTCTTTCAAAAATAAATTGCTATTTATTTATTATAAAATATATTCAATTTTGGCAAATATAAAGCGAATGTCTAAACAAAAAAGTGCTGACGCAAATGCTTTTTTTCAATTTTACGTTATCGAAAAGTAAAGATTTCTTTTTGCTAAATCTTAAATATTTTTACTAAAATATTCAATATTTTTCGAAAATAATTTTGTTTTTTTGGTATATTTTTTAAAAAACTAGTTTAATTTCTCAAATTATATTTTTTTAATACTTAAATTGCATTCGAAATGAAAATCTCAGTGTTTTTCTTTATTTTCTTTGATCAGGCGGTTTCTTTGTTCTTTCCAGCCAATCAGAATGTCTTTTTCAGCTGAGAGCTGGCTGACAACCAATCACTGACAATGTTCTTTCTTTGTTTAGTTAAATGCATTTTTTTTTATTTTTTACTTGTAAAATAATTCGGAAGAGGGCACCATCTTACAGAACTTTTAAAAACCTAATCAATACCTGTCAAATGAATATTTTAGCATAAGAACTAGCAGAGTTAGAGTGACATCAGATGTTGACGAGATGCCTTGTAAGAGGCGGTTTATGGGTTAACATTTAACTGAATGTCCTAAATTGTAGATGAAAATTATGGCAGGAAGATATAGGTGTTCAGATTTAATAATACAGACCATAAAATTCTTATTGGTTGTGTTTTAGTACATAGGTTGAGAATAAAACCATAGGAAGATGGATTTTGTGATCAAAAACTAATTGATGATTATATATAGTAATTATAATTTTTTTTTTAAAAATAAAGATGAAAGAATGAATATCATAGAGTCTATCAATAAACAAAAGGTGACATTTCACCATATTATAATAAAATTATTGTATTGAAGCAAGAATATAATAATTAGTGTTTTCCATTTTGTCTTAAGTTAAATCCTAAGTTATAATGGATTGATAATCACAAAAGAATTGAAAAAACTGATTAATTAATGGAGACCCATGATTTGTTATATATAGAAGAAAATATATGAAAGTATACATCACAAAACAATACCATAATACATGAAAAAGTAATATTTCTTTTTGTTTAGTTTTATTTTTTATTTTTTTGTAAATATATAAAAGCTAAAAAGGGAATGGAAGTTTTTCAATTGTTATAGTGTTATTATATTATATTTGTATGTAAATGTATTACCATTGTTATTTCACATTACCTGTTAGTTTAAATGTTTATTATAATATTTTGTAAACAATATGATCAAAGTTGTATTGAAAGTTAATTGAGTATTAAGAGTAGCATTTATTTTGTGGGAGTCATTTTCACTACATCACATGAACCCAAAGTGTATGGTTTAAGATTGAAATAAGAAATTAATCCCATTCAGAATAGTATAAAAATCATTTAAGAACACACTTTGTAAAAGAGATTTTTGGACACATAAGTTATTGATAACATTGAAAATTATTAAAGTATGTTCATGTGTTAGAAATTAAACTATTAATTGCCTATTATTAAAAGTATCAAATCTAATTACAATGTAAATAACAATATTAGCTTTTAAAATAAGTATTAGGAACATAAAAAGGAGTACAATTTTGATTATGGTTTCAGGTTATAAGTCTTTTCTTAATTAATACACTATCTATAGAATTCAGTAAAATCTCTCTTGATATTTTATAGGTGGATTAAATAACTAAATAAAAATCAATGATTATCCTGAGATCTCATTAGTATAAATTTATTATTATGATTATCGCTAATCATAATTCTATAGAAGTAATAAGAATAACATCCAGTATATAATAACGCGAAAGTATAATTTCTTCCTTAGCTAATGAAAAGTTGATAATTATAGATGTTTCATTACATTCATTTAATATCATTATTGTTAGTCATGAGCGTATGTAGATACTAAATAAGGCAGAGTATCTGAGAATTTCCATGTCATTGGGTAAATACTTTTGTGTTTATTTAATTTTAAAGGGTATGCAATCTTGTTAATAGGATAGGAGGGTCTCATAATTATTAATATAGACCAAAGATAATTAAAAATGGTAAGAGTCTTAAATGTTACCTAAGTCAAATCATAAGATAGCCTAATGTAGGGACTTGGCATATTGTGTTGAGGTCATCATCCTATCAACAGAGTACAATATATATATATATATATATATATATATATATATATATATATATATATATATATATATATATATATATATATATTAAACAGTAAATCACCCCACATGGTTAAGAAATCCAGTATTACCCTCAGTGAACTAATATATAAATACCTTAGAGTTCGTATTTCAAAATAGCCAGCTCAAAACGATACGCTTTGAACTGTCTGCTATAAGATGTTATATATTGAAATATGAACAAACTCAAACAAAGAACTTGTATTTTAGCAAGCAAAGATCTTAACTTTTTGCTACTAACAGACATGTGTTACTATATTATATAAAGACAAACTAAACATTAGTAATTTTAATCTTTAAACCACCTAACACAAATGTATAGAAAAGAATCCCAGTGCATAACGCTATACTGAAATAAATATACAAATATAGCATTATGCACTGGAATTATTTTCTATACATTTGTGTTAGGTGGTTTAAAGATTAAAATTACTCATGTTTAGTTTGTCTTTATATAATATAGTAAAACATGTTTGTTGGTATCAAAAAGTTAAGATCTTTGCTTGCTAAAATACAAGTTTTTTTTTTGAGTTTGTTCGTATTTCAATATATAATGTCTTATAGCAGACAGTTCAAAGCGTATCATTTTGAGCTGGCTATTTTGAAATACAAACTCTAAGGTATTTATATATTAGTTCACAGAGGGCGGTACTGAATTTCTTAACCAAGTGGGGTGATTTACTGCTTAATATTTGTATATTTATTTCAGTATAGTGTTAAGCTCTGGGATTTTATATATATATAATGCTTATGTACATAATAATATATGTGGACAATAAATCATTATATGACTAAAAATATGAAAAAATCTTTTTAATTGAAAAATGTTTGATATTTTTGCTTTTGATTGGAAATTTTTATTTTTTTTAAAAAAAATGTTTGCCAAAACTATATTCTAAATGAAAATCATTTAATATGTATACATTAAAGATCAGCCTTTCAAGATATTGTGTATGTGCTTTTTACGAGTGTTAGTAATAAATAAATATTTTCTCCCAACAGAAGATATAGTATTTATGAAAGAATAAAATGAATCCACTTATTCTTTCAAACCCAAATGCTTATATATGGGCAAATCTTAAGTACTGGAAATGAAAGCATGAGGATAGACCACTCACTTTAAATTACTGTTTATGATGTCTGAATGAAGCACATCAATGAAATTATCTAGAATTTACTAAATGTCACTCTCAAATGAAACTTAAATACTTTCATTTTCAGTACTTAAGATTTGCCTATATATAAGCATTTGGGTTTGAAAGAATAAGTGGATTCATTTTATTCTTTCATAAATAATATATCTTGTGTTGGGAATGAAAGTATTCATTTATTATTAACACTCGTAAAAAGCACATGCACAATAGCTTGAATGGCTGATCTTTAATGTATTACAATTTATAAACATTGCACTATATAAAAATAAATGCTTATTTACATATGTTTAAGTTTCATTTGAGAGTGACATTTAGTAAATTCTAGATAATTTTGTCAACGTCATTTATTCAGACATTGTAAACAGTAATTTGAAGTGAGTGGTCTATCCTCATGCTTTCATTTCCAGTACTTAAGATTTGCCCATATATAAACATTTGGGTTTGAAAGAATAAGATCATTCATTTTATTTTTTCATAAATACTATATCTTGTGTTGGGAGTGAAAGTATAATAGCTTGAAAGGCTGATCTTTAATGTATTACAATTTATAAACATTGTGCTATATAAAAATAAATGTTTATTTAATATGTATAATATATCACTAGATATTAGTGTAATAAGTTACTATGCATACTATGTGTACACAATTGTATATTTGTATAATAAGCATTAAGTAATTTATTTTTCTGGTGAAAAATGTTAGACATTTTTTCTTTTTATTTGAAAAAAAAGGTTATTTTTAAAAGAAATTCATAACAAAACTATATTGCTCTAACTTTTAAATGAAGATTACAACTGAAGCTGAAAATCATGCACATTATTTAAACATATTGAAGTTTTAAGAACAAATTCTAAATTTGATATTAAAATATTCAAAACATTCTTGTTTCAGTTCCCTATTTAAGAAAGCATAACACCTACCTAAAATATTATTGTGTTTTTTTTACTTTGGTAGCAATTTAAAATATATACAAAATTTTAACAAATTATACTGATTTTAAATTTATAAAATTTTGATTTTATAGTGTTATTCTAAATGTAAATTGAAATTTATAAAATCTCTATACCACCCACTAGCAAGCTCTACTTAAAACATGTTAAAGTTCTAAAAACAGTTTTTAAATTTGATATCAAAATATTCAAAATTTCCCCACTCTCTGTTCTATATCTAAGAAAGTAAATCACCTACTTAAAATATTTTAGTCCCATATTGCTTTGCATAGTATTTCTTTCTTATGTATAAAATTTGAACAAATTCTACTGAATTTAAATTTATTAAACCTTGTTTAAAGATTTTATTCTAATATTAATAATAAAAGTGATTACAATAGTTTGCAAACAAACTGGCAAACAAACTGAGAATGTAATTTGCATACAAGAATCTAAAAATTGTGATTGTTTGAAAAAGAGAAAAAACATTTATAGCTATTTAAGCTACAAGTAGTGAGACATCTATAAATCTGAAAAGGGGGCATACAATTTATATTTTTAACCAAATTCAAACTAATTTTTTTTCAAAATATAAACAAAGATAGTAAGATGGATAACTATTTAATTACAAAAAAATATATGAAATTAGTATTTCAAAATTTATATTAATAAATGATACTAGTTGTAACCATTCCAGTTTAAATTGAAAATTGTTTTTCATTTTAAATATATCTTTATTTATTTCACTGATATATTTATTAATCAAAATATATTTATTTTTATATATTATATTAAAAAAATTTTAATGATTATAAAAAAGTGGTGAAGAAGAAAAAAATTGATGTCAGTTGGTGGTTCAGATTAAAGTTGTTTTATTTTTCAATATAACTTAAGTATCTTCACAAATAATTTTAAAATAATGTAATTTTGTTGCAGACTTTATTCAAATTAAATTTAAACATTTTAGGTCTTTAATTGATTATGTTTAATCTTCAATGATAGAATTAATAAACGAAGGATTTTTCAAAAATTAGAATTAAAACAAAAGTACTGTGTTTTTTGCACTGTTTTATAAAAAGATGTTTAGTGAATTATTAACAAAAAGCAATAAAAAAAAAGGTTGCTTTGAAGTTCTGATTTGGAAGATAGTATAAAATAGACAATAAAAACACAATATTAAAAATTAAAAATTGGAAAACACTAAATATATGCATAGGATAGAAGAATTCTAAAAAACATTTTCAAAAAAAAATGTATATAAAAATAGTAAAAGATATATGAATGAAAAATAATGTTGATAGATAGCCTTATGGAAAAGATGGTTATAAGCATATGAAAAATGCAAAAGATGACAAAAGTGTACAAAAAATTAGTTTTTAGAAATTAATTAAAAATAATAATGGCTACTTTCTTAGAATGTTAACTAATTGACATTAGCAAGTGAAAACATCAGCTAAGTACACCGGTTTCAGTAATAAATCAACTCTTCAGGAAGTTTCATCTCTGGTTAGTTATTTTCTTAGCAATAATAGGCTTTAAATGAATATCACAAAAAATATCATATGGAAAATTAGATAAACAATTCTTCAATTTAATAATAACAATAAATAGATTGTTTATAATAAGAAAATTAAATGAAAAATTTTACTGTTAGAAATATGATATAAATAAAGTTTTTTAAAATAGGTTTGAAAAATTGTACATGTAACATTTAACTGAAGGATATGTGATTATGTATATATCTAAAGGCACAAATAAGTAAATTATCTTTTGTTGGAAATGTTTCATTAAACTGAAAATATATTAAGCGGAAATACAATAATTATGTTTTCGCATCTATGAATACATTTCATTTTAATGTATGAATTATTTATTCCTTTCATTATTAAAATTAAAACTTTTATTGTCTAAAACAACTATTTTTTTTTTGTTTAACAAAAAAGTCTAAAATTAAAGAACACATTTAAATAGTAATAAAAAATGCTCATTGAAACAAAAAAAGAATAATATATAAAAAAATAAAATAATTTTACATAACCAATTGCAGAAAACGTTTCTTAATATTCTTCTGAAAACAGTAATAAACCAAAAGATATAACTCACTAAATAGGTTAACAGCTGATTGAAAGGAATTTTTATAAACTTCTTATATTACTTTGCTGTCTGGCTAAGAATAGCTAATATTCATTTTCTGATGGATAGGTTGACTTTAGAAAGGATAATTAACGAAAGCTTAAAGCTTCCATGGAAGTCCTTAGATATCTGAAAAAAAATTTCATCTAGATTTAAACCAAAGTGTTTTGAAACAAATATAGTTGACATATGTAGGAGACTAACTTTATTTTTATTCAAATACATATTTCTATTTTCATTACAAATATTATCTTGTACTTAAATATAAAAGACAGTAGGCAGATAAATAAATCAATTATGAAATGAATTCAAAATTTAGAATAAAATTATAAAGCAAATTAATATGTAAAAAATTCTAAAACGTTCATACAATTTTATTATTTGAAAGATAGTGTGTGGTTGTATATATATATATATATTGAAGCTATACACATGCGCATATATATACACTTCATGTTTACAAACAAAATTTAAAAATGAAGGTTTAATAAAGTTTTATAAATAAAATTTAATATCTATTATAAGTGCACAGGTAAATGTATATGGTATAATTCATTATAAAATTATTTTTGTTAAAAACAACATATTTTTTTTTTGGAAATGTGTACAAAGAAAAAGATAATTGATTCTAAATTTATTTCAAAAAATAGTTTTAAAAAAATGTTTTTGTATAACAATAAAAAAAAAGGTGGAAATGTAATTAAACAGATTACTAGATTAAAGTTTAAGGAGTTAAATAATTAAAATAATTTAATTAAAAAGGCTGTTAGTTCCACTCTAAAATAAGAGCTTGCAAATAAGGTATTGGACAAATAAACTCAGACCTCAATAATATATATATATATATATATATATATATATATATATATATATATATATATATATATATATATATATATATATATATATATATATATATATATATATATATATGTCTATAGCCAAAGAATCAGAGGATCTAAACAACAAGAAATGGATCTGAATTTTCATGATAAGATAGTTCGTAACCAAATACATAGTGATGAAAATTATGGTGATTATTCTGCATTTATTATTATTATTATTCTATCTTGATTCTGCTAGTATTATTATTTTGCTTTAATTCATTTTTATCTGCTAGTTTTAGCAAGTCTATCATGCAAGAGTTGAGAAGTCATTATTTGCTTCACTCTGTCATGTTGGCAGAGAGCAGGCCAAAAAACCCACTGTTGAGTCACATCAGAGCAGTTGTCAACAACAGAAGAAACCATCTGAACATATGTCCACTATGTACCAACCTTAGAAAAAAAAAAGCTGATGTCCAGTGTTAGAGGAAGTATCAGTCAACAAACCAAGACATAATTGATATCTGCACATCCAAAATGAATGTGAAATATTGATTTCAACCTTCATGTATTATAGCTACAGTTTTAAAAATCAACTCCAATAATATCTAAAGACTGAACTTAAATTTTAGAAAGGATAAGTGTATTATAAACTAATTTTTATTTAATTATTGTCTCCTATCTAATGAAATTTGTTAATGAATAGTTATTTATTTAATCTGTTTATGAGCAGGTATGATGAGAGATTGTAATTTATTCTATTTAAATGTCATGCCACTATTTAGTTAGTGATAATGGTAATAAATTAATTTATAAAAGACAATTAGCTTGTATTTGCAATCTCTTGCCATGCTATTAAAAGATGCATATTAGTTAAATCATTATTTCTACTTTATTTAAAAGATAAAAAGAGATTAATCCAATAAATCTATGAAATTATAAATGGAGTTCAATCATGTTTCATAGACAAACTAGATTAGGGTTATATTGAACAGACATCAGTTTGAGCTAACTACACTTATGTTTGAGATAATATTATTGATAAAAGTGAATGGATGGTATCTGTCAATACAGATTATGTTACTCACATCTGATTCTCATTCTTATGTACTTCATTAGCATTCGATGATTGTAAAATTATTTGCAACTGCTAATCCCAAATCTTACCATATGCCATCCATTTTACTTTCACATATGTCATGTAGGGATACATCTGTGACTGCTGGTCACTATATGCTATACATGCAGTGTTTTGTTAATTCCTGCTGGTAGCATACAATTATCATGTATTTGCTCTTGTATAGATATTATTGTAGTACAGGGATGTGAGTTTCTGTATTTTATAATTATTTTATTATTTATTGCATACTAATATCATAGAATGTAATTGATCACAACAGTTGATTAGTAAGAACAGCTTTAATTTATAAGTGAATGGATGGTATCTGTCAATACAGATTATGCTACTCACATCTGATTCTCATTCTTATGTACTTCATTAGCATTCGATGATTGTAAAATTATTTGCAACTGCTAATCCCAAATCTTACCATATGCCATCCATTTTTCTTTCACATATGTCATGTAGGGATACATCTGTGACTGCTGGTCACTATATGCTATACATGCAGTATTTTGTTAATTTCTGCTGGTAGCATACAATTATCATGTATTTGCTCTTGTATAGATATTATTGTAGTACAGGGATGTGAGTTTCTGTATTTTATAATTATTTTATTATTTATTGCATACTAATATCATAGCATGTAATTAATCACAACAGTTGATTAGTAAGAACAGCTTTAATTTATAAGCTAGTATCAGTTAACATTAGAAAAACAGTGAGGATAGGTGGGAGCAGTTAGGTCTGCAGTAGACTGAAATCCATTCAAGCAATTAAGATTAATAGTATTCTACATTAATAGTATCAAATACAAATTATTTTAAAATATGGATCATTATACCACTGTATATTATGTCTATGCATAATTAGAATTAAATGCATTTAATAAAATTTGGAACGGTTTATTTGCCTTAAATTAAGTTATAAATTAATTGATTACAGTCACTCTGATATATATAATATGTTGTATATACATAATAAATTGTATTTGTCTTGTTATTTTTGACAGCTTGTCATTATTACATGCAATCAATCACTTAGATAAGTGATTAAGAGTGTCTTGTTTTTTTTCCTGACATTAGCAGGCTGTAAAAAAAAATTGCTATTCCGTGCCATCAGAAGAATGAAATGCACATGTGGATTAACCTCTAATTATTTGCATGTGGGTTGTGCAATTCTGAAAGTTACAACATATATATATATATGGATGCAGAAAGAAATTTGCTATTAACTAAAAGTTTTTAAAAATTTTCTTTGCTACCTCATCTCCTAAACTCATGCTTATTGTATGATTATTCATATGGTAAACAAACATCAATGGACTACTTACTTAAATTTATCAGCCAATATGGTGAGTTTATTAGCTTGTACCTCTGAATTTATGATTAAAAAACACATTGTTTTTTTCTTTTGAATTGCCTGATAGTTCTTGGTTCCAATATCAGCTGAATTATTTTTAATATGAGATTAATGTTTGAGTGAATAATAGTAAATGTTTGTAATCAAGACAAATAAAAATAGATTATGATATAGATAATGTTAAAATCAACAGAAAAATAGCTGATAGTGGCTGGATGTTAAAGATGTTGTCTTTTGATTGTTGACCTAGATTGTGATTTGATGATGACTTTTTATTTAGATACGTATAACTACAGATCACTTTCACATAAATGAAAATTATGAACTGACCAACCTGGTATTAAATGGAACATTGTTTGTTAGATTTTGTGAAAATAGGAAAATTGATGAAAAAAATATTTGATTAAAAAAAAGGCATAAATATTGGAAGCAGAAATGGAATAAGATTTATTATAAATAAAAAATGGAATGATTATATTATATAAATACATTGTATAACAAAGTGTAAGACAAGATTAGTTAGTTAACTTAATACAAAATGCCAAATACATTTAATTTAGGTTTATGTCCCAATAAGTTATCATTGTGATGGAGAAGTAAAAATATATTATATAGATTATCTAAAATTATATTATATAGATTATCTAAAATGCTTTCGATTAGTCCAAAATTTTAAATTTTTTATGGGAAAATTTAGTGATAGAATTGAAAGAAGAATATTGCAAGTAAATTTTGTTATGATAACAAAAATAAAAAAGGGTACCGACTTCCCAAATTTGCAAAAAAAAAAGAATGAACTTTTATTATGAATTTCTTTTTAGACAAAAATGCAAATGGTAATGAAAATGGTAGCATATAAATGAAAATATAACACAATTGGATTATATTTTGACTATGAGAAATATGTATTTTAAGATTGTATTATGGATAAAAAATTCACCACTAAAAGTTATCATCAATTAGTGAGATGTAAAATATGTTTTAATCAAAATTAGAGAGATGAAAAGTAGTATAAAAGGCAGTATTAAATCATTACAATACATTAAAATTACAACTTTCAATTTTTTTTAAATATTAGTAGAATTTGAAGAGGGCTTAGATTTAATTGAAATTAATAAAAATACATATTGTATTTTATTCAAAGCTGCACGAAAAATATTTGATATAAAAAAAGTAGTAATATATCAAAAATTTCCTAAGCAGGAAAGACAATCTATGATACAAAGAAATATGAAATGTTTTTCAAAAACATTTGTTAAGAAGAATTGAATCTCTACAGTTTTTAAAATAATATATAATGATTTAATAATAATATAAAAATATAATTGAAATATTTATTTTATATATCGCTAGGTTTTATAAACTGTAATATTAATAATCAGCCATAAATCTAATTGTAAATTATAAGAAGAAGTTATAGAAAAAAATAAATTTCAAAAGTGTTAAACATTTTGCAAGGAAAAGTGTTTCAGTAATGAAAATTAAAGATGTAAATATTATTAAAGAGAGAGATGGCAATCAAAATGTGGGGAAGTCTATTATAAAAAATTATATAATAATAAAACACAAGAAAACAAAATATCATTTACAATTACTACATCTGAATTGCCAAATATTCTAAATAAAGAAATAAGACATGCAATTACTGAAATGATTAAATAATAATAATAATAATAATAATAATAATAATAATAATAATAATAATAATAATAATAATTATAATTATTATTATTATTATTATTATTATTATTATTATTATTATTATTATTATTATTATTATTGTTATTATTAACTGAAACACAGGCTTATTATATACCTGTGTCTACATATTTAGTATATAGGGTATATGAGCCCAGACTTTCACAAGACCCACCATTTTCCAAACTATCTCATAATATTGATACACGAGCAAAAACTCGCCATATAGTAGTGCCACCTTGTGCTAACCAGAGTAATAAATGGATGCCAGAAGACTTGTGCATAAAATCCTTATCTAGTGCCTAGTCATCCAATATCCCCAGACTAGTTTCTGGCTTGTGGCCTTCATCAGTGAGGAGCCTTGGATCTGAGAGCACTGCACCTAGATCTTAGGATCTAATGCAACCCTTCAACAGCCACCTTTTATCTCTACTTCACTACAAAACCATGAGAATAAAATTGGAAAACACAATACTATTTACAATTTAAGCTCAGTGGCTTATTTAGTCATATGCGTCTGAACTCAATTCAGCACCCATAAATTTTGGTGACTTTGGCACTTTAAAAGCCATAGCCACCTTTATCCTATTAGGCAGGATTGGTGTTAAACCACTAAACATCACATGATCACCATCTTATGCTAGCACATAACTGTTAATAAACAGGCAAAAACTCTCCATATAGAAGAGGTAAAAGGTGGTTGGTGGAGGGTTGCATTAAATCCTAAGATCTAGGTGCAGTTGTCAGATTCAAGACTCCTCACTGATGAAGGCCACAAGCCACAAACTAGTCTGGGGATATTGGATGAGTAGGCATTAGATAGGGATTTTATGCATGAGCCTTCTGGCATCCATTGATTACTCTGGTTAGCACAAGGTGGCACTACTATATGGAGAGTTTTTGCCTGTCTACTAACAGTGATCATGTGATGTTTAGTGGTTTAACATCAATCCTGCAATAGGATAATGGTGTCTATGCTTGTTAAAGAGCCAAAGACACCAAAATGCCCATGTGACTATATAAGCTATTGCGCTTAGATTGAAAATATTATTGTGTTTTTAAATTTTATTCTCATAGTTTTGTAGTAAAGAAGAGATAAAAGGTGGCTACTGAAGGGTTGCATTAGATCCTAAGATCTAGGTGCAGTCCTCTTAGATCCAATTCTCCTCACTGATGAAGGCCACAAGCTAGAAATTAGTCTGGGGAAATTGGATGAGGAGGCACTAGATAGGGATTTTATGCCCAAGCCTTCTAGCATCCATTGATTAATCTAGTTAGCACAAGGTGGTACTACTAAATGGAGATTTTTTGTCTGTTTACTAACAGTTATGTGCTGGCATGAGATGGTGATCATGTGATGTTTAGTGGTTTAACATTGATACACTTGAACACATATATGTTGAAAATATAAATAATCACCAATTAATGTATTTCATGCTAAACCAGTAATCATCAGTTGGTCCAGATTACCATTTCTACACATGTATGCTATAAGTGCTCAGATATATATTAAGATAGCCAAACCTCATATTTTAATGGACAGGCTTCAATCTACTCCACACTCCAACTCTTCAACAGTCCATCCAATTAAAAATCTGATGATGGAATACTCAAAGGCCACCCTGAGGCCAAGATTTTTGTTACATCCATGTTGACCTAAGATCAATAAGACCCTTCATGTACAGGACATAATCCATTTAATACATATATCAGGGATGGGCAGAGATCTGTACTATGTAATAACTAAAACACATGTTTATTATATGCCTGTGTCTATATATGTAATATATAGGGTATATGAGCACAGACTTTCACATGACCCACCACTTTCCACACTATCTCATAACATTGATACACTTGGACACATATATGTTGAAAACATAAACAATCACCAATATACGTACTTCATGCTAAACCAGCAATCATCAGTTGATCCAGATTAGCATCTCTACACATCTATGTTATAAGTACTCAGAATATATAGTAAGAAAGCCAAACCTCATACTTTAATGGACAGGCTTCAATCTACTCCACACTCCAACTCTTCAACTGTCCATCCAATTAAAAATCTGATGATGGAATGCTCAAAGGCCACCCTGAGGCTGAGATTTTTGTCATGAATAGTAGAGATCTCTGTCTATTCCTTATATATGTATTAAATGGATTATGTCCTGTACATGAGCAGTCAAATTGACCTTAAGTCAACATGGGTGGGACAAGAATCTTAGCCTCATGGTGGTCTTTGAGCATTCTATCATCAGATTTTTAATTGGATGGACAGTTGGAGAGTTGGAATGTGGAGTAGTTTGAAGCTTGTCCATTAAAGTATGAGGTTTGGCTATTTTAATATACATCTGAGCACTTATGTGTAGAGATGGTAATCTGGACCAGCTGATGATTGCTGGTTTAGCACGAAATATCTATATTGGTGATTATTTATATTTTCAACATATATGTTGAAACAGTAAGATTCACATTCAAATCTTAAGTTTCACCTTTTCTATCATCTCTCACCCACCACTCTATCCTACCCAAATTTAAACTTTTTTGGTATCGAATTGTGTGTGTAGCACTATTAAAAATGTATAAATATATGTAAAATCCACCATAAACACACACACATTTCGATAACAAATTTAAAGCAATAGATAAAAATAATTATTGTAATTTGTGTTTTTTACTATATAAAAATATATAATTTTACCATTTATTTTAATTTATAAAGTTTATTATTTATTGCTTTGTTTAAATTTCATTTAATAATAATTTTAGAAAAATGATTGTAATATTTAATTAAAAGTAAAAATAATCATGTGTTCCCTTTTGTAAATGAAATTTTAAAAGTAACGGTCAGTGAGAGATAATAGATTAATTAAAAAAGAAAAATTCCCCAAAATCTAATTACAAAACTGTAAATGTAAAATTAAAGTCAATAATAGAAATGCAGCTTTCTAGATAAATTAAACTTACAAGAATGCATTGATTATCCTTGGGGCAAATGAGTGGATCCAAAAATAAAATATAACAAAAGTAAAAAGAGAAGATGAAGAAAGGAGGACATTTTGAACTTTCTAAGAACTTTCAGAAAAAACTTTAGCTGTGCTCTCGATCAGTTGAGAGTCTCCAGATATATAAATTAATTCACCTACCCCAGTATGTTTGAGTAGAAAGCACAATCTCCCTGGGGATAGTTGATCATATGTCATGAACCTACACATGCACCCTCCACAAAATCAACCAAAAGGATCTGCTGCCCCAAACAGTCAGAAAGCTGCTGTTAAATAAATAAATCACCTAAATGCTGGAAATAACTGCTACTTCCAAAATCATGAACAATTTGCTACTGACTGCTGAATTTGAAAACTTCGTATATACAGGTACCTGTATCCAAATTCTCCTAGAGTACTCTAAATAATCACACTATAGCTCACTCTATATAACTTGCAAACTATAACTTGTAAAACTCTAATCTGTAAAACTGAATTTAATTATTAATTCATTCTGTAAATTTCTTTAATAATCTAGCTTGACTAATTCTATCTTTCTTGGGTACATATTTCTAAAAATGTTCATTTTATTATCTAATTATAGCATGCTCATAATTTTCTAACTATAAATCCATGATTGCTTGAAAAAGTGAATGCATGTCAAATCCTCATTAATATATCTTCCATAAATTACTTAATATTTTTATATAAATCGATACGCATTCAATGCTTCTTTTATTGTAATGCAGGGGTCTACTACATAGCAAATTGCTGACATATTAGTTATTAATACACACCTAGCTTACCTATTGTTTTTTTATTTTATTAAATTTTAAGTAATAATTCCATAAATTACATTTATTTGAGAGTCAAAAATGTTCTTGTTTAAATGTTGATGATGTAGGGCTGAGTTATAAAATATATTAAATCTTAGCATAATAGTCTGTACATTATACATGTGTTACATTTTAGAGGTGTAATGACCCATTACAAGCCTTGAATACTCCGGATTCTTTAGGATTAAAATTAATCCCAGTTGTCCTACACAAGCAGACATAATAAATGCTCCCATAAGGCTTGATGACCATCATGCAGCTAGGAAGTAATTGTGTCATGAACCACTTGCCCCTGGTTATGCTTATGTGACACCTTACCACTCTGGGCCTATGGAAAATGCCAGGCCATTGCTTTAAATTCATTCACAGCTTTGCAGTCTCAATATACTGCCATTCTTATATTGCCTGTCTAGACATACCACATGTTTTGCTTATTAACTTTATTGTTCAATGTATAACTCCATCTCTGCATTAGTGACATAATTCACTCTCAAATAAATGTCCATCCATAGTAATTTATAAATATTTAATTAAATAAATATATGTCTGCCACTACTATTATAAATCCTAATTTAGACTCTTGCATTGCAAAGATATAAATCCCAAAGGCATGCTCTTGAAATACTTGCTCGAGAATTTATGCAGCTAGATTACATCAGCTATATAAATAAATATATCTCTTTAATGTCTAACAAATTGGAAAATCCCACTACTGATATTTTAAATCTTACCAAATATTATTAGTTAATGGATTTATTATTAAAATGTTTTAAATAAATAATTTCAAACTATACATCTGCCGTTACATCTTTATTTATTTATTCGATACCCATTCCATATAATATTTCCTCGATTCTGTAAAGATAAATGTTTAATATTAATGTTATTATTGGCTAACTCAAAATAAAATTCTTGATTATCTTGCATCTCCCTGACCACCATGTCTAAAGAAATATTTATTAATGTAGCATCAGATGCGTTGTTTCGTAGATTGTATTGTGGAACTGATAAACTATGTTCAAACTCAGTACTATGGATGGCTTCACTACCTAGATGGTGCTGCCACTCTGTGTGGTGGTCGAATTCTGCACTATGTTAATGAATCACACATTTCTGACCATTACATAGTATATTTTTTTTTAGCATTTGGCACCAATAACATGAGGCATCGATATAAAACCCATATCCCTGAGCAGATTTATAATGCATGTAAATTTTCTTTTACCATGTTAGCTAATTATTCTATATATACAACTTTGTTTTTGATAAAAATAATAAAAAAATAAAATAATATATTGAGTGAAATAATGTGGGTCAAATGGATGGATGCATGGCAGGTGTAATAACAAATTTAAGGAAAGCAGGGATTTGTGTATAATTTAAATTAGAAATGAAAATACTCGGATCTAGTGATATATATATATATATATATATATATATATATATATGTCAAAGAAAAAGTAATCAGTCGCTAAGTGAGAAAGTAGTAGCAGTAAATATTTTATTAAAGTACTATTATATATATCATAGACAGCAGTCTTTTATTATACACATTAGCAGTAGTTTGTTATAATATATATGTTAAACACAGCAATATACAAAATATAGATATAGGGCAATGTAGAGTAGGTAAGGGCAGTGAAAGAGTGTGATAGGACCAAAATACCGGTCAGGGATATTCTAGTAATAAATAAAATAAATAAATAATATTAAGGAAAATGGAAGCAGAAAATGTTAGTATAGAACAAGTAGATTTATCTAAAGCTTTTGGAGGATCTATGGACTTTAATTTAAAGTTACTTGAAATACATAGACCGGATAGGTAAGAAATGAGAAAAATTTATGAGTAGGAAGTGAGAAGAAAAGATGAAGAATCAAAAAAGAGACAGGAAGAAGAAAAGATAAGAGCTAGGGAGTATCAGGAAATTAACAAGGATATATTAAGATATTTTGAAATGATAACAAAGGAATTTGGAATATCCAGAGTCAGTAAAAGGGAAGAAGAGATTAATGACATGCAGAATGAAAGGAAGTTAGAAAGATCTGATGAACCTATGATAATAGAAGAGCAGACAGATAGTGTAATAATGTAATAAATGTAAATAAGTATGATGAGAAAATAGATATCATTCCAATAGATGAAGGCCCACAAGAACTGTTGAATGAAGTCAGCAGTAAAAAGTAAGACGAGCATAGATGGGGACGAAAATATAGAAAGACCAAAGGTCATGGAAGAAAGCATGGAAATGGACAATGGACATCAAAGCTACTCAGCAAAGATGATCCACATTAAAATATTTATTCAAGGGGAGATAGAAGAAAATCCTCAGACCCACCTAGAGAGCTTACAAAAGTTCTCCCAATTTTATAAGAAAGGACCAGATGAACAGATAGCTATAGCTAGTTACCATCTACAAGGCTCTGCCAAGAACTGGTGGAATATGGTGAAATGGAAATCCCTTACAACGTTCGTCTTTTCAGATCTACACATCATAGGGACCATCCAGCATAGCATGCCACTAACCATCCAACAATTAATGGCAGGCAGTCGAATAAAAGACATACAAAAAATGGTTGAATTTCTTACTACATTGGATTTTAACCATTGGGACAAAGAACAACCTGATAGAAGGCAAAAATTAGAAAACCCTAGGCTGCAGTCATCAATGATGAGAGATAAATATTATCCACCTGACCCGGGGTTTTAAAAAATTTTTGCCCTTTTGGGCGGTCATTATGTATATATAAAATTTTTAAAAAAAAATTTTTTATATAATGTTTTGTAGAAAGAATACTATATTTATATAATGGGGTTTTAGATAGAAATTTTTTTAATTATATTTTTTTTTTTATTATTAAAAAAAAATTTTTTTTATTTATCAGTTTAACTAATGTTACTATAAGATTTCTAACCAGACATGGACAAATTAGGCCCTTTTAAATTAAACTGCGAATTCTAGATCTGAGTATATAAAAAAATTTGTTGCTTCATGTAATCTCTGCTTTCTATATTTCTATATATCTGTAAAAAAAAAAAAATACCTTTCAATTATGTGATGTAGCATTTTTTTTTTTCTTATCTCCTTGTGCTTCCTTAATTATTCAGGGGAAGTTGGGGAAAATGAAACAGTAAGATTCGCATTTGAATCTTAAGTTTCACCTTTTCTATTGTCTCTCACCCACCACTCTATTCTACCCAAATTTAAACTTTTTTGGTATCGAATTGTGTGGGTAGCACTATTAAAAATGTATAAATATATGTAAAATCCACCAAAAACATACACACATTTTGATAACAAATTTAAAGCAATAGATAAAAACAATTAATGTAATTTGTATTTTTTAGTATATAAAAATATATAATTTTAACTGTTTATTTTAATTTATAAAGTTCGTTATTTATTGCTTTGTTTAAATTTCATTTAATAATAATTTTAGAAATCTGATTGTAATATTTAACTAAAAGTAAAAATGATCGTATGTTCCCTTTTGTAAATGAAATTTTAAAAGTAACTGTCGGTGAGAGATAATACATTAATTAAAAAGAAAAATTCTACATTAATTAAAAAGAAAAATTCCCTAAAATCTAATTACAAAGTAGTAAATGTAAAATTAAATGTGAACAATAGAAATGCAGCTTTCTAGATAAATTAAACTTACAAGAATGCATTGATTATCCTCGAGGCAAATGAGTGGGTCCAAAAATAAAATATAACAAAAGTAAAAACATAAGATCAAGAAAGGAGGACATTTTGAACTTTCTAAAAACTTTCAGAAAAAACTTTAGCTGTGCTCTCGATCAGTTGAGAGTCTCCAGATATATAAAATTCCCCTACCCCTGTATGTTTGAGTAGAAAGTGCCAAACACTACTCTTCCTGGAGATGGTCGATCATATGTCGTGAACCTACACATGTTCCCTCCACAAAATCAACCAAAAGGATCTCCTGCCCCAATCAATCAGAAAGCTGCTGCTGCTGTTAAATAAATAAATCACCTAAATGCTGGAAAGAACTGCTACTTCCAAAAACATGAACAATTTTCTACTGACTGCTGAATTTGAAAACTTTGTATAAACAGGTACCTGTATCCAAATTCTCTTAGAGTACTGTAAATAATCACACTATAGCTCACTCTATATAATTTGTAAACTATAACTTGTAAAACTATAATCTGTAAAACTGAATTTAATTATTAATTCATTCTGTAAATTTCTTTAATAATCTAGCTTACCTAATTCTATCTTTCTTGGGTACATATTTCTAAAAATTTGCATTTTATTATCTAATTATAGCATGCTCATAATTTTTTAAATATAAATCCATGATTGCTTGAAACAGTGGATGCATGTCAAATCCTCATTAATATATCTTCCATAAATTACTTAATATTTTCATATAAATTGACACACATTCAATGCTTCATTTATTGTAATGCAGGGATCTACTACTTAGCGAAAGGCTGACATATTAGTTAATAATACTCAACTAGTTTACCTATTGTTTTTATATTTTATTAAATTTTAAATAATAATTCCGTAAATTACATTTATTTGAGAGTCAAAAACATTAGCCGAGTTATAAAATATATTAAATCTTAGCATAATAGTCTGTACATTATACATGTGTTACATTTTAGAGATGCAATGACCCATTAAAAGCCTTGAATACTTCGGATTCTTTAGGATTGAAATTAATCCCAGTCGTTCTACACAAGCGGATATAATAAATGCTTCCTTAGGGCTTGATGACCATCACACAGTCAGGAAGTAATCATGGCACAAAGCACTTGCCCCTGGTTATGCTTATGTGACACCTTACCTCTTTGGGCCTACGGAAAATGCCAGCCCATTGTTCTAAACTCATTCATAGCTTTGCAGTCTCAATATACTGCCACCCTTATATCGCCTTTCTAGATGAACCACGTGTTTTGTTTATTAACTTTATTGTTTAATGTATAACTCCGTCTCTGCATTAATGACATAATTCACTATCAAATAAAGTCTGTCCATAGTAATTTATAAAGATCTTATTTAATTAAATAAATATATGTCTGCCACTACTATTATAAATCCAAATTCAGACTCTTGCATTGCAAAGATATAAATCCTGAAGGCATGCTCTTGAAATACTTGCTTGAGAATTTAGGCAGCTAGATTATGTCAGCTATATAAATAAATGTATCTCTTTAATATCTAACAGTATCGGAAAATCCCACTACTGATATTTTAAATCTTACCAAATATTATTAGTTAAATGATTTATTATTAAAATGTTTTAAATAAATAATTTCAAACTATATGTCAGCCATTACATCTTTATTTATTTATTCGATACCCATTCCATATAATATTTCCTCGATTCTGTAACGATAAATGTTTAATATTAATGTTATTATTGGCTAACTCGAAATAAAATTCTTGATTCTCTTGCATTTCTCTGACCACCGTGCCTAAAGAAATATTTACTAATGTAGCATCAGATGCATTGTTTTGTAGATTGTAATGTGGAACTGATAAACTATATTCGAACTCAGTACTATGTGTGGCTTTGCTACCTAGATGGTGCTGCCATTCTGTGTGGTGGTTGAATTCTGTGCTATGTTAACAAATCACACGTTTCTGACTGTTACAATGTGTTCAAGTATATCAATATTATGAGATAGTGTGGAAAGTGGTGGGTCAGGTGAAAGTCTGTGCTCATATACCCTATATATTACATATTATTATTTTATAAAAAAATATTAAGAAATAGAAAATGTTGCTATACCATATGCAATATGTCTAAATGATAAAGATGTAGTAATGTTTAGAAGAATATAGTAGTAAATCTAATATTTTAAAAAAGGTATTAAAAGAGATGTTAGAAATTAGAGATGTATCAGACTTCTGTCATTTTTTTTTTTTCGTATGTCATAGCATCTGCTGGGACGCGAACCCACACCCGTCTGCAACCAACTACTTGCTTGCATGGCAGCTGCGATACCTCTCGGCTGTCATTTTGACACAAAGTATTCACAAAATTAATTACAACTTTTCTGTAATAAATATTGGATTCTAATCAATCAAAAAAGTAAGCTGGATTTAAAAGTGTTGAGAAAATTATAGAAAAAAACCATATGAATATAAGTTTCATTAGGTTCTTAGGTTTGTAATTTATTAATAATTTATAATTTCCACAGTGATTGAACCTTTAATTCATTAGAATATAGACCCAGGATAATGTCATATTCTAAAGTATATTTATCAAAATGAATCAGCAGTCATTAGATTATGTCTAATACTAAAAAGATTAACAGTGAAAAGAGTATGTGCCAGGATGATTTCCTAACTCCAAAACATTGACAGAATTTTTTTAAAAATATTTTGTGGATTAAACTATAAAGCTAAGAGAGCAAATGAAGATTATTTCAGTATCAATATTTTAAAGATAATGTTTTTTTTCAGATAATGTTTCACAGCTTCAGGAAATGTTGCAAGAGTTATCAGATAAAAATATATAAGTAATTGATATTAAAACATTAAAGTTCACTGAATCTTTTTAAATGAAGAAAATAAAAAATAAAAATCATGCATTCAAAGCAATGAATAATTGCAAATATTTGATGGAGTTGTTTTGGTATAAATAACTTAGTATTAAAAGGATTGTTTTTTAATATATAGGTCTAACCATTTCTTACTTATAGATTTCAAACTTGGAAAACTATTTAAAGGATCAATACATAGAATACAAACCATTCAATGAAGTATAGAAAAATGTATATTCACAATAAAAAAAAAGACATCAAAAATTATATATTTGCAGCAGAAAAAAACATATATCACTACTATTATTGAGAGATGCTGTGTGGATATATTGTTAAAAGAGATGACAATATATTGATCTCAAATTTTGAAAATTAACAGAAAAGCAATAACGATTCTTCAGATCACTCAATGAAGAATGGAATATATTTTAAAAATAAGAAGAGAGTATCCAAAATTAAATATGTTGGATGAGAAAACAAATAGATATTACTAATATCATTAAAATAATTAAAAGACTGATGTGATGATATATTGGATTATTTCCATCATCTATCATTAAATGTTAAAGGAAAATAAAAATTTTAAACTTTATTTAAACTTTTCAAATACAAACAATTTGTTAGTATTAACACACAAATAGAGAAGACTGAAATGGAATTTATTTATACATACTGGTAGTAGATAAATAATAGATGTACAGTTTACATTTAAATTGTATCCCAAAAATTGTAGAAGATATATAAAAAATACATGTGAAATTGATAAATAAAATATGGAAGGGTTGGTGTAGTGAAGTAAAGAAAGTTGGATTATAAAAATTTGATTAAACATGGAAAGATCTTTATTTTGCAGTGGATAAATAATGAATGAAAATATGTTAAAATTCTTTAATCTCATAAGTCATATTCCATTTAATATTTTCATTTAATTTAACTACTTTTACCTTGAAACAATTCAAAATACAGCAAAACTCTCCATATAGTAGTGCCATCTTGTGCTAACAAGAGCAATCAATGGATGCCAGAAGGCTTGTGCATAAAATCCCTATCTAGTGCCTACTCATCCAATATCCCCAGACTAGTTTCTGGCTTGTGGCCTTCATCAGTGAGGAGCCTTGGATCTGAGAGCACTGCACCTAGATCTTAGGATCTAATGCAACCCTCCACCACCCACCTTTTAACTCTATTTAACTACAAAACTATGAGAATGAAATTGAAAACACTATTAATATTTTCAACCCAAGCTCAATAGCTTATATAGTCATATGGGTCTGAACTCAATTCAGTACCCATACATTTTGGTGTCTTTGGCTCTTTAACAACCATAGCCACCACTATCCTATTAGGCAGGATTGGTGTTAAACCACTAAACATCACATGATCACTATCTCATACTAGCACAATAATTGTTATTAAACAATTCAAAATACAACAAAACTCTCCATATAGTAGTGCCCTCTTGTGTTAACAAAAGAAATAAATGGGGGCGGGAGGGGGTGTGAAAAAAAACCTTTTTTACCATCCAATATCCCCCAGACTAGTTTCTGGCTTGTGCCCTTCATCAGTGAGGAGCCTTGGATCTGAGAGCACTGCACCTAGATCTTAGGATCTAATGCAACCCTCCAGCACCCACCTTTCATTCTCATAGTTTTGTAGTTAAATAGAGTTAAAAGGTGGGTGCTGGAGGGTTGCATATCAAGATCTAGGTGAGTGCAGATCCAACTCCTCACTGGGGATGTTGAGTAGGCACTAGATAGGGATTTTATGCACAAGCCTTCTGGCATCCATTGATTGCTCTTGTTAGCACAAGATGGCACTACTATATGGAGAGTTTTGCTGTATTTTGAATTGTTTAATAACAATTATTGTGCTAGTATGAGATAGTGATCATGTGATGTTTAGTACTTTTACCTTGCAGAATGCTGTGTTAATGTAGATAAAGTAATATGCAAAGTAAACTGATCCAAACAATTATAGAATATTTTATTATACTATACCAATTTTTAGGGTCAAATATCCAATACAATTAAAATATCCCTTTGATTAAAATAAGGAAGTTTGCTTTTGTGATGTGAAAAAGAAAGGTTAGAAATTGAATCAATCAGATTAAACTTGAATGATAATTTGTTTTTAAAAGAAAAGGAACTTTAACAAGCTGGAAAATTTAGTTTTAGCTCAGTTGTAGCATTAATTTGTGAGAATATCATCTATAGGTTACTGATCAAGAAGAACAAATGTAAGACATGAAAGTAAACATCATCATACTTACCAACAATCCTGCAAAGACATTTAGCTGATTATAACTACAAAATGCATTAAAAATTTACTGGGAATTTATCTCACATATAAATTACAAGCTCAGATAAAACAATCATGATCTCTAATTTGAGCACAAAAAATATATTTAAGAATAATATGCAAACCTAATGGAGTTATAGTTTCCATATTGTGTGAATTTATATCTAGAGTTATTGAACCAAAATAAAATGGATTTATTTTCAGTTTTCCTGTTATGTGACTTAATCAAAAAGAATGCTTCATGTAAAGATAAAAGATAAACATCACATGATCTCCATTTCTTATGCTTGCTTATAACTGTTATTAAAACAGGCAAAACTCTTTATATGTATTGCCACTCAATGCAAGCCAGAGTAATCAATGGATGCCAGAAGGCTTGTGCATAAAATCCCCATCTAGTGTCTACTCATCCACTGTCCCTAGACTAGTTTCTGGCTTGTGGCATTCATCAGTGAGGAGCCTTGGATCTGAAAGCACTGCACCTAGATCTGTGCATAAAATCTCCATCTAGTGCCTACTCATCCAATATTTCCCGTGCTCTCAGATCCAAGACTCCTCTCTGACAAAGGCCACAAGCAGAAATTAGTCTGGAGATATTGGGTGAGTAGGCACTAGATGGGGATTTTATGCACAAGCTTTTTTTCATCCATTGATTACTTTAGCTTGCATTGAATCGCAATACATATAGAGAGTTTTTGCTTGTTTTAAAGATAAAAGATGCATGAAAGCAAAACAATAATGACTTATCAATTAAATCATAATACACTACTAAAAAAATTCTCATTCAAAAAAGTGTTTATAAATCTTAAAAGAACATTCAGTATAGGATTATTTTTAATTAAAAGCTTTACTGAAAAAATCGACAATTCTATCTGTGTCATATATTTAAAAAAATTTAATTAAATTTTTATTATTTTTATTATTTTTAAATCATATATATTTGATAGCTTTGATGTTTGCAATTATATTTTAAACAATGTTTTAAAATATGAATTAAACATATGTTTTTCTGTTGTATATATAAACTAAAATCAATTTACTAATTCGGATATTTTAATAATAAATTATTTGAATTACTAACTGAAAATAGTGTGCACTTGGAAAAATAACTTTTAGTATCAATTAAATATATTTTTTTACTAAAAATTTAGTTTTAATTTTTATTCTTGATTCAATATTTCTTCGATATAAGTTATATTGTCCAGAAATAAAATAATATCTAGCATAATGGTTATTTTTCTAGAGATGTGTGTATAATCTGGAATAATATTTTAGTTATTGCAATATTTGTATGTATGCACCCATTTAAATCTACTGATGTGTTATATTTTATATACCAAAGTATGAGTCTTATTATATATAATTACAATTAACTCTGCCTCATCAGTTGGGCTGGATTGATGACAATCTTAGTTATTATGATGATCCAATACGAGGATATAGATAACAGAAATTTTAATAATTTTCTTAAAATTTTCATGATTAAAAGTCATAAATCATACAAATATTTATATATTTGAAACATATAACAGTATATTGTACACTAGAAAAAATTCGATAATAGTTTTCTAAAAAATATACAGTTTTATGTCAAAATATAATGAATGAACCATAAACTTTAAATAAGATTAATGTACAGAGGTAAAATACAATGGACATTTTAAACACTGAGATTATTATGCATCTATATAAAAAATGTTACAAATTTAAATTTAATTAAATTTAAAGTCTATTCTTATACAAATTTAAATTTAATTAAATTTAAAGTCTATTCTTAGGATTATATACAATCAATAATTTCTAACTTGATAATATTTATTACAAGATGATTGTTGTTAAGAATTACAAAATTAAAAAGTAAATTTGCATAATATATATACTATCAATGTTCACTCAAATACATATTAATCTTTTTTTCTTATTTGATATGACTTTTAATAAGTAAGTTCATAGAATTTTAATTGCATTTATCAGGTGTCTTTTCTAATAACAAATGTTATTCAAATTTTTAAAATGCAATTTATTTCATATTTTTCTGTTTAAAATCCTGAATATTTTACCTGCATGACAAATTAAACAAATTATTTTAAATTTTCTCATTTCACCGCGTTAATCCTTTTTTCTGTTAGAATCATAACTGATGAAAGAATTTTATGTGATTCACTCAAAGCTTTTTTGAGCACAATCTTTAGCAATTTAATTGGAATTTCACAATTTCGTTATCTTTTATATTTATCTCATCACATATTTCAATATCATCTAATTCATTTTCTTTCTTAAATTACTCTGATGGAGATTATTTATTTTTACTATATAAATCACACATTTCTTTCTATATATATACATTTTTTATTTTTAACATGCTTAAATATAAGAAACCTGTCTTTTCCTTCACTAAATGTTATTAACTTTTCTAAATATTTATATCTATATATTTTTTTTAAAAATTCTCCCTTCATTTTTATCTGATTAAACTAGCTTGCATTTTCTGTTATCATATTAATTTATATATATATATTGCAATAAATTTCAAGGCGTTGATATTTAGGATCACAGACAAAATAGTAGGATGTGGTATACAAAAATTACAAAAGTAAAGGAAATAGAATAAATTATTAATCAAAAATGTTTATAATGATAGTTTAGTATAAATATATTTAAGTGAATGTGAATATATGTGTGCGTGCAAGAACAACATTCTAAGCTCACAACGTTTTTATTATAAAATAAAACATTAAAAGTTTACATAAATTTAAAATATATGTCTAACATAGCTTTTTTTTTTATAAATGTGTATAATATATTAAAAAAGATAATTATTTAATGGGAATTAGTTAGAAAAGAAAATTAATCCTATATTTGCAAAACAAAATTATACAAAGTTTGTTAAGAAAGACACAAATTTAAAAAAATTAGATAATTAATAGCATGAAAAAATATGGAAGAGAAATCTATATAAGAATCTGAAAATAATTTCTCTCTCATATTATCCATTTTATTCATTTTATAAGTGTGGATATTGTGTTCAGTCATTTTAAATTTATTTAAAGTTGCACATAAAATCATCTTCAGAATATTTTAATTGCTAATGCATTCCAAATTTAAATAATAAGTGCTTGTAAAATAATCCATTAATGAATGAGCAATAAAAAAGAATTCTCAGATCAGTACCTGATAAATATCTAAGTCATAGGATTCATGTAATCCATCACTCACATTTTCATCTACAAAATTAAATTTAAAATAGGTTTTTTCTTTTGTTGTAATGTAACTTAACTCAAACAGTTAATGACAATAATTTATTTTCACAATTCAAAAATAATATCAATGTTTCAAAAAAAATATAGACCAGGAATTCACATAGTTTATGAAGTAAAAACTACAATAAAAAAATTATATTAAAAATAATAATCTTATAGAATAAACAGTACAGAATTCAATATGCCTATGAAAAATATAAATAAAAAAAAATCTTTACTATAACCGGTTCATGGCATTTTAAACTATCTTGAGTAGCACTATATATATAAAAGACATATTTTGTGGGTTTATCCATGTTAAAAATTTAAATATTTATATACTGATGTTTTGACTTGATCACATAAGTCATCTACTGGGTGATAAAAGATAGAAAAACGATCATTGATTTGAAAAAAATGTTAAAGTTCCACCAATAGCAAAAATGTTAAATTAAGAATGTTTCTGTGCCAAAACTCTTTTAAATAGAGCAATTAACCTTTCATATAAGTCACATCTGAAAGAAGAAATAAATCATATTAATAGTGTTTTATTAGCAAATATTTATAATTATAAATTTATTAAACAAGCCTTATTTAAAATAGGAAACAAAAAGATGATAAATCTGCTATTAGGATTTGTGTTCCATATGTAAAAAGAACTACAGACAATACTGGACATATATTAAAATGCTATAAGATAAATACAGTGTTTTCTACTCACCAAAAGATCAGTAATATAATAACCAAGCCTAAGGTTTCAATCCCTCTTGAATCTCGTGGTGTTTATCAAATCTCATGTGAAAATTGTAAAGCTTCTTACATAGGCATGAGTAATCATCACATCAGTGTTAGGAGAGATAAATATGCTAATGCAGTTAAACAACATTCATCAGCAGCAGCACTCTCACTCCATATTATAAATTCAGGTCATAAAATTAATTTTTCTACTACCAGGATCATAGCCAGATGTGATAATCTCTACCAGTGCAAGAGACACCATTGAAATACTTAAAATGCTAGATTGTATCAATAAGTGAGATGATATGCACAAACTTCCTCCTATTTGGAAAGATTCTTTTAAAAAAACATTCTTAATTTAACATTTTTGCTATTGGTTGAACTTTAATATTTTTTTTTCAAATCAGTGATTGTAGTACCTCTACAACCATCTTTCTACCTTTTATCACCCAGTAGATGACTTGTGTGATCAAGTTGAAACATTGGTATATAAATATTTAAATTTTTAACATGGATGAACCTGCAAAATATGTCTTTTATATATGCAAGCTGGGAAAATCTTTGTATCAATATATATATATGTAAAATTAAGAGCATGCTAATAGCTCTAAACAAGCTTATATATATATATATATATATATATATATATATATATATATATATATATATATATATATATATATATATATATATAAGGGTGTATTGTTGACTGAGTCGCAGTTTATTCGAAGGTTTGAAGGTAATTTTAGAAAGATAGAAATAAATAATATAAGATTATTATAAAAAGGGGATATTATTTTTGATCTGGTACTTAAACTTTTAACCTGGCTGTGGATTAGTTATAATGATTTCATTTAATTTTTTTGGTGAAATTTAAACGATTGTGCAAAATAAAAAGGTAAGTTAAGAAGTAACAACATCGCTGACTGATACCATTAAAATTCTTGATCATTTATATAATCGATTATGAAAATCTAAAATAACTAATTAAAATTATAGGACACTGCAAATTACAAAACATATATAATTAACTTTTAATGTAATTTTAATGGACAAAAGGCTTTAAATATTTAAGTATTTAAATTAATAAATAAAATTAAAATTTGAATATCCAAAATATTAATTTAGTAATAAAACTAAGACTTAAAAGAATCTTAAATATAATTTGTACCATAAATTTATGTCTACATATATGTGATGTATATAATAATTAGAAAAGAAAATTTAACGTAAATAATGCTGGATAATTTCTTAGATTACAAATAAGACGCTAGATTATTAAGTCGAAGTAAAAATATATAATTAGAAATATAAAATTGGGACAGAAAAAATAATTCAGACTATTGTTCAAAATAGTTAAGATGGATTTCAATAAATAGGATCAGATTTAATAAAGAGATGCAATATATACCATGCTCAATATGTGTTGTTGTTTTTTTTTTGTTTTTTTTTTTTTTGGGGGGGGGAGGGGATTTAACTATCAATGCTACTAAATATAAATATTAAAGATGAGTATACCTGAAGGTGGTAAGATCATGATGCTCTCATGGATAGGGGTTAGTATTATGTAGATTATCATATATGTTTGTGATATAGTTAACCTAACTGTACGCTTGTAATTGTATAATATATTTACTAGAATGATCAAATTATTTAATAAATTAGATGAATTCATCTGATGACAAGAGGAAAGCTTAATCAAATATTACAAATTACTGTAATATATTATAGAAAGTAAATAGTTTAAAATAAAAAATATATCTGAAAAATAATTAAATATAATTGAAAAATTGCATTTATCAAGAAATTTAATTATTGTCTATAATTCGATGAAGCTGATGCAATAATAAAGTTTTCTAATCATGATAAATTGATGATCATGAGTTCTACTTCTTATTACTATATTAATAAAACTATTAGACATGATGTACATAACAAATATAATAATTTAAATTGAAGTTTTTTTAGAATTAATGATTATATTCTATTAAAGAAAGCTATACATAAAAATAATATTAATAAAATATTTATGTTTGTAGTAAATAATTAGCATATTTTTATTGTTAGCTATGATTTGTAACGATTAAATAATTATTTAGTGAGGAATATGGGTTTTATACCAGAAGTCATTGATACACTTTTTTATATTGTTTATATTTAATTAATATTATTTTAATTTAGTCCAGTAAATGTATTTATCACTATGATTAGTTTTTATGTGTCCTTGGTGCTTGTTCATTTACATTCAGGAGAGTCAAAGGTAGCTCAGGCATAATAAAATTTGGGTTATGAATATGTGGATAACTATATAATTTTTTTAAGAATAATTAAGTTAGTAATAAGGGTAATTTATTTAAAGCTTCTACATTTTTTATATATCTTATGAAGATAATTATTACTATATTAATAATAAGTATACACAAAATGTAGAAGGCTTTGGGTATTTATGGTTAGCAGCATTGCTATGTTTCCAGAGCATTTGTTATCACATTATTTTATATATTAGAAATAATAATTGAAAGTTTGCTAATTTTTGTCATGTGTCAAAGCCTGATCATTCTTAAGACAGCTGTTTAAAATCTGATTGGCTGTCTTAGTGCATGTGAACGATTAGCAAACTTTCAATTATTATTTCCAATTTAACAACATGTGATTTAGACAAATATTATTTATATATTATTAGAATTTATACAGCATGAAATACTGATAACTACTTTTTTATAATATTATGGCTCATTGGGCTTGATGGATAATTAGCCTAATATTATATAATATGCCTATTTTAAATCTAGACACAATTATGTTTATTAATGACAATTTACTAATGATACTAGCTTATTATATGCTGCTGATTCTTTGTTTTTCCTTTGTTGTATTTAGACAAAAATAATGACTGCTTATTTTCATACCTCTATATAAATTCCTTTTCATATCATTACATTTTATCAGTAATAACATAATTATATTTTTTTCTTTATCATTTTATAAATTAACACTTTTAAAAAATTGTCAATCTTACTTATTTGTCTTTTTTACTTTGTAACTAATATTAGTTGGCTATTAATTTTAGTTTTTACAATTTTTTGCATCTTTTTTTTCTATATTTAGTATATATAAAATAATTTTATCAAAAAAATTATTAAAATAAAAAATCAACATATCAATAAATAAGTTATAAAAATCTCAAGTTTCTTTATTAAACAAAATATAGTTTGTTTTCGTAAATGTAAAAACTAAAAGTCTAAGTGTTGTAGAAATAAAAGTCACAATTAATTAATTAAAAGAGGGGAGTGGGAGTTTTCCGGTAGAGAAAAGTAAAAGTTTTTAAAGAGTTTTTTTTTTTTATTATTATAGGTTAACCTTTTGAGCGGCTGTTTTGTTATTGGACAAGTGAGATAAAAAGTCAACTTTTAATTGGCCAAGACACAAACAAACAACTATCAAAATATATTCTTTTAATATTAAATATTAATTAAATTCACTTTAGATTCATTTGTAAAAAGTATATTAATAATTTGTCAGATTATGAAAGTCAGTGAATGTTTTTTCAAAAATAAATTTCTATTTATTTATTATAAAAATATTCGATAGTGGCAAATTTAAAAGCAAAAATTAGTAACGAATTAAAAAGAGTTGCTGATGCAAATTTTTTTTTTCACTTTTATGTTACGGAAAAGTAAATATTTTTTTTGCTAAAATCTTAAATATTTTTACTAAAATCTTAAATTTTTTTTTTAAATAATTTTACTTTTAGCATTATTTTACTAAAATAATTCATAATTCGTCAAAAAATACTTTTAGTGGTCTAAAACATTTGTTTATCATTTTTGAATTGAAAATCTTAGCGTTTTTCTTCGATTAGGCAGTTTCTTTGTTCTTGCCAGCCAATCAGAATGTCTTTGGCAGCTGAGAACCAATCACCATCAAGCTTCTTTTTTGTTAACTTTATTGGCAGTTTTATTGATTTTTTACTTGTAAAATAATTCAAGAGAGGGCAGCAATTTACAGAACATTTAAAAACCTAGCTAATGAGTTTATAATGTCTATCATAGCATTAAAAATGATGGAATTAGAGTGACGTCAATTGTCCATGAAACCTCTCGTAAAAATCAAGCTAAATTAAAAGTTAAATTATAAATCTCTTTTCATTCAAGTTTATGAGAATAAAATTTATATATGTGTGTGTGACTGAAATGTAATAAGTATATGCGTATTAAATGTTAAAAATAAATGTTAAGGTGAAATAAATGAATACATAAGATTATTGGTAAAGAATTCAGTGGTGGCTACTAATTAAAATCAAAAACAACATAAATGGTTATTCCCATGGGCCAGACCTAAGAAATAATAGTAATTAAATACTTTGTGTCTTGCTTGAAAATAAAAATTTTATACAAAAGCTACATTACGTATGTTAAAGTGATTAAACTAAAAAAAAAAGAATTGACTGAAAACTTTTTTTCTTTAAATGAAAAGAGATTTGACATTTATGCTATCAAATCAAAGACAGTTATATATTCTGGGTGGAGTTAAGGCATTAAGAATGGGTAGAGAAATGGACAAAGTGGTGGAGTCAGCGTATGTTTCTGTTTTAGTAAGAAATAAATAAATAAGTTGTATATTAAATTTAGTGAAATAAAATATTGTTTTAAAAATGGAAAAAGAGAAAGAAATGTCCACGATGCAGAAGATGATGAATATGATGGAAGAAATGCATCAAGAATTCAGGCAAAGTCAGCAAGAACTCATTGTGGAAATAAGAGAAATAAGATGTGAAATTACAGGAAATGTAGAGAAAAATCAAGAGATTGTAGAAGTAGATTTTGTCAAAGAAAATAAGGAAGTGGAGGTCATGAAAGAGATAGTAGAGTCAGATAGTGGTAAATATAGTAGTTTGGAAATAGAAATTGAATTAGAATCAGATAGCATTGGAATACAGGAAGTAGAAACAAATGTAGATTAAGAAATAGAAGAGAGACATATGTTAAAGATAAAAGATAGCGTTGAAAAGTTTTTACAAAAATTTAAAAAGATTACAGTAAAAGTTCGTATTTGTTTTAAACGTAGATTTAAAATAAAAAGAAAGCATAGGAAAAAATATTCACAGTTATACAGAGGTCTGAAGAGCAAACCCAGTACAGTATATTATTTAGTAATGGGACTGATATGTGCCATTTTGAATAATAAGAATCTCAGAGGGTCCATTTTTTATTTGATTCATTTTCCTTATGAAAAATATTTTCAAGTAATCAATTAAAAGATTATAAATTTGAACCAATAAACAGCACATGATCAACATTTCTTATGGATACACAAGCTGTTTATAACAGAGGCTAAACTCTCTAAACAGTTGTATTACCAGTTCAAGCCAGAGTAATCATTGGATGCAAAAAGTTTTTTTTCATAAAATCCCTATCTAATGCCTACTCATCCAATATCCCTAGACTAGTTTCCAGCTTGTGGCTTTCATCAGTGAAAAGCCTTGGATCGAGGAGAACACTGCACCTATATTTTAGGATTTAATGCAATCCCAAGCAGCTATCTTTTACCTTATTAGCTAACTATAAAGCTTTGAGTCCAAAATAAAAAACTCAATGTTTTCAATTCAAGCTTATTATTTTGCATAATTATATAGATCTGAACTCAGTTTGGAATCCATAATTTTAGGGTTTTTTTAAAAAAAAAACCACAGCCACTATAATCCTATTGAACAGGATTTGGTTTTAATCCAGTAAACATCACATGATCACCATTTAACAATAAAGGCTAAATTATCCATACAGTAGTACCACCAGTGCAAACCAGAGTAATCAATGGATGCAAAAAAAGTTTTTTTGCATAAAACTCTATCTAGTGTCTACTCATTCAATATCCCCAAACTAGTTTCCACTTTGGGGCTTTTATCAGTGAGGAACCTTGGATCTGAGCATACAGCATTTAGATCTTAGGATCTAATGCAATCCTCTAGCAGCCACCTTTTAATTTATTAGCTAACTATAAAACATTGAGTCCAAAATGAAAACACGATAATATTTTCAATTCAAACTCATTAGCTTGTATAGTTGTATAGATCTAAATTCAGTTCAGCATCTATATTTTTGGTGTCTTTTGGTTTTAATAATCACAGTCATCACAAACTTAGGGTCAAATATAGTTCAATAATCTGGATGCACATACTTAAGTACTAATATGCAACTCATAATACATTAAAAATAATGCTGGGTTAATGATACATGCTAATAATCATCAATGCTATGGCCAACTGATACCATTTAGTTGTGAACTACAAAATTAATTTTTAATCAAAATAAAATTTAGTGAATTGTTTTTAAAGATGACCCTTTTGTACCATCCAGAACTGTAATCTGAATGTCCAAACATAAACATAAACCCCTATATTAATATAACAAAGCATTATTCTCTCTAGAGATAACTCAAGATTATAAGATTTTAGGAATTGGAATTGTAAACAAGAGAATAACTATAATTGTATACTCTATTTTAAATAATTTTACTGGGATGATTTTAAAATTCCTCAAACACTAAGTTGTAATAGAATAGTCACACACATTGCCAATTCATAGAGCAGATATCATGGAGGAATAATGACATTAACATTGGAATATTTTTAAACAATTATTTAATAAATTAACTAATTAGTAATTTTTTTAAAAATTTAAATGACATGATAATATGATAATACTTACTTATACATTTTTATCAAAAATAGAATCCATTTATAATTGGAAATTCTACAAAGCACATGTGCATTAGCTTAATTTCTGATTATTACTATTACAGTTTATAAAAACATCATGCTATATAAAATAAATATCTCATTTACATATGTTTAATTTCAACTAAGAATGACGTATTGTAAATTCTAGTAAATTTCACAAGTGTCATTTATTCAGGCATAGTAAAGGTAATTTAAAGTGATTGCTTAACATCTTCACACTCTCATTTCCAAATGCTTAAGATTTTCCTGTACATAAATGTTTGGGTAGAAAGGATAGATGGATTCATTCTATCTTTTCACAAAGACTTTATCTTGTGTTTGGAAGTGAGAGTATTCATTTATAGCTAAAACTCTACAAAGTGCATGTGCCTTAGCTTAATGGTTGATTATTACTATTACAAAAATGTAATTGTATATAGCAAATAACATTAACTTGTTATTAACTACTATAAAATTAACCCACATTAATTTTAATTAAATTGATTTTCTTTTAATAGCTAAAAATTTTAAATTAGCTAAAATTCTTTTATAATTTTTGATGGTAAATCAAATAAATAAATAAAAATGTGTTTCAAAAGCAAATGTTACATTAATAAAAATTATTTATTGTGATTATGTATTATTTATATAAAAAAATTTATACCAAAGAAAAAAAAAAATAGTTAACCCTTTTTATAATTTTGGAGACAGAATAATATATATATAAACATGTTTCCATGAAGCAAAAAAAAAAAAATTTAATAACTATTTCAATTATTACTTAGTTTTAAAACTCCTTTATAAATTTAAATGTAATGTGCACATTAGTGTATTTTTTTATCATGGATTTTCTTTTTCTTTGAAGTTATTCTTGGGAAGTTATTTTTTTTCCATGTTGGTTTTCTTCTTGTAAATCTCTTCCTTAACACCTACTTGTGGTCTAATGCACACAGACAAATTTGATCATTTTTGCAATAGAATATTTTCAGGTTTCAGGCAAAATTTATCTATTTTGCAATCTAATAAAGTGCCAGAATTTCTAAAGAGAGAGAGAGAGACTAATGCTTTTTGATGGTGACAATGCTTGTTGAAAATTTCTTCAGAGTTATTCTTCTTCTCTTTTACATTATTTTTCAGTGAAGCAGGTTACATGATAGTAGTTGATTTTTAGCTTTAGATATATTTAGCATATGTTTGTCTTCACATTAAAAAAAAACTTTTTATAGCAAACTTCTGTTACTTCCTTCTTTAAAAGCTGAGTCAGGAATAACTACTCTCCTCAGCAACTTGGTTAAGAATCTTTACTCTGGCTCTTCACTGGTGAACCAAGACTAATTACTCTCCTCAGCATGGGTCACTGCAACATTGTTTCAAAAGTAGATCAGACTAAAATGCAAAGCAATATGGAATGGCATGCTATATTCCTGGAATTAGATCTAGTTTCTTGTTTTGAACCTATTTACATATACATCACCAATTGCAAAAATCTGACCTCTGCATCATTATAACAATATCTTTTTGAAAACAATATTTTTACTCTCTTTAAAACATGTTATGGATACAAATTTTATGTAAATTATACCATGATTTTATACATAATAATGTGATATAAAAGAAGAGAAAAAAAAGTTTTACTTTTTACTCTCTATTTATATTTCATAAATAGAAAGAAAAAATATATTGCTGACCTTTAATTATAGCTCAGTAATTTGCCTTTAATTATAGCTCAGTAATTTACCTATTTATTCCAAAACTATAATACTATTTTCGAATCTGCCATCAGATTTTCTACAAAACTGTCGGAAATTTTATCCAAAACTAAATTAAAATAGGCAAATTAAAATACTTCAAAAATGTTTTGGATTTCTATAAACTATTCAATTCAAAAGCATCTTTTCTTCTTCCTTTACAATATAATTTATCATTCAGTTTTTACATATTCGCATGTAAATACTTAGTAATCTTTAATAATATCCATAAATTATTTTTTTTAATAACAAGTATGTATGAATTTGATTTTTATTTTCCTCGGCATCTATAAATAGTTAGAGATGCATATACTAATTATAAAGGGATGGATATCTGATTGACTTTAATTTGGGATATTTGAAAAAAAAAGTTATGTTTTCTTGGAACATGAAAATATTTGCTTTATCTGGGTTCGATTATCATAAGAAAATTTAGTATGTGATAAACAATTGTATATACGTGGCAATCATTTACTATAAAGATTAAGATGAATAATGCATTTATTATTACACTAACTCTCGAAAGACATTATATATATATATATATATTATTTGCCCACTCTGAGAATATCAATTACTTTTGAAAAACCAAACATCATTCCAACTGACATATGCTGGACTATGATAAAATTGTACTGATAATATCACTTCTTTTCTGATTAGAAGCTATATTGAGCGAAAAAAGTAAAAGAATTCTGGGAAATAAAACCATGGAATGTATTTTAAAATAATTGCACTACTTAAAATTTCAAATTGATTTCTGACTGCAATACTAACCCTTAAACTCTGATATGAGTTCAATCAATTTTCTTTTTAAAATTTTAATTTTAAAATAAAATTTGAGGCATTGTTGTATTTGAAATTATCAAATAAAACCTTCCAATTTTAAATTAGTGACTTTTTTTAAAAAATAAAGTGAAATGTTTTAATAAAATATATTCATTTATAATTTTAATTTTAACCACTGCTTGTTTTCTATTGTAGAACGGATTAAAAAATTCCTTTTTAGAAATATTATTAGGATTTTTTTTAGATCTAGAAGTTGTCTTCTTGCAAAAATATTGAGATAATTAGGCAATATGTTTTACAATTTAGTTATTATCTCTTAATCAGCTCTAATGATTAATTTGATTTATTCTGAGATGTAATTATTTAAATCTCTGATCACATAACCAATTTAAATTAATTATAAAAAAAATTTACATTTAAGCAACACTTGCAAGAGTACTCATTAGTTGTGCAGATTAATTGGAGGACTTTATTTTTGAGATTAAAAACTTTTAGTATTATTATATTTTATAGAGCATACTGAATGAATTTGAATATAAAATTTGAGGCGTAATTTTAATCAAATTAACTACTTAACTAAATGTTGATCATCATTGTAAGATAATCTTGACTATATTTTATGTAACAATTTTTTAAAAGTAATTTTTACTTTCTCACATTCTTTTTTTTTTTTTTTTGTGACTCAAGTATTGACTTCTTCTAATAAGTAAATATTACTGCTTTGCTTAGATAATTGATATTTTTAATATAGCGCATGGAAATTTTTTCTTTCTTATCTTCTGATATGTTTGAATTATACAAGATATTTCTTATATATCCCATCTCTTACTGAGTTATCATGTTTTCATTATAACACTTCTAACCTCATTAATACTCTTTCTAAACATCTTTTTTGGTGGCCAAATTTTTTTTATTTTTTTTATTATCATATTAGATCTCTAATTAACATAATAGTACATCCTTTATGAGAATTTTATAAATTATTTGTTTATATTTTTATTTATTTGTTTGTTTTTCTAAAAAAAAAAAAAACTGCTAATTTGATATATTAGCTCTTTTATTGCTAAATAAAATTCCATTGTATGAATTTTCTTTATCTCTTTGATTTTACATTCTTATAATATTAAATTTTTGATTATTATATTTCTAGCGACAGAACGACTTACTGAAGTTTACCGAATATAAAGTTTAAGCTTTTATAATCTTTTACCATTCTTTTACCATTATATTGTCTACAAATTTCATATAAATATGTTATCAGTATCATTTATCTTTGCATCTTTTATGCTAGTTTCGTAAAATAGCAACTAAATATGTTTCAAACAATTTATGTGACAACCTAGACCACTAAGTGTAATCCTTTATCCCTTTTAAATTCGAGGTCGGGGGAGGGGTGATTTGTATTCCGTGTACATTATTTTTATAAATTTGACCACTGACTAATTAATATAATGAATTCACTCATTATTAATTATATCTATAGATAAAATTAAAATATCCTCTATTGTTGTTTTTCAATTCAAAATTCTTCCTGTTTTTTGTCTTTATATATATATATAAAATTGATAAGTAAATTTTGCAATAACAAGATAAAAGCTAATAATTCATCTTTGACATAAATATATTAACATTTCTACCAATTCATATTAATCCCACATTACTAATTAATTATACTGGACCACATACAGTGGGTTTGCTAACTTTATTCGCTCTCATTATTGTTCCCAAACTAATCAAATCTCAGTTCATAAATCTCTCTGTCATTGTTATTACACTTCCAAGTAATTAATCGTATTAGACATAGTCATGGCATTGATGGTGAAACAAAAACTGTGGTGCTTATTAAAGAGATGAGAATAATTAACATATTTTAATGACAGATTAATTATTTAAGTTGGATATTTTTTTCAAAAGTAGGAAGCAGGAGTCTTTGTTATTAACTGTATAATTATCTCTGGCAATGTGCCAGGTCTCTTTCATCTTGAGTTCAGCACAATTGCATTCGGAGCAGACCACACTAGTAAATGTGGACTCAAAGAGGTGGCCAGATCTGGATTTGTATTCATAAAAATTGAGTTTTGACATTGTTATATAATTACTGGTGTTGCACAATTTGGAAAACAGGTTGGCATGCAATTCCCCTTATATACAGCATGTCAGTTAGTGTGGGTGAAAAAAAATTTATATACTATTTGTAACTTTTGGTTTATGGGCAGAATATATTTTGTATTGTTGATAAGCTAATGAAATGTGGAAAGAGTGAGAATGCCAATTTGATGAGTTAAAGAACATATTTTAGTAATGTGATGGATGGCTCTTGGGATGTAAGGTAATGATGTCTAGGGTTTATTGTTGGTTGTTAAAGCTGACTTTTAAATTATGATCCATAATTTGTCAGTCGAACTTGGAAATATCCTATAAGAAAGCTTGTTGTGCAAATTGATATGATTTATAAGGATAGCCAGAAAAGGGAGGCTATTATAGATCAAATAATGCAGAATGTTTCACATACACTTTTCAACAGACAAGACAAGGTATGGTTTAAATGTACAGATTTTACTAAACAATATCTACTTGATAACAACATAGTGTGTACAAAAGAGAACAAATGAAATCATTTTATTTTATTATATAAAACAGACTTTGCTGCAAAAATGAACACTCATCTATAAATTAAAATTTAAATCAATAAACTCATACTATTTGGAAAGATCTAAAGATAAATTTACATCTACTGTTCTATGCAAATTTTGCAATAAATCTTTTCCAAAATGCAAATAATTTAAAATCTACCTGTCTGTGGCAAATCCATCCAGACTATTTTCCAATATAGAGCTACACAAAGTTGAATTTCCCTTTCACTTGATGGTCTACTTTGGTGATACATATTAATATAAAATTTCTCAAATGATAGACTAATAGCTTATAGACCAATTTGGCTTCAGCAGATTTACACTCAAGTCTTCATTTAAATGTGTCCATCAAATTAAAAACATTTAACTCATTGAACAAGACTGTTTAACATCACTGGACATCATAAAACTAAGTGGCTCTAATCTGCACATTTTATCAATTCATATTGCTGACTATAATATGTATAGAACTGAATTGATTTTTGAATGTTTACATTGAATTTATAATGATATTACTGCTTCATCTAACAATTCTTTAAATGGATGATGGCAAGCTCACCATTAGTGGAATAATCTCAAGCTTAGGTGTCTATAAATTTGAGACAGATGTCTTACCTAAATACTTGGATTGAATTCCTCCATACTATATATATATATATATATATATATATATATATATATATATATGGCTGCAGAAAGGAGTTTGCTATTAACTGAAAGGAGACCCTTTGATTCCTCTTGGAGGCTTTAAAGGAACCGAGCAGGGCAAATTCCTAATGTCCACTCCATACGTTCTTGTCGTTGCAGCTGTTATTACTATGTGATTATTCATATAGTATACGAACATGGATGGGCTGCTCACCAACACACATTATCCAGCATGGTGAGTTTATTGGCTTTTTACCTCTGAGTTTAAGATCAAGAAACACCATGGTCTTTCTTCTCAGTGCCTGATAAGGCAGAATGAATGTTTTTGCAAATGATAAATATTTTTCCAATACATATATACAATTAAAAATGCAACAGCAACAATTAGATTACATAATGATACTGGAAAAATCAACATTGAGAAAGGTGTAAGACAAGATGACTCCATATCTCCAAAACTCTTTACAGCAGTGCTGCAAGAAGTATTTTGTGGATTAAAATGGGAAACTAAAGGAGTGAAAGTAAATGGAGAGTATTTAAGTCATTTAGATTTTGCAGATGATGTAGTTGTTTTTGCAAATAATGCTTCAGAGCTGCAGGAAATGTTGCAGGATTTAGCAGATGAAAGTAGAAAAGTAGGACTAAAGATAAATGTTAAAGAGACTAAAGTAATGTTTAATCGATTTGCTCAAAATATGAAAATAAAGATTGATTATGAAGAATTAGAAGAAGTTAACAGTTACAAATACCTTGGTCAGATTGGAGGAAATTAATCATAGAATTAAACTTGGTTGGAGTGCTTTTGGTAGAAATAACTTGATACTAAAAGAAAATATGCCTATGTGTTTGAAAAGGATGATTTTTAACAAATGTGTTTTACCAGGTCTTACTTATGGATCTGAGACTTGGACACTTAATAGAAGAGCAATACAGAGACTTCAGACCACTCAAAGGAGTATGGAGAGATGTATGTTGGGAGTAACAAGAAGAGATCGAAAACACAATGTATGGGTAAGACAACAAACAGGTGTTACTGACCTTATTGAAAAAATTAAAAGATTGAAATGGAGTTGGGCTGGACATATTGCTAGAATAGATGATAATAGATGGACAATTGAAATTTTAAACTGGATTCCAAGAGATTGTAAAAGACCCAGAAAGAGATCACATGTGAAATGGATGGATGAAATAAGAAAATGTGCAGGGGTGTTGTGGAGAAGAGAAGCTAAAGATCGGAAAAGATGGATTAAACTTGGAGAGACCTTCATCCTGCAGTGGATTGATAATGGTTGATGATATATATATATATATATATATATATTGATAATGGTTGATGATATATATATATATATATATATATAATAATCAAAACTACCCCAAATCCAAAATTAAACAAGACCAGCATAAAAATAATATTAAAATACAACCTAAGGTTTCACTGCTCCAAGCAGACTTCTCAAGTGTAAAGTACTACAAAAACTACACAAAATATATAATATTAAAAACTGCCCACAAATCCATTCACTTCCAATCCACCCTTAATATTAAAAGAACTATTAAATAAGTTAATTGCTTCAGAATAATAAATTTTCAATAATAAAGACTCTTTAATTCTTCTTTTGATTTCATTTCTCTCAAAGAAGACAATCTTAGCTTCATCAAAATCAATAATGTGGCCTGTATCTTTTTCATGGACATACTAAGCAGAACTAAGATATCTAATTTAACTCTACTTTTATGAACCTTTAATCTTTCATTTAAACTCAAACTACTCTGACCTATGTAAACCTTCTTACAAAATGAACAAGGAATAAAATATACTACATCAGGAATAGTCTTTCTATCAAAAACTTCTTTTGTATTATTTAATAAATTATTCAATGTAACACCCCTTTTCCAAGCAATTTTCTTATTTCCAAACAATTTATTATTTCTACACACAATTTTATAAGAAGACAATTTGAATGGCAAAGAAATAAAATCATGTTTTTCTTTAACCTTTACATCCTTACAAATATTACTATTAAATAAAATACTTTTAACAAATTTATCAGAGTATCCAACACTCAAGTAATCTTTATAAAATTGATATTTCTGAAACAAAGCTACCCCACTAGAATTATTTTATTTAATATTCCTATGACAATAATTCCTTAAAGCAGCTACTTTATGAGATACAGACTGATAGCTATCAGGTTTAATTATAGATCTTATTTCTTTACTTTTAACTAAATGACTGCACAATAAACAATTAGTTTCTACATTTCTAATCACCAAAAGATCTAAAAATTTTATCTTACCAAAATCTAACCCCCCTCCTTCTAACACAAATTTTATATAAAGATCAAACCAATTAAACTCATTTACAAATTCCTTCAATTTATCATTCTCTACTACAAATAAACAATCATCAACATATCTGACAAATAATTTTACATATAAACAATTCTTATGTTCAGTTTATATTAGTTTTATGGAAGAGGAAATTATTATTAAAAAGAATTGTTTATATGTAAAATTATTTGTCAGATATGTTGATGATTGTTTATTTGTAGTTGAGAATGATAAATTGAAGGAATTTGTAAATGAGTTTAATTGTTTTGATCCTTCTATAAAATTTATGTTAGAAGAAGGGGGGTTAGATTTTGGTAAGTTAAAATTTTTAGATCTTTTGGTGATTAGAAATGTAGAAACTAATTGTTTATTGTGCAACCATTTAGTTAAAAGTAAAGAATTAAGATCTATAATTAAACCTGATAGCTATCAGTCTGTATCTCATAAAGTAGCTGCTTTAAGGAATTATTGTCATAGGAGTATTAACCCTTAGAGACCTGAACGGCCATTTTTAATTCCCAAAAAAATTTACAGGACCTACAATTTTAAATAAAATGTCTAATTTATTACAATAAATAAATATATATATATATATACATTTTTATAAAGTGCAAATATGAAAGAATGTTATAAAGCTGATAAATTAGTCATTACCACAAAAAATAATTAAAAAAAATGATATTTTTCACATTTTTAAAATCTTTATTTTTACATTGGTTCACAAACTCTCAATTTTGAAAGGTATAGCCTAAAATGACAATTTCATAGACAGCTTCATCACATTCATCATAAAATGCAGAAAAAAATAATATATAACATGACCTACCTGAGTTACAGATTGTTGGTGTAATGTGGCAGAATGTGACAATTTCAGTTTCGTTTTTTTACTAACCACCCTATATGTTCAATTTTTGCAAGCAGTTGTTTTTCTAGGCCCTCTATGTGGGATATCTATTAAAAATGCAAGGTTTTGTGTGGATTAGAAATGCAAGGTTTTAGTGTGGATCAAAAAAAAAATAACAGTAATAACTTTAGTAAAGTGTAAGTTATGGGGATAAAAAATAATTACTATATTGAAAAATCATGGGCTAAATTATGCATTATTACATAGGAAGCCATAATAGCAAAGTATGCTATAAAATGAATAAAAAGTTATCTACAATGAAATGAATAAAAACGTAGTAAATTCTAAGTTATGCATGTAAAAAATAATTACTACATTATTGGAATATCATGAGGGTAAGGGTGAGCTAAATTATGCATTATTACATAGGAAACCATGATAGCAAAGTATGCTATAAAATGAATAAAAAGTTATCTGCAAAGTATGCTATAAAATGAATAAAAAGTTATCTGCAAAGTATGCTATAAAATGAATAAAAAGTTATCTACAATGAAATGAATAAAAACGTAGTAAATTCTAAGTTATGCATGTAAAAAATAATTACTATATTATTGGAAGATCATGAGGGTAAGGGTGAGCTAAATTATGCATTATTTCATAGGAAACCATAATAGCAAAGTATGCTATCAAATGAATAAAAAGTTATCTATAATGAAACGAATAAAAATGTAGCAAAGTATGCTATCAAATGAATAAAAAGTTATCTATAATGAAACGAATAAAAATGTAGTAAATTCTAAGTTATGCATGTAAAAAATAATTACTACATTATTGGAATATCATGAGGGTAAGGGTGAGCTAAATTATGCATTATTACATAGGAAACCATAATAGAAAAGTATGCTATCAAATGAATAAAAAGTTATCTATAATGAAACGAATAAAAATGTAGTAAATTCTAAGTTATGCATGTAAAAAATAATTACTACATTATTGGAATACCATGAGGGTAAGGGTGAGCTAAATTATGCATTATTACATAGGAAACCATGATAGCAAAGTATGCTATAAAATGAATAAAAAGTTATCTGCAAAGTATGCTATAAAATGAATAAAAAGTTATCTACAATGAAATGAATAAAAACGTAGTAAATTCTAAGTTATGCATGTAAAAAATAATTACTATATTATTGGAATATCATGAGGGTAAGGGTGAGCTAAATTATGCATTATTACATAGTAAACCATAATAGCAAAGTATGCTATAAAATGAATAAAAACTTATCTACAATGAAATGAATAAAAACAGTAAATAAAATAAAATAAATAACCCAAAGGAATTACAAGCAATTATTATATATCAGTGGGAGATGATGATGATGAATGTTGAATACTTACGGGTAATGGGGAATACAAAACCTCAAAATCAAACACATCAACAGAAAAGTTCGTCAGAATCAAAATTACGTTCAGCGGCGAAAATAATTGTTTTCTCGGTATATTTTTTTTATCCGTTGATAAAATCTAGAAAGAAAAAAAAATTTACAAAATTTTAATAATGTACTTTACAAAAATTGTTATAAAAAATCTAATTTTCATCGCACAGAAAAAAATTTTAGATGTACAAAAAGATAGAAAAATGGCGGAGAGAAAGAAAAAAAAGCGTAACTGTGACGTATACGGTTTGCACGCTATTGCGGTCGAAATTGGAAACTTATTTTTCAAGCATCATTGTGCGTCTATAGGTCACAAAATCTAGTGGGGTAGCTTTGTTTCAGAAATATCAATTTTATAAAGATTACTTGAGTGTTGTATACTCTGATAAATTTGTTAAAAGTATTTTATTTAATAGTAATATTTGTAAGGATGTAAAGGTTAAAAAAAACATGATTTTATTTCTTTGCCATTTAAATTGTCTTCTTATAAAATTGTGTGTAGAAATAGTAAATTGTTTGGAAATAAGAAAATTGCTTGGAAAAGGGGTGTTACATTGAATAATTTATTAAATAATACAAAGGAAGTTTTTGATAGAAAGACTTTTCTTGGTGTAGTATATTTTATTCCTTGTTTATTTGGTAAGAATGTTTACATATGTCAGAGTAGTTTGAGTTTAAATGAAAGATTAAAGGTTCATAAAAGTAGAGTTAAAATAGATATCTTAGTTCTGCTTTGTATGTCCATGAAAAGGATACAGGCCACATTATTGATTTTGATGAAGCTAAGGTTGTCTTCTTTGAGAGAAATGAAATCAAAAGAAGAATTAAAGAGTCTTTATTATTGAAAATTTATTATTCTGAAGCAATTAACTTATTTAATAGTTCTTTTCATATTAAGGGTAAATGGGAAGAGAATGGATTTGTGGGTAGTTTTTAATATTATATATTTTGTGTAGTTTTTGTAGTACTTTACACTTGAGAAGTATGCTTGTGGCAGTGAAACCTTAGGTTGTGTTTTAATATTATTTTTATGCTGGACTTGTTTAATTTTGGATTTGGGGTAGTTTTGATTATATATTGACTAGTTTAGCTTTATGCTTGTAGTGTTTATATATATATTCTAACCTAGTAAACGACGACTTCATTTCTATTAAATCAATTCCGGAAGCCTAATTCTTCTATTAAAGAGAATTCGGAAAGCCTAAACGCTTCCGTCTATGACGGGTAGCAAACCCTATTTTTTATTATCTAATAGCTCGACGTTTGGTTAGTTATAATAATTCAGCTACAGCGATATGCAGTTCAGACAGAGATAGAATTAAAAAAAAATTATCATTAATAAAATAAATTTAAAAAAAAATAAACTAACATTCTTTCTCTATCCAAAACACATTCTCTGAGCTGTAAGTACTTGCACTGTTCGACAATGATGATGATGATTTCATGTCATTGTTAATATTACTGACTAAAACAAAACATTTATTAATTTTCCAATATGATCTCAATATTTTATTATTATACAATCAGAAGTTTCAATCTCTTAAGCCATGCCACGCTTGTAATGTTGATCATAATTCTTAATTTAAGAGCACTTATAATAATGACACTAATCTCAGGGTTCTCTGTTATATTTAATAAAAAAAATGCTCGGCAGTATTGTGTTGTCGCATATGACTGACATTCTGGTCGGCTATAGGAAACATTTACCTTATTTAAATTCCAGGTGTCTTCATCCACATATCAACTATTATAATATTTAACGAGATGATAACCATATTCAATAACAACGCATAATTTTGAATAATACAGCCATTTTATCCAGAATCTCAGTCGGAATGATGAAAAGACAAGGGTGCTTTTGTGTCCTTCCATTATCCATGACAACACAATAATTTAACTAAGATTTATTACTTAGACACTTCACTTAAATGTGTACGAAATAATGTGCAACCAAAACCTACTAGTTTGGGAATAAAGTGGTTTTACACACATATAAAATAAAATATCTTGGTCTGAAGTTTTCAATTCCATAAATAATTCTTATTAAATTAAACTATACTGAAATATTCTGATCTGCTTACAATTGTCTATCTGGTGTATTGAATTTAAGATTTCATAAATGATTTTGGACTCAAGAAAGTATTGCAAGTATTATGCCAATACACTTTTATTTAGCACACAAGAAAAATGACTCAAGACAACTTGTAACAAGACTATAATTTATTATTAAATTTTAACAAGTTTATGATTTATTATTACAATTTAACAAAACTATCCTTTATGATTAACATAATAAACAAACATATACAATTTATTCGATCCCATATGGATAAAACAAAATATAACTAACATTAATTCGTCTATACTTTTAGACCTGGATTCGAACTACTTCTTCATCTTCTTTTTACATTTATGCAAATTGAATATAACAAAATAAATATTATTATCGATACATCAACTCATCCGTTTAGTGTATCTTATATGAACGGTTACTTAACTTTATTAACTAACTATTTGTTTTAAAATACAAATAATCTGATTCTAGGCAATGCGTACAAACGATTTTTATTATCATATCTTTAACTAAATGATAGTTTTTATTTAGATAACTTATTATAATTTATGGGTTATTTATCAGAAGTTACACTTATTATTTTAATGTTTACCTTAATAACAACTGAAGTTGTTATACACACTGTATTCCTCAGTATAAGTTATATTGTGAGTGCTACTTAATCATTAACCCGAATTAAACCTAGTATTTGAACCCTCCATGCAATTTTAAACTTACTCTCTCCATTGACTTACGTGTGGATTACCAGCACTATTCCGCCGCACAATCCAGACATTGATCCTATATACTAGCACGCTATTTTTACTAAATGGATCTTGAGGAATTAACCTCCAATATACCCATTATCTTGCCATAACTTTCTAAACAAAATACAATATTCAACACCTTCCGTGGTGGAATTATCTCTATTTTCTCATGAGGAATATGGAATAACACTGAAGGTCTGTAGAATTAATTACTACATTAAAATAGTTTGGTGGGTCCTTGCCTCTTACTTGGGCATAATAGGAACGCACACCAAATATAATCCTCTCCTGGGATTTTAATGAATGAAATACACTAAATACGATATAAATCACTGATCGTCCTAACTCTGAGAAGCGATCACTTGGGTTATAAACATACCCGAATACTAGATTTATCTATTCCCCTCATGGAAAATAAAGCTTTTGGGGAGATCAATTTCCATCCCACAAAATAAAGACATTACAGTTATTACTTATGCGAATCTTAAGCATATACCAATGCTATATAGGCGCAAGACAAGCAAATACACTAATTACACTAAATTTATGTTCCGGGGTATACTTAAATCAACGTCTGAAATCAATGGATAACACAGAATAAAACATAATAATTTTCACCTTTGCCAAAGAAACATTCAACAAGTAATTGGTAGTATAGTATCTTGAACTAAATTAAGTGAATGTGTTAATGAAGAATAATTGGGAATAAGTTCCTCAATTAACATAGTATAAATTTGTTTCAAACTTTAAATAAGTAATATCCTGTATAGCACTTCTCTTTAATTACTTCTGATAATTTTAACTAGATATTTTACCTATTAAGTATCTGAATTTTTCTTCCTTTATGCTTATAACATATAAATTTATACCCCTAATGCATATCATAAGTAAACACATTTTATAAAAAAAAATTTTTTTTTTCATGTCGAATATAAATTTAGCCTAGAATAATTACATGAAAACATACCTTTATGATTACAAGGTCATTTAAATAATACTTGACTATACAGCCTTTCACCTGTTGATATAAAAAAAAAATACACATAATTTTACAAATTAGTAAAAAAAATCATTACTTAACAAGTGCTTATTATCTCACTAGAAAAATGTTTTTCCATTGGGCAATTTATCTAGATGAAGAACTTGATCCATTCGTAGTTCATGAAGCAAATTTAAAATAAGAAACACATTTTATTATTTCATTTATAAAAAAGTTGCCTCCATTCTGGTGCAATTAATAAATTAGGCAAAGAAAACATAGCAGCGTTGGATGTTAACTCTTCCTTGAATTAACTGATATAATTTTGGGATCCAAGAAAACAATACATATTTTAACATGACGAATATTTGACAATAGACGATCACATATACAATTCTTTTCTTTTTACTATTGGCGATACGTATCATTTTTAGCTAGCTGGCTTATGAATAAAATAATGCGTGAATTTTCCAAAATACTATTATTATAAGGACTGCAGCTGACTTACATGGATATGAAGTTTTAACGACTCAAATTGATGTATAATATAACATATTATATTATGGTTATAATTAAGTCACTAATGTTTGTAGTTATTATTCCTACTTTAGGAATTGTAATTTGTCTTTAATAAGGAATTCTCCGTAAATTGCACACATACAAATTTTCTGATATTTGCCTTGAGAAAATTTATATTTTCTTTTTAAAAAATATACAGGTGCATAAGTAAATATCCTTGATCATTAATATTATTTTTAGATAATTTTCAGTGAATAAAACCTATTTTAACGTGGGGAGCTTACATTATTTTCAAACGCAGACAATTTCTTTTAGAAAGAGCGCGAAATGTTTCTCGTTAACTTCCTTTGGCTTTTATAATATTTCTTTTAATTATAATTTTTCTTTTATACCATGAAAAGATTATTAAATAAGGTAAAGTTAACAAATAATTGTTTATTTCCTGGAAATTACTTATATTGCTTAATTTAAATATAATGACGCTTTCCGTGATTACTGTAGTTAATACGGTCATTTTGAACTTTAGCATACGATAGTATATTTTTGCGTATAAAAAGCTTTAAATAGGTAGATGGCCACAGAAAACAGAATATCTTATCAAATAGGATTAGCCATGCATGATATTATTAAAAATTTACTTGACTTATATTTATTTCTGCAATAAAAAATAATAAAAAATTTTGTTACCGAATTTCAGTACTGCTTCCTCCTTGTAAAACTAGAGTCAGACTAAACTTTCTTCAACATTTGGCGGTCTTCTTTTAGCGACCTCTTACAGAAAAATAATCATTTAATTATAACATAAACAAAAGAAAGGAAAAAAAAACTTATTACAGTCATATATTTTTCCATATGATTTAAATGGATTACAGAGTAATTTGACAACTAATGAAAAATAATAAATATACTTAATTAACAATGTTTATTAGTGATGTATAATTCTGTCTACATTATTATCTAAAATAATTTCAAAACTACCAGAAGTGATTGTACTTTATGATAAGATACTCATCTACTCTCCCTCTACCCATCCAAAATCAATTACTGTTTATAATATGTGCTTTTATACTATATTAAATTGCTCTTATTGTTAATATTTTAATTAAATTATTCATGCTCTTCTTCAAAATGACATTAGATTACCAAATTTTTTAGTTATTTGCTTAAAACACATTACAGTGAGTAAATAGCATACTTTATTAATCACTTAATATTATTATTATTTTATCTTTTTATTTTTTAAAAAAGGATATCATTGTTTTCCTGTGAAAACAATGCCAAATAAACCAAGTGTTAATAACACTAGGTTACAATATATAGTGTAGCTTTTTGGTTTTTTACCATCTATAAGCCAAATATAATTAAATGAAGTAATTGTGGATTTTTTTTTTTGCTATAAGAAAAGTTAAGTTTTATTTGAGAAAGTAATGGCTATATAGCTCAAAAGCAACATATATAGAGACAGTTTGTGTTTGTGTAGAATGTCTATTACTAAAGAGTTGATGAGAATTAATATTAAATTGATTGTCAGTAGCTTTTGTTAACAGTTTCTTTCTGGAGAATAGGTTTAAAGTTATAGGTTATTATAGTGAATATTTATGTTTAGGATTATCAGAAATTATAATTGATTTTATGCTTGTAATTATAGGAAGTTGTGATGGATATTTTGTGTTCATATGGTCTGAATAATCAGTTTTCTATAACATGTTCTGCACAGGTATGTATGTGTGATACAGACATATGGGTTTGATTTTTTTCTTTCCTTTATAGAAACTGACATTTTTTTTAAATTATTAAAAATGTAAATCTAAATAAGAAATTATTTAAATTAAATGAATGTAACCTTTGTTTGACCAAAAAAAAGTGTTAGCAAGCTTATGTTTTCAATTATGTCTTCTTTAACTAATTTTCCATAAATTAATCGACAATGTGTTAATTAGAGAGATCTGGTTTCAGATCAGACAAAGTTGTTAAAAAATTAACACTTTAGAAAGAGTTATTGTTCATTCTGAGTGGGAATTTTTTAATTAGACTTGAAGAGGAACCACTGGGGGGGTAACATATGTTTTCTTTTTTCTCTTTATCCTATAAAAACTGAAAAAAAAGTAAATGGAAGAGAAACTTTTGCTGATTGAGAACTGGGCTAACTAAAAATTAATATCTCTAAAGGTTTTTTTTTCCTCCAAGTTTTTAAATTTTCTTTCTCAGAATTTAATAATGAAGTTAAGTTGTATAGTAGACCAAAATATGAATTTCTAATTCATCCATAAATGGTGCATATCTCTTTTTCTCAAGTCAATTATGAGGAATTCAACTTTTGATAAGATATTTTCTGCTGAATATCACAATTTATCCAGTCTGCTTATAAAATTTCCTGCAAGGAGAGAATTGTCAATTTTTTTTTATCAAATTAAAAGACCAATTCAGATTATAATAATTATATGGCTGTTTAAAATTTGTTTAAAGAAATTGCAGCAAACTAATAAAAATGTTTATAAAGTTAATTCATGTTAGTAATCAGAGACTGCTTATTGTCTATGATTTGAGCTTTTAAATGGAAAAGAAGAAGAAAGGAAAACAAAGTGAATTCAAATCTAGGAAAAACTCATCAAATGGAAGATAACCAATAGAACTCATTTAAAATTTATTAATTCTCCTGTAGCTACACTTTTGATTTAAAACAACTATCTACATTTTTTTATCTATCTTGATTCAAATGACTGTCTGTGCATCTTATACACATTTAATTAAAATAACTGTCTGATGTGCAAGTATATAACTATCTCAAGTAAAATGAACTTAATGCATTAATTGATTGATGGACAGTGAAAAGAAAATAAATTTAAAAGAGACTATCTGTAATGTTGATATTTATTCTTTATTTTATTTCGTTTATATAACATGTCATTCGTTTTTTGTTTTTATTATTATTTCATTTTGTTTATATGCTATGTCACACTCTAATCACTAGATTATTTAATTTAATATTTTGTTTATGTTTAAAATGTTTGAAGGAAAGAAAAAAATAATGATTTTGATACCATTTAAGTATAGATGCTCACGTAAATTTAAATGTAAAAGTAAAGAGAGAAATGATATAAATATTTTTATTATTCTTAACAAAATTTTAATTTGTGCTTAATAGTAAATATGAAGAGTGAGAGGATGGTCATAAAGCCCATAATTATGCTAAAGTATTGTTGATCTGTTATTAATATAAATGTTAGGTGTGTTGTTGGCTTGACTGTTTAAAATTGAAATAATTCATAGATGTTTGATTCGGGATTTGGTTAAACTTTGTCATTTATCTAGGCTGGAATCAATGTATATGTGGGCATATATAAAGCTATAAATGCTTGTCATTACTGATGTCAAGTTATCCTACCACCCAATAGATGGGAAATGGCTGTCTCATGATATATATACCATGGCAGTCGGAGATGACTAAGTTTCACTCCATTTATTTGTTAAGATAGGGAATTATTAATAAAGTTACTGTTTAAGTGTAGAAAATGTTGCATGCCAATATAGGGAATAGTTGTCTAAGAGAAGCTCTTTACATGATCCTGGATCTTAAGAAAAGATCTCTCTCCCTGGCTCAAGCAAATAGTTTAAGTTCGAAATTGATGTTGTTGTTTTTGTTTATTTCCCTTATCAAGATGTGGCTGTATGCACGTTATAGATACTGCATGGTGATGTGTGATATGAAGAGAGTTTTCTTACATGGGACAAAATAAAGTTGCCCTGAAAGGATAAGGATTCAGTCAGATGTATATGTATGATGAAGAATGACAAAGATTTTAATTAATAAACTAACCGATCTGTGTTGATTTTTTTGAATGATGGTAAATTGAGGTCATCAAGCTGAGTGGACATACTGGCCTATTAAGATATACAGTCAAAAACATAAAGATCTGACAAGCATGAATGTAAAAGTGTGGGTTTTGAATTTAAACTCATTTGCAGAATTAGTAGGGTAATTTTATGACATATAATCCTTCTTCATTGGAAATGTGAAAATTATTGCTTGATAAAATGGTTTAGAAATGTAAGATTATTTCACATTGTTAGTTAAAATAATTGAAGCGAATATATTATTTTGGAATAGTCCAATGGACAATGTTTACAATAAAAGGGGGGGGAGATAGAAATTTATAGGTTTTCTTCTCTTTCAAGATAAGTTTTCTTAAAGCTAAAATATCCGGAATTCTGTTTCCAGCGTTTGTATTTATTATTATCATTATTAATTATTTATTTAATAAATGAATGGGTCAAAACAAGAAGTGAGTCATCCAGGAAATTAGTTAATTCAAACATGTATTCGAATAAGAGTCCTGAATAGATCGGAATCATATATTTGTGTAACAATATTATAATTTAGTGTGTTTTTATTTTAATTTTATCATTATTGTTAATGTAATAAAAGTTTACTATTGTTATAAGATTATATTGTGTTTTGTGTTTGATGTTTCAAATATCTCCAGAACCTATATATCCAGCGCCTATATTAAGGTAATATTAGTTTATATTTAAATTAATTATTTATTTTATAATGATACTTTATTTCCAAGATCGATTTGCAGTAGTCATTATCATATTGTTTCCATATTCGATTCACATAGTTAATTTGATATTAATAATTTATTTCCATGATTGATTTACAGTATTAATTTTGTCAAAAATTTCTATATTCGATTTACATAATTCATTTATATAAGTCACTTTTATAAACTTCATTTTCACATAATTTATGTTCATAATTCATTTGCATAATCTGATTTATGAATTATTTCCGTACATTACTCTCATAAGTAAATTTTGATTGATTTATCTGATTGATGTCCATGGTTTACTTCCATAGTTTAACTTAGCAAGATATAATAGTTTTAAAGTTATTAATTAAAATTTGGTCAATAAATTAGAAATAACAGAATAAAATGACAGGGAATAGTTAAATTAAGTTTAATAAATTTAATCTTTTGATTCATTGTAATGTTGTGAATATTGGGAGCAGACATAAAATCCCTTTCCTGCTCTCGGTGTTTAGAGTGATTCCCACTATTAAACTCGTATTAAAATTTATTTTGCATATATGGGATCATATCCATTACAGTGTAATCGCTTATATGGGCACCTCTTGACAGATCTAGACCTTGAGAAAGAGCAGTTCAATTATTAGTCTAAGAGCTAGTTTGGAAGTCAAGTAGCACATTATAATAAAATTATTGTATTATTAAAATAGGGATCATGAATTGATAATTGATCGACAGATATATGTATATTAGAGAAATAAGATTAGTGATTCTCAGATTAGAGAACATAACACAGACCGTGTTATATAATTGTGGCTATTGAAAGTGATAGATGCTGAGAACGAAAAAAAAATAAAGTAATAGAATTAAATGGGAGGATTTATTTGTGATAATTGTTGTCTAATATTGAATTAAATGATAATTTTATATTATAAACATAGATTATGAGTTCTCTGCATTAATTACTGAGTTATTTCCAGTCAGATATAAATGAGAACTGTATATAGTATTTTCTGTAGTTACCACTCGAGATCAGATATTTATAATAAAGCTGTCGAAGAAAGTTGTCTCATTATTAAGAATTTTATAATAAATTTATCATGAAATATTTTCCTGAATAATGAATGCTAGGTTTGAAATTAAGACCATATAGATTGAATGATTTTATCAATATTATTGTTTGTGATTTTTTTTGAGAGACAATTTAATTACTTTCTCCAGTATCTTCTATAGTCCTAAATATGACTAATGATGATGATCTCTGATGAGCATTACAATTTATAGCTGCAATTTGGCGCCCCCCGGTATATTTGATCCTAAAGTATAAAATTCAATTGACCAGCTACTTGAAATAAATGAGAGTTTATTGAGGCTGAATAAGTAAAAGAATGCACAGAGAAAGTTGAGGTGACCATATATATATATATATATATATATATATATATATATATATATATATATATATATATATATATATATATATATATATATATATATATATATATATATAGTGTGTGTGGATGATGTTGTCATTTGTGCCTCTGTTGCCCAAATCAATGACATAAAGATTGTCCTTTTGCAGACTTCTTCACTAATATGGACCCATGAAAATGAAGATAAACTTCAAGACATCAAGTTTTTCAACCTTTACATCCAGCATGAGATCACCCATCTCAATATTAAAATGCTCAATAAGCCTATTCACTTTAGTGGTGCCATACACCTTGAGTCCATCATTCCAAAATATCACAGACTTGCTGATCTAAAAGCTTTTTATATCAAAATCACCATTTGTGTAAATTAAAGTCTGATAATAATAAAAACATGGTTCTGTTAAAGATTTTTATGCCAAAGTTCAAAGACACTCCCTTAACAAACACTGATAAACCCTTTGATATCATTAACTTACATCCCCAAAACAATCTATTGCATCACTAAAATATGCTTTTTAACTCATCAAATAGGTCTTCACCCTCCTCCCACATTTAATCCACTTTTCAACAATACAAAAGATATCCTGCCACTTAACCAAAAGTGACAAATAATGCACAAAATCACATGTACCCACACTAATTACTATGTTGTATATTATGAGGAATCACATGCCAATCTGTCTACTTGAATTACATAACACCAGTGCCTATATAACCATGTCATATCTCAAACTTTTACAAAATATGAATTCATCTTTAGCTAAACCATTGAGCTTACATCTGCTAGTATGGTCTGCTCTGAATGCAATGATGGAAAGTGCAGGCTGAAAGAGACCTGGTATATTAACAGAGACAAATCCATAATTAACAAAAAAAAGTATCCTGCATCACCCTTTTGAAAAAATTGCTAACTTAAACAATGAATTTGCCATTCAAATATGCTAATTACTTGTTTTCAACTTTTTCAATAAACCCCACAGCTTGCTTTCCACTATCAATACCATGACTATGGCTAGTACAATTAATCAAATGAGAATGCACTGTGCAAATTTTGCTAGCTTTACAAATTTAAAGCTTATCGCACATACATTTACACATATACTATATGTATACATTTTTCTGAGATGCTTCTTACTAAAAAATTTTGATATAACTATAAAAAGCAATTAAATTTAATTTAATTAACATTTTTTATTAACTTACTTTAAATAATTTTTATTTAATTTTGTTTGATTAACATGTGCTACACATAAACAACACTTTTCATAACATAATTGAAATTTTAATTTTCCTTAATATTTTTAATAACATTTTTTAATAAATTAAAATTTAATTTTTGTTTAATTCGTACATTTATAAGCATGTACAGTTTGTTATTGTTGTTATTGTTTTTATTATTATTATTATTATTATTATTATTATTATTATTATTATTATTATTATTATTATTATTATTATTATTATCATCATCATCATCATCAGTATGATGATGATGGTGATGATGATTATGTTTCAACAACTTTATTGTTCATAAAAAGCTACATTGTTAAAAATACATGGTTGAAAACTACATAGCTTTGGAACAAACAGATAGACATTATTGGTACAGTTCACATAAATTGTTAGGCAGGTATCTGATAAATGTAAACTGGTAAATTGTGTATTTGCCTATGGTTCTATTTTCATTGTCTGAAGGTTTAGTTCATCAGTTTAAAATATTTTTTTATTGAATTAAATATATCCTTTTGATATTTCAATATGAGATGTGGTGTTTAAAAAATTGTTGAAAAAAAGATATGTAAGAAAAATAAATAAATAATTGTTCTTGTTACAGCAAAAGTCATTGGGTTTTTTGAGGTTATAGTCTATCTCGGGATTTAATATTGACCATATAGCAGCAAATACATCTGGGTGTGCAATTTTGCCATATCTGGCCTTCAGTATTTTTTAGTTTATTAGAGAATGTGGCTGGGTGCCTTCTGGTGTTGTTTTCAAATCAAAAAGTAAATCTGGTGCACCACAAAATTTATAAAGAAAAAGTTGCTGCATGGGCTGCCAGTATTGAGCCTTTACTGAGTGTCTCTAATAGGTTATCAAGTGTGATGTTATTTTATCTATTTGTATTAACCATAATTTCTTGGGTCTTTGTTAGAGCTGTGCAGGTGTGGAATAGTTGTTGTTGCATTTCTTATTCTCTGTGGCACAAAAAACAAGAAGCATCAATTCTGGTGTAATAACTGTGGTATTTAAGAAAATAGAATGTAGGTAGATCATGAAGATTTAGCTTTAAGTGAAAGTCAAAAAAATATGAGTTCCAATTATCATTTTTTGAATTGCTGCATCAAACAACTGTTGTTCATATTTAACATTGGCGACTGAGAATCAGTAATCATGTCTAGATACAGAATATTATAAATGCTCCAATAGATGTATCTACCATCATCCAAAAAAGACACCTGATGATAAATGCTTTGTTCATTGTTTATGAGCAAAGACAAAATATTCATGTGAAAGTGGTTATCAGACTGTTGATATTATTTGAATGATGCATTCAAGGGCTGGAAAACTTCTTATCAGTGCTGCCAGGAGATTAATACTTTTTTTTATAAAAAATTTGAATGGAGTGAAGACCTAATACATTTCTGGTTGGTAAAAAACTTTTACAGAAAAGGAGACTACTTTTCTGTGCCATAATAGCTTGCTACAGAGTGAGTAAATGGACCAAGTGAAAGATTTAGTAAAGGTTATGATTGGTGAGTAATAGCTTACTTATATGACTGAAAAGGAATACTTTTGCATATAATGAGAGATAGATTTTGGAGAGAAAAGTGGTTGTGCTTTCAGCATCATCTTTTTTTCTAGATCTTTTGTCTCATTCCAGATTCAAGGAAATTAGTTGGTTTACCATGATAAACTAGCATATGTAACTTGCCAGTATAATGAAACCAAGCTAATGTTTTATTAATGATGATCTTGAGTTTATATTTGAAGGTGTATTCATTAATTATTTTTTCCAGGGTATGTAGTTGTTTTTTGGACATAAGAAAAACAATAAGTCACCCATGTATGAAATAAATGGTATATGAAGACCAGTGTATGGAATTTGAATTCCTTGTAATTTTTGTTGTATTTTATTTATGAGAGGGTTAATGTAAAACATAAATAATAAAGAACTGAATGGAGATTTATGAGGTATGTATTGGTGGAGACAGAATGAAGATGATGTTTTACCATTAATTGTAATGTGGATTTCATGACTAAGGAGTAAGTTGGTTAGTAGGTATAAGAGAGAGTGAGAGATTTTGGTATCTATGAGTGTCTGAATTAAAATTTCAATAGGAACTGAGTCAAATACAATCTCAATGTCAAGTTGAACAGACATTGGAGCATTTTTTTCTGCTCTCTAACTTAATTTACAATGGTTTTAAAAATGAGAGCAGCTTGGCCTGTTTAGAAACCTTTTTTGCATGTTTTATTGGTGATAATAGAGGGAGAAGATATGGTTTAATTTTATCTTTTAGAACCTTTTCCAAGATTTTAATACCAAAGGGGCCCATGGAAATTGATCACAGATTAGATAGATTGGATATTGAAACTTTCTTTTTATTGAATGGAACTAAGGAGATTGGATAAAGATCTTTTTGGTTAAAGCCTTTGTGATAGATAATTTCCTAAATCAGATAGATATATTGTGGTAAACTGACTGAGATGTAAAAATACAAATTTAGGTATTCCATGAGACCCTGGATGACAAACTTTTGGTATTGTGGTTAGCTTTGGAAAGAAATCATTAGCATAGTATGGTGTGAAGGCACAATGCGACTGCAGCTTTTGCTTGAAGTATTTGTATATTGTTTCTATCATATTATGTCCAGCTTTGGTGACACCCTTGGTTTCAAGGGTGAGGTTGGTGATGTGTTTCTGGTAATATGATTTATATTAAATGAATGTACCATTGAACAGGATCATTTTGCATAGTGCTCAGTTTAAATAATATAATGTATCTTTCAGAGTACAAAAATTCAGAAGTGTATGCAGGAAGACTTATTCTTATTGTTTTATGAAGTTGAATTGTTGATGTTTGCATTGCTCTTAGATTGAATTTGAGCATTTGACTAAAGTGATCAGAAAAACATGAGGTATTAAGTGTTATCTTAATTAAATGATGAAGCATGGGTGAATAAAAGCACAGGTCAATAAATGAGGTGTGATGACTGCTGTAGAAAGAAATGGAATTGGTCGGTAAGAAACCTTCAATGCTCATTAGGGGTATTGCAAGCTGATGTAGCCACTTTGAAGCAAAAGTGTGATAACTCATGTTAAAGTCACTCATTAAAACAACTGGGTAAGAGTAATCTTGAAATAATAGCTGGTCCAGAAGGTATGTAAACAAAAATTGTGTTGAGTGCAACAGTGCAGTAGTGAAAAATGACTGTAAGTAAGTTTCAGTCAATTAGCTGGAAGATTTTTTTAATTGAACATTGAAAGCTCCTGTCTTTATTTTTATGTCGAAAGTAAATGAATAGAAAAAATAGTCAATGTGATTGAGGTTTCCATTTGTTATCTTGTTTATAAGGTTTAGAAAAAGGATTGTATGAACATAAATGGCCAGCTAAGACCAAAATTAAAATTTTCAGGGCTGGCATCTAGGGCATCAAAATATTTAAGTGATGGATAGTTTGCATTATTTTTTAAGTAGGGATTGGTTGATATCTGTTGATATACTAGTGTATATATGTTTCTCATCAGGATTTGTTTTTGATTCATTGCTTGGGTTTGGGGTTGTGATAAGTGAAAGATGGATATTTTGCGGCTCAGTTAGAACTTCCTGTGAGTGGTTTAGTGTCTGTTAAGTGGAGAATACAGGTTTCTAGGTTATAAATGCTGTTGTTTGTGGAGCAAGCTAAATTAATTTTGGTCTCAATTTTTTTTTATTATCATGATCTTTTTGTAATCAACCACGTTTTTTTTTGAAAGTGTAATCTGGGACACAGCTTTCAATTACTGGTAATGTTAGTGTCAGTGTATCCATTACATCTATGCTGGTCTTGTTTATTATAGCTAGTATTGTCATTATGAATAATTGACTGTCATACCTTAGCTGTATGAGTTGAATCTAACTGTTTATATGGTGTGGCTGATGAGGTGAGAGTTTGATTATCATCAGTCTGAGCAGTTTTGCTGCTGATGTTAATAAGTGTGCTGAAGGTTTGATTTGTCTGCACAGTGAGGAGGTCAATTGCAGAAGCATCTTCATTTGAGGGAGAGATTGTGTGTTAGAAGTTTTGTCATGATTGTCATGATTTTAATTATGGATTCATCTAGGTGTATGGTTACCCACCTGATTACCTTGTAAGCATTGAGTCATTGTGCAGTTGATTGTTATATTATCATGCTGGTGAAAAGAGAACCATTGTGGCTTTAACCCTCTTATGTATAGGCAAAGTGTGTCTTTTGGTCTGTAATCTGAACAGGTATTTTGGTTGGAACAATGTTTTTGTTTAGCTTGACTTTATACTCATAGCTCATAAAACTATTGAACAATCTGTGAAAAAACATTAGAAACTGTTAAAAAGTCCATTAGGAATGGTATTGTGGAAACTCTCAAAAATGCTCTCTAACATGCCAGCATTCCATATTACAGAAGGAGGGGTGTTTTTTTACCATCTTGATTTTGTAAATCTCAATTTTCAATATTGCTGGTTAATAACATGAAAGGCTAAAATCTTTGAAAAATGCCCCTTAAAAATGCTTATGTGGCAGCCAATCAGAAGAATATTGCTGATTGTGGATCTTTTGAATCTTTGAAAAGGAGGATTAAAATTCATGCTTGTAATTATTGTTGGGATTTTTTTTGCAATATCAGTATATGTTTTTTTTATTCATTAAAGTAACATTATTTCTTGGTTTGTTTTTTCACTCACATTAGTTAATACTGAAGGTGTGGCAGCCATTCTGTGAACTAAGTGTTTTCCCCACACATGCGCAAACAAATACTTGCAAACTTTTACAATATATATAAATTTTGTTCTTGTTTTTTTTTTAAATAATAATTTAAAATTACCTTTTCTGATGGAGTTGCAAGTAATAATATTAAAGTTAGCAGGAGATTTTTAGCATACAAACAGCCATGTTTGTAGCCAGGTGCTGTTTTTTATTATTATTATTATTATTATTATTATTATTATTATTATTATTATTATTATTATTATTATTATTATTATTATTATTATTATTATTATTATTATTATTATTATTATTATTATTATTATTATTATTATTATTATTATTATTATTATTATTATTATTATTATTATTATTATTATTATTATTATTATTATTATTATTATTATTATTATTATTATTATTATTATTATTATTATTATTATTATTATTATTATTATTATTATTATTATTATTATTATTATTATTATTATTATTATTATTATTATTATTATTGTTGTTGTTGTTGTTGTTGTTGTTGTTATTGCTATTGTTATTATTATTATGATGATGATGATGATGATGATTCAAAAAGAACTTTATTCGCAATTTCATAAAGTATTATAAATTATTATTATTATAACTAATATTATTTTAATATTAGTATTACAACTATTACTACTACTGACAAACACTTATTTAGAAAAATTATTCATAATAAAGCCTTGGAAATCAAAATTTCCAGATTATCTGTGACGCTATAAATACCCAGAACCAAGATGAATTGAAAATATATAAAGCAACCTTCATTGTCGTTTTCATTACTTCTTAATGACTATACTCATCAGCAGCAGTAGTCATTAGCAAAATGAATATAGTTATTTCAACTAGAGAAAAAAATAACGCAACCCAAACAAATATTTACATACTAGAGACAAATTTTGCAATGGCAATAGAATCCAATCCATAAGCCACATATGTATTCACATATAAACAATATTGATTCATTATTCTTTTTATTTGATATTTTTACAATGCTGACTTTAATTTTTTTCTGTAGTAAATTTAAATTTCTAAAAACTTCAAGACTTTATCTACTCCATGTATTCTATCCCCAACCATAGTCCACCAAACCTTTGCAAACAGTCTACACTCCCATGAGAACTGTACTCAAAATATTTACAAAATACTTTTTAGATAGTTTTGTGTATTTATTCATTTCATATATCTAATCCAAGGAAGGTGTGATTTTACTATAGTTAACTCTATAGTAACGTATTCATCATGCTATTGAATTTATGTAGCCTCCCATGGCATTTTAAAGTTTTACAATGCATTCTTAAATAAAACATTTGTATTTTATATCAGTACAAGTTTTTAATTTTAATTCCATGCCATAAATTAGATAAAATAACAATACTATAATATATTTAGTTATAGAAGTTATTTCATTGTGATGAAAATTGTTAAAAGCTGCAGCAATACTATGCAGTTGGCAACTTCCAATTTTCATTCTTCTACTAATAAACCTTTCAATTTACCTAAATTGTTTCATAATACTAAAGTTGATAATCAAACTAAAAGATGTTGAAGATATTTGTATCACTATCCAATAAAAAACTTAACCTTTTTTTAACATTAAAGGATAAACCAAAATTTATATGTACATCTAAAACATAATATAGTTTATGTAGATCACTTTTTAAATTGACAAAAAAGCACAATTATCTGCATATCACAAATATAAAAGCCAGGTAAATGAAATTTTTGATTTGCTTGTACTTTATTTAAATTAAAAGGTATGCCATTAAATCACTTTCACATTTTGAACTGCCTATAAGAAATTTTACAAACTTATCATAAAAGTAAAAAAAATAAAGAGGATCTATCACATCTTTATTTAACATCAGTTTCAATTTTAGATGACAAAGTTTTTATCTGTAATAATAATATTTTTTCTCATTCCATTATATGAAATTTCATGAACTTGATGACTGTTGGAGTATCATATTTACTTCACCAGTGCTAAAGACTGTCTCATATTACAATATTGTGGCAAATGTTTTTTGAATAACCAAATATCATAAAACAAATTTATTTGTGGATCTGTATTCTGCTTAAATCTTCAGAATAGTTGTGATGATGAGGGTTTGATTTGGCCAAAAGTGTAATTGCAGTCTTATAGATCAATGAATTTTTTAATGACAGGTTGATTTAACAAATGCAAATGTGTTATTGTTTTATATTGCATATAGGGAGCTAAAAAGTAGAAATGTCAGGTCCTTCAAGTACATATATAAAACCACTAATCGCTTTACTTTTTGTAATAAGTAATATGTATTTATGCATAAAGTTATTATTGTGCATAGATAGTTAATACAAACAACATATTTATAGTTTAATTGTAAGGTATATGCAGCCAATATATCCAGAAAGTTAGATATAACTATTGAAATTACATTATCAAATTTTATTGTTTCTGATCAAATTATAGTTGGCATATTAAATGATAAGAAAGAAAAGAGTTGGAAATTCAAGCTTTTATTAGATTTTGTTTTGACTAATAGTCTAATTTTAGATTTAAAAATATGATTTTTTTAACATTTATTTGACCACAAGATTATCCTTGTATATATTTTTTTATTCTCTACTTAATAATAATTAAATATTTATTTACTGAACAGAGCCAAATCACTAGCTATAATTGTGATTTGATGGCTATCTGAAATTAAATAAAATTATAATAATATTAATGCGACTTGAGCAATTATTCATCATGACACTTTTACATATATACATCAGACAATTTTTCAAAAATAGCTAATTGTTTTCCACTGCCTTAATATAATACATTTTAGCAATTTAGTATTTAGAATTAAAATATGTTGGATAATGTAATAGAAACATCAATTGCACTAGCATCATATTTTAGCTGTACTAATGTAATATTATATTTTATTTAGTTTTTTTTACAAATCGAATTCTAAAACATCTTAAAGTGATAAAAAATTGATGTATCTGTTGTAAATATATGAGAGAAAGTTCTGTAAGAAATCAAACCATTTATTTAATTGGATTTTTAATGTTCAAAGTTGTTGATCTTTGAATGCCTTAAAATCTATCATCTCAGGATTTTTGAATCAATTTTAAAAAGATATTGAAATAAAATCACTTTGCCTCAATCATGATCATGAATCAATCACTAGTAAAAGAATTTTACAGATATTACAATTAATTCTAACAAAAAATATATAAAACTAACCAGCAAAATAATGTAAAATGTCAACCAAAATATATACTTTTGAAATAAAACATTTATGGTCAATCTGTCAGGACAATATTTCTATGTGAGTGTTTTTCACTGTTAGTCTATTTAAGAAAAAAAAATAGATAAATAGTACTATGTCTTGTGGGCATACACTTCCATGTGCTTCAAAACAATATTATGTTTAGACCACTGTCTCTCAAGCTTCCTAATGCTGTGACTTTTTAATATAGTTTCTTATGTTGTGGTGAGCTCCAACCTTTAATTTTGCTACTGTTATGAATTGAAAATGTGTATTTTCCAATGGTCTAGGCAATGCCTGTGAGAGGGTTGTTCAACCCTCAAAGTGTGTGTGACCTACAGGTTGAGCTGTTTTTTATTTTTAATTAAGTCCTCATGAAACTGAAATATTTTTATCATAATTTCACAATCAAATTAGTACTATAATAGATCCATCATATACAGACAATATTAATTTTTGAGAACAATTTAATTACATGTTTTCATAAAAATATCTTCTAAAATAATAATATTTCAATTATTTTTGCCTTAAATCTTAAATATTAGTTTATAGAATATAACAGAATATAACAGAAAATGCTATATATTTTCACTTTTCTATATATAACATGCATCACATAACGCTTTTTTTTATAAAAGAAAATCTAATAATTCGTTTGATTTTAAGGTTGTTTTAGCTGGAAGAAGTATTTGAAAGATTAATTTAAAAACTTTTATAATTTATCATTTTCTCTTGAATATTTCTCTCATATTTTTTTTATTAGTTCTAACTTGTGGAGAACATATTTTTCCAATTCATTAAAAAAATTAAATACAAAAGAAATAAATTTTTAGATTATGAAAATGTGTTCATTCATTTGGAGAAAATTTTAAAACTTATAATAAATTAGCTTTTTTTATATTTTATTTATAATAGTAATTGCTTCAAATCCAATACACTTTTTAAACAACTTTTTTAAATTCTAATTAGAAATTTTAAATAATTAATTATTGGTTTTCTTTGATCCTTTTTTATAATTTAATTAAAATTGAAAACTTAACTATATTTCTATATACAACAAGTGTTGTACAAAATAATAAAAACACTTATGACATTTTTATTAAAATGGTGTAGGATCACTATTTACATGAAGAACTTCTTAAATTTTATGTGTAAAAAAAAACATAACATAAATATAAGGTCTAAAGCAATACCAAAACAATTATAATAAAATACAATATTTGATTGAATTTCAGCAGAAAATATTAGTCTCTTTCATTAAAGAAGTTACAATAATAAAGAAAGTTATAGAGATTTAAAAAAGAGATGTTATTTTACATTGAATTTATATATTGTAAATGACATTTAACTTGATGTGACATGATTAAAATTTTGTAGTTTTTTATGCAAACCCATGAAAATTTCAATCTCTGAAGAATATTTATCAACCTACATAGCAGTTATTAGAATATATGATGGCACTAATAATACCAATAATGAGATGCTAGAGATGTGTAAAGATGATTATAACAATATCAGGGAAATGTTTTGCAAATTGAATTTTTAAAAAAATATAAATTATTTAAGTTATTTGATTCTGTGAATGTTGTTACAAAAATTACCAAATAAAAGAAAAATAATAATTGTAAATATAGTTATTATTAACATTAAAAAGTGTATGTTCTCTATAAAAAGTAGAAAATAAATTGATAACAAAAAACTAGGAAAATGTACTGTTAAAATTATTATTGATGTAATATTAATCATAGAATTAAATTTGGATGATATACTTTTAATAAAAATAATATAATATTAAAATTAAATATTCTCAATTATTTGAAAAGGAATTTTTTTATTGGTCAGTGTTGTGTCAATAATTTAATATATGTGTCAAATATTTAGAGTCTATATAAATATATTAGACCATTAATAAAGATGGGATTCCCCCTTTATTGTTAAAAAAAAGTTGTCTTGACAACAGTTTGAAATTGTTGATTGTAATTGATATTGGAATTGTCTATGTGTTGACTAGTTTTTAATGATTACTTCTAAATGCTTTTAGCCTTGATCATTATTACACTTATTGTTTAAGTAATATTTTGTGTACAATTTAAAATTCCGTTTGTAATGTTATAATTCACTATTTATTAGTCTACACTCAGAATAGGATATATTTACCTGTTTGAAGAGGTTTATTTCAACTTATTTGTATCAATAATTTCAATCTCTGTGGTCAAGTTGCAATCTTTAATGTCTATACAAATATATTAGACAATTAATAATGTTGGGATTCCAACTTTATTGTTAAAAAGAGGTTGCCTTGACAACAGTTTGAAATTGTTGATTGTTATTGATATTGGGATTGTCTAAGTGTTAACTATCTTTTAAATATATATATATATATATATTTATAAATATAGTTATATATATATATATATATATATATATATATATATATTGTAACCTTCCAGGTTGGCACCAGGAAGAAATGTGGGAAGGTCACATTTGTGCTAACAATGGCTAAAGATAGTTATCTTAGAAAAATAAATTGTGATATAATTTAATATTTAAATAGAGTTTTAGGAAAATTAAACTTAAATTGTGGTGAGATTTGCTAGTTAAAATTAGGATTTTAAAAAAATTAAAACTTTAATTGGGTGTACTAATTGGTAGAGCTTTGGATTATGTGTTTGGTAGTAAAAGAGGAGGATGATCAACATTAGGGATGTTTATATGTAGTAGAAAATTTACATGTCATAATAAGCAGAAACATAGATATAGTATTAATTAGAATTTTCTTTTCTATATTTTATTTATTATTTACTGATTATGTATTGTTTATAATCTTATGTTTAAAAATGATAAAGATTATTTGTATAAGAGTGAATAACATTTCTGAAATTAATAATTAATATTTAATATTTTTATTATTATTATTATGTTTATTTCATCCAAACATTGTATTGTTAAATTTTTTATAAATAATATTTCTGGAAAACTTCCAAAGTTGATTGTCATAAAAACACAGAGGGCATGAGTGAAGAGAGACAAAGAGTTTAAAAATAAAGAAAGTAAAAAAATTCCAGGGAGAAGATATAAAAAAAAAAAAATTAAAAGAATCAATAACTCTCTAAGAGTATTACAACAAATATAACAAAAACATCACACGATGATTCTAATAATATATATTTGTAGAGAATTTTCTATTATACTACGAGAATAATATAACGATGCAGAGATAGACCCAGAGGGAAGCCAGCTCCAAATTTCTGCCAAAGTCATGATCCATATTCATTATCTTCAAAATACCTGGATGACACATAAGATAAGTAATTATGATTTATTTTAAAGTATTACCAAAAGTAAAAAATATTAAAATGACAAAATTGTTTAAAATAAAGCTAGCTAAATTTTTCTTGTTAAATGCTAAAATCAAACACTTGAATTTTCAATTTTAATAATTTTTTATCAATCTTCTGCAAATTAAAATTTAAAATGAAAAAGTTTATCTATTTAATCTTGTGTCAAGAGAATAATTTTCTACTGTATAACTTTGCAATTTGCGTATATATAATAAAATAATTTCAATGCATGCAAATGTCATTTATAGCACCTGTCATGGAATTCTAGGATAAAAAAACTCTTATCATTCTTAACAAATTATGTGTCAACAATCAGATAGACATTTTTTGTAATATGTATGTTTCTTTCAACTTTTAAGTTTTTTTAAAAAAAAAAACTTAACATGTAATGATGGGATATTGACAAATATTTTTGTTACTGAGTACAAAAGATGTATAACCAATTTTTTATTTTTTTTTTATTTTAAAAAAAAGAACAATGTAACTTCTTATTATTATAATATGATTATATATTATTTTATATGATCTAGAAATCATATTATAGGTGATTATATATATTTGAGTGTGTGCATGATGCTATAAGTTTTTTTTTAAAAAATTGTATTTATTATGCTTTAATTTTGTTAATGAAGTTTATTTAAAAAAATAAAGAATTAAAACCTTGTCTGTTATAAGTTCATTATATAGGAAGTATATTGAATGTGAGTTGAAGGTAGAAATGGTCAGGGACGATTAGATTATTTAGATTGAGTTTGGAGATATTATTTAACTCTTACATATATAGGTGTAAGTGTTTTGTTAGTGTTTTCCCATGCCTTTCTTTGTTCTTGTATAGTTAGTGTTAGATGATATATACTGATTATAACAGATAAGGGTTGTATAAATTTTTATAATATGTATAAAACATGATTGATTTATGGCATCATCCAAGTTATATAAATAAGCTAATAAAAAGTATGTTTAGAAATACTAATATTTACAATGTTGTAAAAACGCACATATTCAAAGATATATGATTCACATATCAAATATTAGTCAATTTTAGTTTTACTATAAGAGCAATGTAATTGGTTAGCAAAGTGCATAAATAATATTTTTTTTGTTTATTTATCATTTATTTTGTCTTTTAATTTATAATAAATGTTTTATTGAATTAATAGCTCATATGAATTGCTTGATTATATATATGTTCGATTCTCCAATTCCACACACACACACACACATCTGGTTAACATAACATAGTTCTAGAAAATATAAATTTGCTAGTATAGGTCAAGTTTTATTTAATCTGTCTGAAGATGATAAATCACCATATTACAGTGCTAGGAATATATTCTACTTTGCTTAGAATAGATGGTGATGTGGATATAAAAGGTACCCAACCCTCATCATTATCTATCCTATACTAAATATAATAATTGATGATTGTGCAACTGTTTTATTATTGAATAGATGCTTAGAACATATTTAAATTAACATTATAATAAATACTATAATAAATTCATATTTTTATTTTAAAATGGATCGATAATATTTGAAATGATGATATCTATAGATTATATATCGTTAGTACATAACATATTATCATCAGTTTTTATGGTATCTGAAATTTGTGCTAAAAATAGTATATTAAAACTAATAATATTGCATATATAAAAACAAATTCTATGATAATCATGTAACTCATTTATGAAACAAATCTTTTTAAATTGTATTAATGGTTGCATAAAGTTCAAAAAGCAAACTAAAAACCAAAACATAATTGGATTTCTATCTAATCCAAAAGATTTTCCAGTTTTGGTTTTGAAAAGAATATGTTTGATATACAAATAAAATGGTATAAATATCTTATAAAAGTAAAAGATAGAAGCTAAAAAGAAAAACCATCAATACATTAAAATATAAATTAGTTGCACTTACAATTACTCTGGTTATAATGCATAACAGCATTATTATCACATATGTGATTATATTTGTCTTTGGCTGTGAAAACTTCAAATAATGTGAACAAATGATTTAATTGTGACATGAAGCATTTTTGAAATATATAAACAAAAGTAAATAGAAATTGTAAAGAAATCACTACATAATTATGGGTGCTGAACTCAAAGTATGATGATGATGATGATGATAATGATAGTATTTATGGTTATAAATGTGCAATGTGTACATTAAAAAGTTTTGGTAAAAATTCACACCATTATTACTTAGAATAAGATATAATCATTGTTTATTAGAACAGCAAAGTTTATGTCTTAGAAATTTATCAAGTAGTTATTAAATATTTATCTGTTGCATAGTAGAGATCACAATGATGATTCAAAACTAATATTATAAATAATAATAATTAAATGCAAAATGGCAATTCATCAAACTTTTAAACATATATCCAAGTTAAAATTACATATTTGGCAAAAATAAATAATTAAAGCTGCATACTTGTGGTAATTTTATACACATCCTATTTTTTAAAACTATTAGATTTTTGGACAATTATTATCACTATTCAGAAATCTAAGTTCTTAATCGTAAAATAAAGATAATTGCAATGGGTTATAGAGAATTGTAAAATATAAATATGATAAAGTAAGATGACAAAATGATTTATTATTTATAAAATAGTAAAAAGTGGATAAAAATGAAGATATGGTTCTGAGATAATATAAATGTTATGTTGGGTGATTCTGGTATTTTAATATTCTCACAGATAAACAATGATTTCACTCTAATATTTTCCAAAGATTCCATGTAGTAAATAAAATAGCTAAATAGCTATAAGGAAGAAAAAACAAATTTTAGCAGTTTTATTAATCATTTATTCACATAAAAAAATTAACTAACCATGAAAACAATAATATGATCAGAGACTGCTAAGAGAAACTAAAGAGACTTTTAAAAGACCTAAGAGCATAAATGAAAAGTGTGAATTGTAGAAAACAAACAATATTTTTAACACTTCTCAACCAGTAGAATTCTGAGTATGAAGAGGAAATAATAAAAGAAAAAGTAATGATTTTAAATCCCTCACAAATTCTTATAATTTGAAAAAGAAGCACTGAGGAAGGTATTGTACTGAAACGTCAGCTATTTAGTTATTTTATTCACTACACGGAATCTCCCGAAAATAATAGCATGTAATCATATATACATAATAGGCATTGAATGGATATATAGCTTATTTTTATTTAAAAGAAAGGATAGTTAAAAAAAATTGTTCAAATCCTCACGATCTGGAAATTAAAAATCATTTATATATATGATTTTTTTTCACTGTTTTGTCCTGCAGTTATCTACTTTAAAAATATATTTTTATTTATACTATGCTACTATACATGTGTGTGCATAGTAATGGATATTACATCCTTTAATCATATAGACTCAAATACAGTCGAAACCTTTTAACTTTTTATGTTGTTATGGATTTTCATTCAAACTTATAAATATAAAAGAAAGAAAAACTACAAAAAGTCTTATCACTGACTATTGATTTCTCATATACAGTTATTTATGTGTAGGGTATGATAATATATTATGTGTAAGTAAACAGAAACAAAATTTATCTTATTAAATATATTTCACCAATTGTATAGATAAATACTAAATTATAATCACCATTTGACGAGTCCACATATTCTATATATCTAGTGATAAATATTTAAAATGCGTATGTTGCGAAAATAGTTTTATTTATTTTAAAATCTATTTTGCATGTTATGTGTGGCCTCTTAAAGGTTCTGTGTTGTTTTTTTTTTTTTGTAATTTAATATATAAACATGCATTCAATTTGCTTTTAACCTGTACTTGGAAATTTTTATTTTCTTTTATTAAATGCATATCGCTATTTTATAATTTTATTCATTGTAAAATTGTCTTGAAATTTAAATATATTTTCTCTTTCAAATCATTATTTTTTAAAATTTTCCCGTCTCTTTCTAGTTATTTAACAAACCAATAAACTTTTTTTTATTTATTTAAAACTACAGTAAATTGTTTCAATTAGTTGTGGCTGCCATGTTTCTAAATTCTCATCACCACCAGAGTTTTAATTTAACCTCTCTTCTTTCTCTCTTATCAAGACCACTTCACAGCTGGCCATTTTCTTGACATGACATTGTAGGATTAACTTGTAATTTTGAAATCTTCAGAGAAAGTGATTGTGTTGTTGAATCATCTTGCTAAATCGGCAAAATCAATAACAACGATTAAACTCATCTATTTTCCTTTGCAACAAATTGTTCATCTTTGCAAACCATTTGCTCCAGAAGCCAAGGTTTCAGATTAGATTTTAAATTAGAGAAATTTCTTTTCATAAAAGTTTCAAGTAAAGAATGGAAATGTGTTCTTCAACTTAAGTCACAGCCACAGTGAAAGGTGTACCACGTCCCCACATTAACTGCTTGTAATGAATGTTAAGATCAGATTAAATCAATAGCTTTCTCTTGTTAGTGACAGATAAAACATGTAATGACATAAAAAAAATTAGAATAATGTGAAAATTTATTTTTTTTTTTTAATTTTAGAAAAAAAGAATTACTAAATTGATTAAATGTCTGTATATATATACACACCCAAAATATTTACATATAAGCAATATAAGTTTTCTACATCAATGCAAGTTAAATTCTTAGCCAGAAGGCAGTTTTTCAACCATGTGATCAAACTTATATTAAACTTTATTAACATTAGTTGTGCTTTGATATCACTATACATGTGTTAATACAATGGAAGTCATGTGACCCAAATGCTACATGTATTGTGTGATTTAGCACAGTAGTAGATTGTAAATAATTAAAAAACTAACGATTTCTTTATTGTCTACTAGCTGAAAAAAATAAAAAATAATTGGTAGCTTAGCCACCTGAGTAAAACGTTAAACTCAACTTGCTTTAAATCACTTCATTTTGTGAACAACAGGCCATATAACTATTAATTTGTAATTTTAAAAAATAAGTTAATGAATATAAATGTAATTCTTAAAGCAAAATTCTCATGTAAAAATTGTCATATTTTAATTATATTAAGATAAAATCTCCTTTTTTAAAAAAATATATGCTCAGAAAGTCTGACAAAAAAAAAAAAAACAATTACATGATTTACATAAGATGAATGTACTCTATCATCACAATAATGAATATAGTACTTGGTAGTTTTAGAAAATTTTATGTCTAGTGAGATGGAATAACTATAGAACTCTTATAGATTAACTTATCATTAAGTGAATGTTAACTTCTAATGGCAATGAGTAACACTTCTCCAAAGGACATATTCTATTTGTTCTCAAACTACCAAATACTATATTCATTATTGTGATGATAGAGTACATTCATCTCATGTAAGTCAAGTAATTATTTTTTATCAGACTTTCTGAGCATATATTTTTTTCTAAAAAGGAGATTTTATCATAATATAATTAAAATATGACAATTTTCACATGAGAATTTTGCTTTAAAAATTACATTTATATTCATTAACTTATTTTTTTAAATTACAAATTAATATTTATATGGCCTGTTGTTCACAAAATGAAGTGATTTAAAGCAAGTTGAGTTTAACATTTTACTCATATTGAGTACATAAAAAATTTCAGTAGTATTTAAAAAATATTAAATGATGATTATAAAACTATGTAAATTATATAACTTTCTTCATTATATTATATGAAGGCTATTTCATTTTTTTAAATACTTGAGTAAAATTCATAGTATTCACCAAAACCATAATATACAAACATATACTCTAATGTTTGTGCATTTTTAAAATAGGAACATTGTGAATTAATTCTTACAAGAAGTAAAAAATATATAATTTTTAATCAGGGATATGTTATGATGGTACTTGTGTACTAAATGTGCAGTGAAGAGAAAATATGAGATCTTTTCATATTCATATCAATATGCTGATATCTTTTGAATGTTGTTATTTTGCCACCATTTGCATTAATACGAATGTGGAAAACCCTCCTATCTTTTTTTCACTGCAAGAATTGCACACAATAGTTTAAAAAAAGGAACAAAAATAAATATTATAGAACACCTACTTCTATGAAATCTACACATCATGATACTTAATTCAATCAATTTTAAAAAAAATGTATTTTTTATTAAAAACACATAGGGGTAGACTTTTTGCAAGATTTACAATGTTATCAACAACATTTTTTGTCCATCTCAAAAACTACCTGTTCCTCAGAAAATAGATTGAATCTAAGGTATCAAATCAAAACTACCAAATGTTACACAACAGATGCATTATCATTATAATTTTATTAAATAATATTTGAAAAAACACATGCATAGATGATACTTACACTGTAATGAAGAACAGTAATTAATCATGTTCAAACAAACCTATTGAATTTTCAGAGAAAATTGACACAAATTTTCCCTCCAAAATGAACTTGTATTGAGATTTTGCAGGAAAAAAATGACACCTTTGATTAGATTGAAAAATAAAAAATTCAGACTGCCCAATAAATAAATATAAAATTTTTTTTTCATAAAGTTACTGGATTAAAAAAGTATTAAAAAACATTGATACTTGCAGGCAGAAACCAAAATTTTCAGAAACCTATCCTTTTTTTAAAATACACCAAAGTTTTTTAAACTGTCAAATTAGGGGAGGGGAACAAGAGGTTGTTGTTTTTCTTCCCTGTTGATTGCAGTAAAAATAATAGCTAGATTGGTTTAATTAAATTTCATTAAGATAGAATGTCCCGGATTTGTGTACACAATTAGTGAAGTAATATCCGGACTAATTTTGACTTAGGAAAAAAGCCCAAATTATCAAATGGTTTAACAAACAGGAAAAGTAAGAAAAATAAAATCTTATTTTATTCTAAACAATTCTATTTTATATTAAAAATAGATACTATAGATGTCAATTGAAAAGAAACTTTTTTTTTGGTCTCATAGACTACTGAAGTTTGTAGGAACTTTTGTAAAACTATTGGGAATTCCATGAAAGACATTTTAATCTTATATATATATATATATATATATATATATATATAAGATATATATATATATATATATATATATATGATCAATACATGGAGCTTTACCAAAACCTCCAAACAAGCGAATTTTTGTTTACATAAACATCAAAGTCAGAATTCACTGTCTCTTTCGTTGGCTCCACTTCAAGCTGATTTGCTATCATCAGTGAAGGATAGGAGTTTCTAACTCCTATCCTTCACTGATGATAACAAATCAACTTAAAATCAGCTGATCTGAAGGTGGAGCCAATGAAAGAGACAGTGAATCCTAGGAGTTTCTAACTCCTATCCTTCACTGATGATAGCAAATCAGTTTGAAATCAGCTGATCTGAAGGTGGAGCCAATGAAAGAGACAGTGAATTCTGACTCTGATGTTTATGTAAACAAAAATATGCTTGTTTGGAGGTTTTGGTAAAGCTCCATTTATTGATCATAAATACAAGTGATAGCAAGTTTACATTTTTATAACTTGTTTTTGTTTTTCATAAATGTACCTTTGAAGTTTCTTGCAATGATATATTGCAAAAGCTTTGACTATGTGGTGAAACTGAACTGATATCAGATCCATATAGATATCTAGCTTGTTAGGCTGGGTTTGAAGACATTTACATGTCAGAAAAATTCATGCTTGCAAACTGATAGGAACTTGTTGCATAAACACTTGGAGTTAGTGTTTGTGTCTAGTTTCTAACTCCTATCCTTCACTGATGATAGAAAATTAGCTGATCTCAAGGTGGAGCCAATGAAAGAGACAGTGAATTCTGACTCTGACGTTTGTGTAAACAAAAATACACTTGTTTGGAGGTTTTGGTAAAGCTCCATCTATTGATCATAAATACAAGCGATAGCAAGTTTACGTTTTTATAACTTGTTTTTGTTTTTCATATATATATATTACATGATTGTATATATTGGAAAAAAAAAAATTCTTAAACTCGGAGTTAAAAAGCCAATAACTCACCATGCTGGCTAATGCATGTTGGTGAGCAGCCCATCCATGTTCATATACTATATGAATAATCACATAGTAATAACATCTGCAATGACAAGAATGTATGGAGTGGATATTACGAATTTGCCTGGCTCGGTTTCTTAAAGGCCTCCAAGAGGAATCAAAGGGTCTCCTTTCAGTTAATAGCAAACTCATTTCTTAATAAATTTAACACAGGAAGTGATCATTGATTAGTAAGATGTAGGATACATGTTAATGCAAAACTAGAGAGACAAAAATTATTATGAAAGACAATATTTACAGTTGATATTCCTAATCTTCAGAAACATTCTAATGAATTTAAATTACAACTTACAAATTGGTTTCAAGTATTAGTAGATTTTGAACATGATTTAGATTTGAATGACATTAATAGGAAAATAAGCGATACACTTTTAAAAACTGCAACAAAGATAGCTGGTAGAAAAAAGCAGCAATTGACCAATAAAATTTCTACTGAAACTAGAGAATCTATGAAGAAAAGAAGAAATATGAGGATATACAATAATGATGCATTAAAAAAGATTAATATCTCTAATTTTGTAAAATGGTGCGGAAAAGAGTTGAAAATGATATAAGAAATTATAATTGTGAACTAGTAAGGAAATCTGTAGAAGAGAATAAAAGTCTAAAGAGTGTAAAACAACATTTTGGTATTGATAGGAAATTTATATCTGCAATAAGAAAAAAAAGATGTTATTATTGTTAAAAAGAGAGATGACATCATGAAATGTGTAGAAGACTTCTATCAAGAATTATATAGTAATAAAGAACAAGTGCCTCCTATACCTATTATATCTTCTGAATTGCCCAGAATTTTGAATGAGGAAGTGAGACATGCAATTAAATTTATGAAGAAAGGGAAGGCTCCAGGTAATGATGGAATTATAATTGATATATTAAAAGAAGCAGGTGAAGAAATAGAATTTTTTTTAGAAAAGTTATATACCAAATGTCTAAATGATAAAGATGTACCAGATGATTGGAAGAATGCAGTATTAATATTAATATTTAAAAAAGGTGATAAAGAAGATATTAGAAATTACAGACCTATCAGTCTTTATCAGTTTTATACAAAATTTTTACTAAGATAATTACAACTCGTCTACAGAAAACACTGGATTTCCACCAACCAAGAGAACAAGCTGGATTTAAAAGTGGTTTTAGTACAGTAGATCATATCCAGGTATTGAGAGAAATTATAGAAAGAACAAATGAATATGGGTTGCCATTATGCTTAGGATTTGTAGACTATGAAAAGGCATTTGATTCTATAAACATTTCTTCAGTGATTAAAGCATTGGATCATCAAAGTGTAGATCCAGGATATTGTCATATTTTAAAGAATATTTATAAAAATGCAACAGCAAAAATTAGATTACATAATGATAGTAGGAAAATCAACATTGAAAAGGGTGTAAGACTGGGTGGCTCCATATCTCCAAAACTTTTTACAGCAGTGCTACAAGAAGTATTTTGTGGATTAAAATGGGAAGCTAAAGGAATGAAAGTAAATGTAGATTATTTAAGTCATTTAGATTTTACAGATGATGTAGTTGTTTTTGAAAATAATGCCTTAGAGCTACAGGAAATGTTGCAGGAGTTATCAGATGAAAGTAGGAAAGTAGGACTAAAGATAAATGTTAAAAAGACTAAAATAATGTTTAATACATTTTCTCAAAATATGAAATTAAAGATTGATTATGATGAGTTAGAAGAAATTAACAGTTACAAATACCTTGGTCAGATTATTAATACAGATGGAAATATAATGGATGAAATTAATCATAGAATTAAACTTGGTTGGAGTGCTTTTGGTAGAAATAACTTGATACTAAAAGGAAATATGCCTATGTATTTAAAAAGGAAGGTTTTTAATAAATGTGTTTTGCCAGTTCTTACTTATGGATCTGAGACTTGGACACTTAATAGAAGAGCAATACAGAGACTTCAGACCACTCAAAGAAGTATGGAGAGATGCATACGTAATGTATGGGTAAAAAAACAAACAGGTGTTACTAACCTCATTGAAAAAATTAAAAGACTGAAGTGGAGTTGGGCTGTACATATTGTTAGAAGAGATGATAATAGATGGACAATTGAAATTTTAAACTGTATTTTAAGAGATTGTAAAAGATCCAGAAAGAGACCACACATGAGATGGATGGATGAAATAAGAAAGTGTGCAGGGGTGATGTAGAGAAGAGAAGCTAAAGATAGGAAAAGATGGATTGAACTTGGAGAGACCTTCATCATGCAGTGGATTGATAATGGTTGTTGATGATGATGATGATGATATCACATATTTTATGCATGTTTAAAATCTACTCCAAATACTCTTGAATTAGAGTGGAGATTGCATGGGGGTTTATAAAATTTAATTATTGTAACAATTTAATTGATATGACTTTGCTACCCTCAATTTGAATAACAAACAGCACATTCTCCTAACAGAAAATCTCTTGGTTTCATTTTCTCTATTACTTACTAATGTGTTAATGTATGACATATTTAATGTGAAGATAAATTAATTTAGTTTCAGAAAAATGTTCATTTAGATAGAAAATTGCAAAAATTATTTTTAAAAAGTATTTATTTATAGCTTTGTAATAGACATTAGCCTAGTGTACTTATAATCTGAGTCCATGATACATCCAAAAAATTTGAAATAGCTAATTGTACTGTCAATTGCCTTTCAAATTAACAATGCAACTCTGGTTATCTAAATATTATTTACCTTTGTTCATTTTAAATGCAGTAACATTAAACCTTTCTGGCAGATGAGAGGGAAATCATGAGGATTTATTGCAAATCATTGTCATGTGAGCAAAGCATTGTTTTTATAATTGTGCTGCTATTCTTTTTTTTTTTAAAGTTAAAATTGCGTTAGATTACTTTGCATTAAAACAGGCAAAACTCTCCATACATATTGCCACTCAATGCAAGCCAGGGTAATCAATGAATGCCAGGAGGCATGTGCATAAAATCCCCATCTAGTGCCTACTCATCCAATATTCCCACACTAGTTTCTGACTTGTGGCATTTCGTCAGTGAGGAGCCTTGGATCTGAGAACACAGCAGCTAGATCTTAGGATCTAATACAACCCTCCAGCAGCCACCGATCTTAGGAACTAATGCAACCCTCCAGCAGCCACTTTTTAACTCTACTCAACTAGAAAACTATGAGACTTAAATTGAAAACATTATAATATTTCCAATTCAAGCTCATCAGCTTATATAGTTCATTGATTACTCTCGCTTGCATTGAACGGTAATATGTATGGAGAGTTTTGCCTGTTTTAATAACAGTTAAGAGCAAGCATAAGAAATGGTGATCATGTGATGTTTATTATTTTGCATACATGAAACTTTTTTGCTAGTGTAAAGCATTATGTGATGAGATAACTTTGTGATTTACATCACCTGTAATATTTCAACAGTCACATCTTTAAAAGCTTGAATAATCAATGAGCACAAAAATATGAAGCCACATCTAGATTATCATTGAGAAGCAATAAAGTTCTGAAGAAAGGAAAATCTAATGCTTCCATTGATAAATGCCAATAGCCAAAAACTAGTTTACGTAACTGGAGTAGAGGAATACAATTAAAATATGTATGCCATTCAAGTGTTGATGATAAACTTAGAATTATGTAACCCTTTGTTTTGGTAAGATTTGTATATGCCTAGATTAATAATACAATATTAAAATGGCCGAACTTAGAGCTCAAAGTATATAAATTACGACCCAATTATAAATAAATCATTAATTATTATTAATATTTACTGAGGCTATAACCTCGATAATATGCGTATAAAATACGATAGTAGGGACCTCTACAGGTGTTTTAACCACAAGCTTACGCTATGGAAGAACACAAAAAACAGTAAGGAACATAAAAAAGATTTCAAAGAACACTCTGCAAACATAATATTTAATGCTTGAGCTTAAATAACCAGCATGCAATTAGCATCCTAACAGTTTATGACTGTGTTTCTGCTATTAAAGCACATACATTAAAAGCATATGCACTATATTTTTTTTTGTATTTTTATATATGTCTTTTTTATATATATATATATATACGTTTGTTTTATATACTTGTTTATTATCAATTTATTTTCTTGTTGTTGTTAAAGTAATTATTTTTTTAGCCAATATTTTATATTTATTATTTCTTACTGTTTTGACTGTCTAGATAACTTCTCCAGAGCTTAATTTATATATTTTTTGATTGGATTAAACATTTTAAATTAATATTGTCAGTACTATTGTTGATTTCTTGTCAATTAAGAATGTTTAATCCCTACAAGAAGAAAATTAATAGAGTAATTAGGCTGGGAAAGGAGACTGCTACAAACTGAAAGAAGTTACAAAGCATTATGTATGTAAAAAGTGCAAAAAAAAAAAAAAGAAATGTAATATGAAAATATACTTAGAAAGAATGCTTTTTTTATATTATTTAAAATTCAAATTTTATAAAGTTCACGTAGAGAAAATATAATCAACAAAATGTTTCATAAATGACTAGAAAAAAATTAATAATAAAACATGAAGAAACTATCAATAATAAAAATGAATTTAAACATATAATTAAAACATAAAACTACTAGACTAACTATTTAGATAAAAACTGTTTATAAAATCATTTTTTGTTCCCAATGTGTTTATAGAATGTTGATAATATCCTTCAACTTGTCATATTTAATTATAAAAATATGTATTACTAATTATAATTATATTTCTTTATAAATAATCATATTAATTACGGTATAAGTATGCAAGATACAAAAAAAAAAAAACTATTATATATTTTTAAATAAAGAATAAGATTTTTTTTCCGTTTCAGATCAACAGAAATCAAATATATTGTTAATATATGGGTAGATAGAAGATAAATCGACTTTAAATAGTACCATGCAGAATACTGCAAAAGAGCAGCAAATGAAAACATTTGTTTACAAGGTTTTTTAACTTCGTATAAGGAGATAGTTTCGAATTTTATTTTTTTTACCATCTAGATGAAAATAAGAACCGCTATTAACTAACAAATAATTCAATTGTTATACAGACTACATGTGAATTGTCTACTTGAAAATATTATTCTATACCAAAAAAAAAAATTCACTTTTTCTAAACTCAAATATTTAGATCATAATCATATCAAGTGGTTATTGTAAATTATAACAGGAATATATATATACATAACAGTGGAAATTAAAATTTGTAACTTTGTACAATAAATATTTTAAATACTCATGCCTCATTTATTAATATAGGGACTTGGATTAAAACACTTTGATTAGAACGAATGAATATTTAAATCAATCATGGAATGTATTTAAATATGGTTCAAACTGATTTTCTTATCATAGTTCACAAACCTGAGAGTTTCTCAATTTAAACCATGCCAGCAATGATTCAAACAAATGAAAATATCTAATAGAATGTCCTAAGTGCTTTAAGAATCATAATATCATACAATAAATATTTTAAAATATTCCTAATATAAGTCAATATTTAACTAGAAAAAACAAGCTATTCTTTTGCTTCATTTAATTAATATAGATGCTTAACTAAAACATATTAGTTAGAAAAAATGAGTATTTGAATCAATCATGCAATGTATCTAAATATGCTCCAGTTTGATTTTGTTACATATTTTCAACAGTTTGAATAATTGTTGGAAATGTTGAAATTGAGAAAACTCTCAGGTTTGCCAACTATTGTAAGAAAATTAACTTGAAACATATTTAAATACATTACACAATTAATTTCAATTTTCATTCTTTCTAAGCAAATTTTTTGGTCAAGTCTTTATTTTAATAAATGAGCATGAAAATAAATGGCTGCTTTATTTGTGTTAAATATTGACTTCTGTAGGTTAGAGGGTATTTTAAAAAATGTATTAAAGCACTGAAGGTATTCTGTTACATATCTTATATAAGTAATACAAAACCTATCACTTTATTTTAATTTTTATACTTAGTACAATCTGTGTATTTTAATAAACAATATAATGCAAATCTTTTTTTTTCAAATTTGTTTTTTTTGTTTTTTTTTTACAATTTATCCAAATAATTTTTAATACATTTTAGCAAAAGTCATTTATTGTATATATATACATGCACCTTATGTTTCAGTTGTCCTGCAGTCTTCTTCAGAGTTATGATATAGTGAACAAAATAAAATAAATAACTATATAAATAATACTATAAAATGTAAACAATAAAAAACTAAAACCAACATATAACAATACATAATAAAACTGAAATAAATATAATCAAATCCAAATAAAATAATCCAGTTAATATAAAATAAAATAAATAATATAAATAAAAAATAAATATAAATTATACATGTGCATTACTAACTATACATACATATTCAAGAACAACTATTAATCTAACTATATTAATCATTTTTATTATTTTTAATAATTTCCTAATTACTTCTATTACTTACAAAACTTAAACTTCATTTTTATTAGCTTGGGCATCAATAATATATTTAGTAATTTTATATTTATATAATTGTCAATTCAACAGTACTTCATTTATTAATATTATTTTTAATTTTTAAATCATATAATATATATTATTTCCTTATTCATTCTTTTGTTAAAAATAATATTTTATATTTATTATTATTTTTTAATATGTATAACCTATAATTTGTAATCTTTTAACTTATCCAGTTTACTTTAATCTTTTGAAAATAAAAATAAATATTTTTTCTTTTTTTAATTATTTTATACCCTAGCTCCTCTATTACATAATATTTAAACTAAATGTATTCTTAACTACTCCAACACTTTATTTATGTATATTACTTATACACTTTAACTTTATTATTATATAATTCTCTTATAAATTTATATTGTATTGCTTTATATGTAAATATTATGTTATGATTTCCCAATATGTAATATCTCTAAATATAGTCATGTTTATACTGTTGTGTAACCTAACCACTTTTTACAACACATAATTCATTTATAAATAATTTTCTCTTTATATATTTACCTCTATATATTTTATTTAAGAACTATATCTATACCAATCTCATCCTAATTCTAGAATCCTTATTAAATTTTGGTTTTATATTTCTTATTAGTATTGCTTCTCTTATTTCCTTTTTTTTTAATATTGTTTGTATGTAACATCATTTTTATTGAACTTCATGTAAATTTGTGTCCTGTTTCCTTCATATGTATATAAATTGGTGATTTATTATCCAATATATGTTGTTTTAATCTTGTTTTTATAGATTTTTTTCTCCCATATATTTGTTAACAATACTACCATCTAAACATTGTTTCCATTTTATCACATATACTCCATTTAATATTACTTTATTAGCTTTATTATATCCTATGTATTTGTTATCCATTAAATTTAATAGGTTATCTTTTTTTATTAACTATTTTTGTAGTACTTATTCTTTTGCAGTTTTTATTAATCTTCTTTATAATTTTATTAAGCTTATTCACTATAATATTATTATTTGTTTTTATTCCTATGTATTCATTTTCACTTTTCTTTTTTTTTTACTCTTTTCACTTTTATTTATCTTTTACTCTATTTTTTTCAATACTTCTTTTAATTATATATTCAGGGAAACCACTATTTTTTAACTCATTGATTATTAAATCTTTTTGTTCAATATAGTCTTCTTTTTTTTTTGAAAAATACATTGCAGTCTTGTATATTCTTGAATATATACAACTATTTTTATATTTTCTATCAATATATGCATATAAAGGAAACAGGACCAAATTTACACAAAGTTCAATAAAAATGATGTTACATACAGATAATATTAAAGAAAGGAAAATAAAAGAAGCAATAAGAAAGATAAAACCAAAATGTAATTGGGATACTGGGATTAGGATAAAATTGGTATAGATATAGTTCATAAATAAGAAATATAGAGGTAAAAATGGAAAGAGAAAATTATTTATAAATGAATGATGAGTTGTAAAAAAATGGTTAGGTCACTTAGCACTATAAACATGGGTATATTTGTAGATATTACATATTGGAAAAAATTTAACATAATATTTACATATAAAGCAGTATAGTATAAATTTATAAAAGAATTATATAATAATAATAATAATAATAATAATAATAATAATAATAATAATAATAATAATAATAATAATAATAATAATAATAATAATAATAATAATAATAATAATAATAATAATAATAATAATAATAATAATAATAATAATAATAATAATAAAAGTTAGTGTATAAATAATATATATATGTAATTATATAACTGAATATTCAGTTATATAATTACGTATATTGCTTTAAAAATAAAGACATCGAATCATAACATTATATATATATATATTATAACATTTTCCATCTTGCTAGGCCTATATACGCATTATAAATGCATGAGTTGATCAAGTTATAACAAAAAGAAGAAATTGTATTTCTATTTCTAAAAACATAACTGTTTCCTGATCAACTCAGCCTAGAATTGTTACAAACTGTGCTTTTGACGAAATCAGCTTTTTTTATTTGATCTGAGTGCCAGGATTCATAACAATCCACTAAAATCTGTCACCAGCACGTCTCACAAGTTAAAAAAGAAAAAATGCTTTTAAAGAATTGGTATTAGATTTTACCGTAATGAAAATTATTCTTTTAAATATATATTTTTTTCTGGAACTTATTCATACATATTGGCAAAGGTAAATTACTTTTAAAATCTTACTAAACTAATAATAATTTTAATAATAAACACTAATAAATATTATTAATAATGTACAAATGAAAATTGCTATTAGAAATATTTTTATTCTAACAGATTAAAAATCTCTTTATGTTAAATTGTGAATTACTAATTAAATAAATTGGAGAGAACATGTACTAATTCAAACATGAATACATTAATAAAAGAAATAAATAACAGTTAAACAAAATAAATTAAGTTCTTGATTAAATAAAAGTTTATTGATCATTAAAATTAAAGTCCATATCAGGGTCCTATTATACATACATTTTTAAGATGGTTTGTTGACAATTTAGTCATAATATGGAATAATAAAGAGTCATAGCTTACCGATAAGTTTTTGTAAATTAACGAAGATTGTAGCTTACTATGCATAGTTTTTTGAGTTAGAATGAGCTCAGCCATTGGTTATAAATTGATCTTGGTGCTGATTCCATAGGCTAGTCATGTAAGCTTCTCTGCTGTCCATCAGTAACAATGTCAGCTAAAGCTCTGGCCTACTCCTGCATGAATAATTAGTTCATCATAGAGTGGTCTAAGATTTTTTAATCTAAGACCAACCCAAAAGAAATACAGAAGAGCCAAGATGTTCCTCAAACTGGTCTCTGCCTTTTTATACTAGAGGTCCAGTTTTCAGACTTCTGCACATGTTATTATCATGGCGTTTAGGTTCATAATCTTGTACAGTCTTTAATCATTTTTCAATTACAAAGTTCTCTTTTTGTTTTTAAGTCTTTCGGCCATCTTTAATTAGCCAAAATATTTTTCTTTTAACTTATCTTTTTACTTTTGGAATTATTTTGTTCTCTCCTTTCATTGTACATTTTTTTTTTTTTTAAATAAATTATACTCAAAAAAAAATCTAAATTTACTTTTATTTATTTTTTTAGCTTTTACCAAATGCCAATACGTATATGTACCATATATAAATAAACAGTACAATATATATATATATATATATAAAGTGTTGTAATACTTATATTATATATATATATTAGTTTCATGTACTTTTTATAATGGCTATAAAATGTTGCTAAAATATGAAAAACAAAAAAATATGTTTATATTGAAGAAAAAAATGATCATATGGAATGAAAATAAATAATACATAAAAATGATGCTTGTCTAAATTTATTGTAATATATATATTATATCAATAGATATATATATATATATATATATATTATCAATAGATGGTGTTTTACCAAAAAACACCAACCAAGCGTATGCTTGTTTACATAAATGACAAAAGAGTCAGAATTCACTATCTCTTTCATTTTGCCCACCCTCAGATCAGCTGATTTCAAGATATTTGCTATCATCAGTGAAGGATAGAGTTAGAAACTAGATCTAAACACTGACTCCAAGTGTTTATGCAAAAAGTTTCTATCAGTTTGCAAGCATGAAATTTTTCAGACCGATAAAGTCTTCAAACTTAGCCTAACAATCCAGATAGCTATATGGATCTGATCATAAATACAAGCGACAGCAAGTTAACGTGATTATAACTTATTTTTGTTTTTCATAAATGTACCTTTAAAGGTTTTTGCAATGATATATATTGCAGAGGCTTTGACTATGTTGTGAAACTGAACTGAGATCAGACCCATATAGCTATCTGGCTTGTTAGGCTGAATTTGAAGACTTCATTGGTCTAAAAAATTTCATGCTTGCAAACTGATAGAAATTTTGTGCATAAACACTTGGAGTCAGTGTTTAGATCTAGTTTCTAGCTCTATCCTTCACTGATGATAGCAAATTAGCTTGAAATCAGCTGATCTGAGGGTGGGAAAAATGAAAGAGATAGTGAATTCTGGCTCTTAAATGCCATCTATTGACCATAAATACAAGCGACAGCAAGTTAACGTGATTATAACTTGTTTTGTGTTTTTGTTTATATATATATATATATATATTGTGACCATCTGAATGGGCACAATGAATTGAAATGCTTTGTATCTGCATTGAATGGTTATATTGTATTAAAAAAAATGAAATAGCCTTAGAATTTTAAAAATTTTTGCTGGAAATTGTTTAAAGCTTAGATATGGTTTGCTTATGCAGTTCATAGACCACTTTATAAGTATTCATTATTATTATTGTGGTTAGTGAAGTATTTAACACCAGAAAGAGGGGGTGCTATTATAGGAATTGGTATATTTGGGCAGAAAAATGCAAAGTTATTGTATGTTATTGTAATATTTGGTTGAATGGTTTCAAAATCCTTTATTCTTTAATACTTATCCTTTTGTCAACAATTAATAGCCATTTCAATTATATTTAGTTAGGATAGTTTAATATTTAGGTTGCAGTACATGTGCATGCATGTATGACTCTGCATCATTTTCATTTCATTTTCATCTTTCAATAACAGCAAGCAATAGTACATGTACAATAAAAACATTTAAATTACAGTAATTATCTTAGATTATCTATTTCTTTCTAATGATTAATAGATAGTTGAATCGATGAATTATTTTACAAATGAAATAAATTATTAATAATTTTTGTTTTAATAGTTAATTAATATTCTTTTTTTTTTCAAGTTTGTAAAAGCTATTTATTTTATTATTATTTTTGTCTTGATTTAATCAGAGTGTTTTTTTTTTTTAGAAAAGATTTTTTTTGAAAATGTAATTAGCTTACATAGAAAAGAAGTGTGGGAGTAACCTTGTGAAAGGAAATAACCTTTGCTAAAGAGAGCTATTTAACAAAGATCTCCAGTAAAAAATTTTCCTATTATGTATTGTAATAGTAGCCAGTAAACAGTGGCTCATGATTGTGAAATTTAAAGCCAGTTGAGGAAGTTGAATTGATTTTAAAAAGGCTTTGGAGTAAAACTTTGAAAGGATCTTAAGAAATTTATTATGGGAAAAGCTAATTAGAATGCAATTCTAAATTTTAAAAAGGTACACAGTTTACTTTGCTCTCCTTGATTTAAACATTTTGAATTAACCCCTTCATAACTATTGTTTTTTTTAAATGTATGTTGATAACATCTAGTCTATATTACTTCATTTAATTGTCATTTTAAATAAGAATAAATTGCATGAATATTATTGTATCATTAACCAATGTGTATCTTTTAATATATCTGGAAAATGCATGCAGAACTATTTTACAGAATATATTTTAATTTTTCACTATTTTCCATGTTATGTTTTTCTTTGAGGATTAAACATAAAATTAAGGATATGCATATTTTGATAAATCATGCCATGTTTAAATTCATCATAAAGAGATAACAGTATTTATTTATCTGGTATTTCTGGAAATAATACGTATTTTAAATGAAGGAAATAAAATGTGAGTTACTTCAAATTAAGTATTTGCTTAAATCGAATGGAAGGATAGAAATGCGGTAATTTTTGTTTTCTTCGATAAAAATCCGAATATAAAACAAAATATTATTAATTGTGGAATTACTAAAGAACCATTGTATCTTAATTGATAATATTTAAGAATAAATCATGCGTATAATAGACTATAAAGTGTCAAATGCTATTCAAAAAAACTACTAAGAATAGTTGCGTATTTAATTCAGAATTACAACAGAGAATGTCTTATATTTTCAGTATAATAAAGGAGAAATTAATTGCTTATATGTGATATAGCAAACTCAAATAGCTTGGCTATAAATACTGGAGGTGCTAGGTCATAGTTAAGTTATGATTATATTTTTAAGTTATCCTACAGAAGTTTGTTTTAATTTAAATTCAGTTTGGAATGTGTCCCATATCGTTTCATACACCTGGAGCAGAGCTTTGCAAGTGAACTTTTATTTTAAGTTACAAAACAAATAACTTTTGTTTCTTTATTTGTTTTATTGCTTGTCATTATTAATGAATATTATTGATAGATAGGCTTACTTATTATTGTTTTATTTATAATTTGGGTTATTTTGACTTTCAAGATCATCCCTGAAGTGTATCCAAATGAGGAATACACTGGTAAAAATTGATTGTGTACAAATAGGTCTTATTGTTCTTTTACGAAGGTAAAAGAAAGAAATATTTTTTTAAATATATTATTAGAGAGGTTTATATTTATTTTGTATACTTTATTATCTCAAAGTGAGAATTTTGTTCTTTTTTTAAATCAACAAACGTATAATAGAAATAGTTTGGAAGATATGAAAGAAAGATTGTTCGTAATAATTATAACTATTAAATTTTAAAAGTAATCTAAAGTTTATTCTGAATTAAAAGTTACATCTTAATGCAATATTTAATTACCATGTTGCCTGCATAGTATGTAATTTAGGGTTAATTTTATATATACTTTTATTTGTGGGTGTGTGTCTGTTTTGCACAATTATGACATTTGTTTGATAAAGTTCAGTTTGTGAATATTTTATGTATAAATTTCAGATGCTGTCATATTCTACTGAGTTGAATGGATTAGTATGTTATCTGTATGTATTTATCTGCCCGAGTTTATTTATAATTTCCGATATTTAGAAAAGCTTTGAGAATGGAAAGAAATTTGATTGCATTATAATGTTTGTAGGGATAAAAAATTTTGCTTATTTAGTATATGTTTTTCCATGAGTAGAGCCTAGTTTATATTATATGCATATGATTAAATGATATTTTTTGAAGTTAAGTGATGTTTTCTTAGAATCCTGGTGATGAGGAAGAAGTTCTTACCAATAGTGTATTTAGAAGTAGATGAGTTATTGTTGAAGTATGATTAAATGATGTTTAGGAAGTTATGTGACATTTTTCTTATATCCTTGGTGATAAGGAAAGGTTCCCCACCAACAGTGTATTTAGAATCAGATGAATTATTGTAGAAGTGTTCAGTAAGAGTTTATCTGCTCCTCATGTAGATTTCCCTTATAACGTATAGTCTGTATAATCATGAAATATAGCTCTGTGTTAATTAATATGTGGCCAGATAAATTGTTAAATTAATTCTTGATGTAATATTAGTGTCTTATTTTATTGATGAATTACGACATTGTCCGAAATAAAATAATTGTATGATATTTTCTTGATGAATGGAGAGTTGTAGAAAAGATTGTTTTCTATTTTTGTTGCTTGACACATGCAAACATGCATAATATAAATAATACCATGTATATAAAGTATAGAGTTATTGAAATTAAAATGAGAAATAAATGTTTTTGAAATACATTACATTCATTTAAATAAAAGTATAAAGTTATTGAGATTAAAACGGGAAATAAATATTTTAAAATACAGTGTATTTATTTAAATAAAGGTTATAAATCATCAAATCATCAGAATGAACATGATTTTGTTGCTATGCCAGAAAGGTATACGCAATTGAAAGTGATTATTTAGTCAATAAGAGAAAGTTGCTTTGTTGAGAGTCAAATATAATTAATTTGATTTATTTTATTAATCAATAGTAATATACTTTCAAAAGTATTTTTTGTGCTAATAATATAACATGTTGTTTATTTAGTGTCATGTAGATGAAACATGTAGGCAAAGCATGTGTTCAAAGTCATAATATTTAAGTTTTGTTGTTAATTTGCTTTGATAATAGGGATAATCCCAAACTGATGCTCAAAGTTTATTTGATAATTTAAAAATCTGTAAGACAAGTAGTCCAATTGTAAATATCATGTTAAACCAAATTTAGTTTAGTGTAATAAATGATTTGTTTTATTTATTTAAAATCTTAAAACTGTGTCTTGAGTTATTATTGTATACATTCATATTTTCCATTTCCACATCTCCACATTTCATAAATCTATTATAAAATAGATATATTATTTTAGAGTTATAATATCAAATTTGCTGGTGTCTGACAATATTGTTTTCTTAATCCAAACATTATAATGAACATTTGCCACTGGATAAAAGTATTAGAAAGGTTGCCAAGTTAATATATTTGTTAGATGATGATATGAGATTAAAATATTTTATTTCTGTCATTATCTTATTAATGAAACACAGTCGAATATTTTAGTCAATTTGTTTCATTACATTTTATCATACTTTAGAATCATAATTTATGGGCCAATGTATTTCATTTAATTCAACTGTGTTTGTTAAATTCCCTGAGATGTTTGGATTGTGATATGCCAAGTCATAGAATTGTTTAGTATTATAATTACAGCAAGCTGATATATGTTATATTTGGATGAAGGAAGAAATTAATTTTAAAGTATATTTTAATAGACTGTACCAATAAACATTTTGATTATTTGTCATACAATTAATTAACAAAGGAATTCACATTATATTAAATGTTTTGTAATATTTCTTCTTTTATTCATTTATCAGCATATATCTTATGAACTGCCTATAGCCTCCCACTAAGCTGAGCTGAACATAAACTTAAATACAGAGTCTCAGTAATAATTTTGTATTATATATCATATTATATTGTTCTATTCATTAATAGAACTGGTGCCTGGGCATTTCGCTCATGTAATGTATATGAGCTGTGTTGGGAGTGTAGGTTATAATATATATATATATATATATATTATATGTATTTAAAATGTATATATATATATATATATATATATATATATATATATAACATTTTAAATACATGTATATTGTCTATACTAAACTTGAATCTCCTTACAGCTATCCACTCTATCTTATGCAACTGATACACATGGCCACATACATGTGAAAAAAATAAATAATCTAGAATATAAGTATTTCATGCTAAACCAGTCCTCATTAGTTGGTACAGCTCACCTTATCCCACACATATATACAATCAGTTCACAGTTTATATTAAACTAATGAATCTTCAAACTTTAATGGACAATCTTCAGTCTTTTCCATTTTCAACTCTTCAGCCACACATATAAGATATAATATGTCCATTCAAATGTATAAAAGAGAAATGATCAGAATACATGCTAAATATGTAATATATATTGTCTATTCTAAACTTAGTGTAATTAGAAGGGACTTGAATTCAAATTTTCAAGCTTTCTGCACTATCCACTCCATCTTATACAATAAATACACATACTATGGATGGTTGAAAAGTGGAAAGAAAATTTGAAGATTGTCCATAAAAGGTTAAAAATTTGCTCTCTTAATGTAAAGTGAGCACTGATTGTATATATGTGTGGGAGATGGCGAACTTAACCAACTAATGAGTGATGGCTCAGCATTAAATACATAAAAATATTTATATTTTTACATATCTATATATATGATCATTCATATCAGTTGAATAAATAAAATGAAGTGGGTCACTGTAGTCGACTTAAAAGTCTGAGTTCAAATCCTCTCTAATTATCTTAAATTTCATATAGACAATATATATGTATATAAATATTACTTATTCATCCTGTATTCTGCCCATCCCTCTTCTATATATTTCCATATGTGAGGAGTCAGAATGACTTAAGGTGGACATCGGTATGACAATAATATTAGCATGATTAAGGACTTTGAGCATTCCATCAGATTTTCAATGACTTGGATGTCTGAAGAGTTGGAGCATGGAGAAGTTTGAACCTTGTTCATTAAAGTTTGAGAATTTGATATCTTAATATTAACTGTGCAATGATTGTATATATGTGAGAGAGATTGAAATCTGGACCAACTGATGAGTGCTGGTTTAGCATGAAATATGTATGTTGGAGATTGTTTATCCTTTTCACATGTATGTGGTCATGTGTATGAGTTATATATATAATTAAATACTGATAAATGTGTAACAATACTGACACTATTTTACGATTTTGTAGACATGTTTTTCTGATATTTTTCATGAAAAAAAATCAATTCATTATTTGCTGATTATATATATATATATATATATATATATATATATATATAATATATATATATATATATATATATATATAAGATCCATTAATTATAAAAATATTCTAATCATAATAAAACTAATAAATATAACGGTAATAAACCATTATAAACAGTCTTTTAATCTACATAAGTACTTTTCAATAACTGAAACACAGGCTTATTATATACCTGTATTAATATTTGGTAATATATAGGGTATATGAGCACAGACTTTCACACAATCCACCACTCTACACTCTATCTCATAATACTGATACACTTGAATACATATATATGGAAAAGATAAATAATCACCAATATACATATTTCATCCTAAAGGATATACTTATACAATAAGCCTGTATTTCAGTTATTACATAGTAGAAATATTTGCCCATCCCTCATATATGTATTAAATGGATTATGTCCTGTACATGAGTTGTCAGATTGATTTTATGTCAATCATGGGGGTGACAAGAATCTTGGCCTTGGTGTGGCCTTTGAGCATTCCATCATCAGATTTTCAGTTGGATGGATGTGTAAAAAGTTGGAGTGTAGAGTGGATTAAAGCCTGTCCATTAAAGTATGAAGATTGGTTATTTTAATATATATTTGAGCACTTATTGCAAATATGTGTAAAGATGATAATCTGGACCAACTGATGATTTCTGGTTTAGCATGAAATTTATATATTGGTGATCATTTATCTTTTCCACATATGAGTTTCAAGTGTATCAGTGTATGAGATAGAGTGTAGAGTGGTGGGTTATGTGAAAGTCTGTGCTCATATATCCTATATATTAGAAATACTTTTTGTTAATTTTTTAAATCTGCCTCAACTGTCATTAAATTAAAAAAAAACACATGTAAATGCAAATTTAAATTTTATATTGAAAGTTTGAAAATTCTTCTTGAAGAGAGAAACTATAATGAAAAAAAAATTGAGGAGGCAATTTTTATAAATAGAAATAAAATGAATTTAATAAAAAGATAAGATGCTAACATTAAAATATGGGATTCATGGGATTTGAATTGATGATGTTTGCTTGCTTTGTTTGTTGTTTTTTTTAATTTAATGGCAGTTGAAGTAGGATTAAAAAATTAATGAAAGTACTTCTGTGGATTGAAAGACTGTTTATAATAGTTTATTACCATTACATTTATTATTTTTATTATCATTATATATATATATATATATATATATATATATATATATATATATATATATATATATATATATATATATATATATATATATATATATATATATATATTGTACCAAAGTACATTGATATTAAAGTAATTGTATGAGTCCCATGTTTTAAAAATATAAAAATTTAATATTAAGAGAATAAAATGTAAAAATTAAAGAGCAGGGGGAGGGGGAATTTCATATTAAATAAAATAAACTGTAAACGCTGTTTAAAATAATAAACTGCTTAAAATAATAAGCTGTTTAAAATAAAAGATTTTTTTGTTTAAAAGAAGAAAAAAAATTTGTAATAAATAAATTATTTAATATTCTTTAAATGAATTTTTAATAAATAATAAAGAATTTTTTTTTATCTTATAATAAATAAATATATGTGCATGTGTGTATGTAGTTTTTAATAAAAGTAGACGCAGAAGCTGATTTTATTTTATGAGATGAATGCTGCTGCTAAATAAAGTTTTCCATTGTTTAAAACAGTATAAATAGCTCAACTTTTGTTCATTCTTGGGCTGACTTTTTCATTTTAATAAAATATTTTTGAAGTAATATTTCCAAAAATGTTGAATTGTTAAAAAACCAACGTATTTGCAGTTGACCGAAAGCTGCTCTCTATGCATCTAAGATCTGCGATTAGTTTGGAAAGTAATCATGTTGAAATAGACTAAACAGACAGCAAAGTGCAGAAATGTCAAAGCAGCCTGAAAATATCATATCACAGGATCTATGAAGGAATCATTTTATCAGTCGTCGATGAGTTAAGAAATAATTCCATTATGCTGTTTTATCGTATTTTAAAAACCTAGGTAATTATTTGACTTTGATATCTTAACATTACTGATCTTTTCTTAAAATAAAGATAGACTTTATTAAAAAACTTTGAACTTTTTGAATTAAACTTAAAAAAAGAATAAACTTTAAACTTCAACAAATTAATATTTGCAATAATAAAATAAGTAAAAGCAGCTTCTATTAAATAATATTTTTGAAACAATGGCATGCACATTTGTGTGATTTGATTTTGTTTTAAACTTAAAAAAAAAAAAGATAAAATAAAATATGATGTAACGTGTATAATTTATTTACTAAAGTAATGTATTAAATGCTTATTTTGATCTTTAAAAAAAAAGTGTGTGTGTCTCATTATAAGATAAAACGATTGATTTATTTTAAAGATAAAATAAAAAACACTTAAATTATTTTTCTTAAAATATTTATGTTTATTTCTGATACATGCAGGTAAGTATAAATATTTATTTTTTTAATAAGAGTAGGATAAAAAAATCCAATCATTAATAATAGTATTTCAGAAAAGATTCGTTAATTAAATCTATAAATGTTTAGTATTGAGTATAATGTTGTTATTATTAGTTTTAAAGGATTGAAGTATTATTTTTGAATGATTCAGGAAAAATTAGTAGCTTAGAAGAAGCAATGTTTAAGGTATACCTTTTGTTTTGTCTATTTAGTGGGTGGTTGGAACCGGTTGAGCTAGCAGGGATTTTCGGTATCAGATTATGTTGATCAAATAGACATGCTAATTTTAATGTAATTAGCTGGTGCCTAAGGGATTTTTCTTTTTTCTTTTAAAAATAAAGTGTTTATTTGATCAGTGTATATTTGATAGTCGAGTGTTGAATGTTATTGATAGTTCGCTATTGATAATAGTTGACACTTTACCTGAAAACCAACCATTTTCTGAAAGGGAAATCTAGGAGGACAAAATATAATAAGATATTAGATAATATTTTATTTGTCGATGCTTGGTGTTTGTTGTTTCCCATAAGCTTAAGTAATAAATTTTAAATTGTAAGTTTTAGATCGTTAAGAGTTTTGAAGGTAGTTTTTAAGTAATAGTAGTTAGCAGTATATTTTATCATTATTGGTTGTTCGGAGGAGGCTGTTTCATTTGGTGCTTTAACGTGGCACGAAACTGTTCTTTTAGTGCATTGACATAGTGTGAAACTGGTTTATGTAGCATGTCAATGTGGCCTGAGAATTAGACATTTCGAGTGGAAGAACCGGTGGAAGTTGTAGTTTAGGAGGGTATACAGTCCATTAACATAATTAGTTGGACGTTTATTAGGTGCAGTAACATGGCCTGAAAGTTGTCATTTTAAGTGGAGAAACTGATAGAAGTTGTAGTTTGGAGTGGCAAATGGCGCATTAATGTAGATAGTTGGATGTTTAATAGGCGCAGTCAGGTGGTCCAAAAGTTAGTTGTTTATGTGATAGGACCATAGTTGAATGGTCATTTGCACATTAATGTAGGACCAGTGTAAAGGACAATTGGACGTTGATGTAGAGATTTAAAGGAGCCTGAAAATAGTCATAGCAAATGATAAGATTACTATAAAACATAGTTGGGAATTCATTTGACAAATCGCCGCGGCTTGAAATTAGTTGTTTAAATAGAATAAAGAACTTGAATTGTAGTTAGTTGTTTAGATGGAGGGTCAAAGTTGACCATAGTTATATATTAATAGGAACATTTTCTGAAGAGAAGTGTAATAAAGGTATTGATAGTACTTGTATTTTTTTCCCAAACGGGCTAGTTTTGATGTAAGATAAAAAGTTGATTTTCATGGACATTAAAAAGTAGAAACGTGTTTTTTAAAGATAAAAAAAAAATAACATGCACTCCGTATGAGGAAGATAGATGAACATGAGGCATAGAATTAGAACTAAGAGGGTGGGGGTTGACCGTGTATACATTGAAATAGATTTTTCTTTGTATTTAGATAAAATTTAAACATGATTAATAATATAGTGGAAGAAAGTTGTAGTGAAGGAGGGGCAATGTCAGAAGTAAGTCCAATATCTTTTAAGAAGCCATAGTTAGTTGAAGAAAATGTTTTTCAAATATTAGTAAATATGATGAAAGAGATGCGTGAAGATATAAATCGGAATCAGAAAATAATGAAACAAGAAATTAGTAAACTTAGAACAGAAATGAGGAAAATGAGACAGAAATTAATGGGAAGAATGGATGTAGGTCAGGAAGTAGTAGAAATAATAAGGAAAGATGTGGATGAAGTAAGGACTGAAGTTTTAGAATTAAAAGTAAATATGGAAGAACTAAAGATGAGTTAAATAAGGAAAAAGTAAATCAATTAAAAGTAGGGAGCATAGAGGAGATAATGACAAAGAATTGGGAAATTTTGAAGGGAAAAGAGGATGTAAGGGTTGAATTAAAAGAAATTTGTGGTAATATGATGGAAAAGATAGAGCAAAAAGTAAAACAGATTGGACAGAAGTGTGATAATTTTAGTTTTGGTGATAGGCAGAACCTACAGATAGATAAGTTTATGGAAAAAAAGTTTAGTGTTTCAGTGTTTAAGGCAGAAGTGGGAGAGAACCTGTTAAGGCATTTAGAAAGTTTAAGCCATTTTTTTTCATTTAAAAGATTGACAGAGGAAAATAAAGTTGCAATAGTGAGTGGTTACTTACAGGGAAATGCATGTAATTGGTGATATACTGTGGGTGATAGGCTGCAAATGTTTGCTGAGTATAGACGTGTGATTTTGAGGGCAGCAAAGCTTAGGGCATTAACAGCATTTCCTATGTCAGAGGGACAAATGATCAGGATATTGTGGAACAAGATGCAGCCAGAGATACACCATTTAATGTTAAGTAAGGATGGGTTTTCAATAGATGAGATGGCAGAATTTTTAACAAAAGTTGATTACACTCGAGAACCTGTAGATTGAGATAGGAAATGGGATGGGCGAAGTAATTTAATGGATAAAAAGAAAGAGCCACCTGATCAGTTATAGAATAGAATTATACTGAGATGAAAATTATAGTGAATAAATAAGAATACACGTATACAGTTAGACAAATGTTAAATAAATAAAATTAGATTGTTTATAGTTTTAAATTCTGGGAAAACTAAAATGCTCAGAATGATATTTTAGTTTCAGTGGAGGGATGGAGATAATGTACCAAAGTACATTGATATTAAAGTAATTGTATGAGTCCCATGTTTTAAAAATATAAAATTTTAATATTAAAAGAATAAAATGTAAAAGTTAAAGAGCAGGGAGAGGGGGTATTTTGTATTAAATAAAATAAACTGTAAATGCTATTTAAAATAATAAACTGTTTAAAATAATAAGGTGTTTAAAATAAAAGATTTTTTTTTGTTAAAAAAAGAAAAAAATCTTGTAATAAATAAATGATTTAATATTCTTTAAATGAATTTTTAATAAATAATAAAGAAATTTTGTTTTATCTTATAATAAATAAATATATGTGCATGTGTGTATGTAATTTTTAATAAAAGTAGACACAGAAGCTGATTTTATTTCACGAGGTGAATGCTGCTGCTAAATAAAGTTTTTCATTGTTTAAAACAGTATAAATAGCTCAACTTTTGTTCATTCTTGGTCTGACTTTCTCATTTTAATAAAATATTTTTGAAGTAATATTTCCAAAAATATTGCATTGTTAAAATCCAATGTATTTGCAGTTGACTGAAAGACACTCTCTATGCATCTAAGATCTGTGATTAGTTCGGAAAGTAATCATGTTGAAATAGACTAAATGGACAGCAGAGTGTGGGAACGTCAAACCAGCCATGAAAATATCATATCACAGGATCTATGAATGAATCATTTTATCAGTCATCGATGGGTTAAGAAATAATTCCATTATGCTGTTTTATTGTATTTTAAAAACCTAGGTAATTATTTGACTTTGATATCTTAACATTACTGATCTTTTCTTAAAATAAAGATAGACTTTATTAAAAAACTTTGAACTTTTTGAATTAAACTTAAAAAAAGAATAAACTTTAAACTTCAAAAAATTAATATTTGCAATAATAAAATAAGTAAAAGCAGCTTCTATTAAATAATATTTTTGAAAAAAAAGCATGCACATATGTGTGATTTGATTTTGTTTTAAACTTAAAAAAGAAGATAAAATAAAATATGATGTAACGTGTATAATTTATTTGCTAAAGTAATATATTAAATGCTTATTTTGATCTTTAAAAAAAAATGTGTGTGTCTCATTATAAAATAAAATGATTAATTTATTTTAAAGATAAAATAAAAAACAATTAAATTATTTTTCTTAAAATATTTATGTTTATTTCTGATACGTGCAGGTAAGTATAAATATTTATTTTTTTAATAAGACTAGGAGGAAAAAATCCAATCATTAATAATAGTATTTCAGAAAAGATTTGTTAATTAAATCTATAAATGTTTAGTATTCAGTATAATGTTGTTATTATTAGTTTTAAAGGATTGAAGTATTATTTTTGAATGGTTCGGGAAAAATATTTTTAGTTTTTTAAAAAAATAGTAGTAGCTTAGAAGAGGCAGCATTTAAGTTATACCTTTTGTTTTTTCTATTTAGTGGGTGATTGGAACCGTTGAGCTAGCAGGGATTTTCAGGTATCAAATTATGCTGATCAAATGGACATGCTAATTCTAATGTAATTAGCTGGCACCTAAGGGATTTTTCTTTCTTCTTTTAAAAATAAAATAAATTGATCAGTGTATATTTGATAGTCGAGTGTTGAATATTATTGATAGTTCGCTATTGATAATAGTTGACACTTTACCTGAAAACCAACCATTTTCTGAAAGGTAAATCTAGGAGGACAAAATATAATAAGATATTAGATAATATTTTATTTGTCGATGCTTGGGGTTTGTTGTTTCCCTTAAGCTTAAGTAGTAAATTTTAAATTGTAAGTTTTAGATCATTAAGAGTTTTGAAGGTAGTTTTTAAGTAATAGTAGTTAGTAGTATATTTTATCATTAGTGGTTGTTCAGAGGAGGTTGGTTCATTATATTATCAATAAACTTGACATCATCAGCAGTAGAAAATCAGGTGAAATTTAAAAAAAAACAATTAATTTATATGCCAATGTTATACTTAAATAGATATTTTGTTTTTATAATTGTTAGAATCTCGACTGGTTGTTTTCTCTGAATGCTTATGATGTCAGATTTAGTGACAGAATCATATATCCAGTAAAAAAAATAATTGGATTTTTTATTCAAACAATTCCTCTTTAAATAATGAAAAAATTTCTATAGATGGCCTATTAAAATAACATTATTAACAGTAATAATAGCATTATATATATAATTTTTAATGTTAAATACAATATTATAGTTTAAATTCTTTTGTAGTGTGTTTGATTACATGGTAATCCTCGTCAGCTTTAACTGAATTTCAAATTTTTTAAAACTTAATGCTACATATATTTCCATAAGCTGTGTATGGCAATATTTGCAATTAGCCTATTAATAACATCATCCTTATATTTATCAATCAAAATTGCCTCTTTAATTTTCCTTTTTTTATGATTTCTTTCTTCCATTAATATTTTTATTTCACTACTATTAAATGTAAATCTATAATTACAATTCTTTTCATGGTCAAAGAATACTGAAGCTGTATTAAATTGACTATTTGTATTATTTTTAACTCGATTATATAATAATTGATGCTCCTTCAATATTTTCTCCTCAGAACATCTCAATTAATCAAAAGCGCTACAAAAGAATTTAAACTATAATATTGTATTTACTGTTAAAAAAATTTTTTTATATATATAATATTTTATAATGGGTATTGTATTTTACATTTAATATATATATATATATAAAATACCCAAAAAAAACATTTACTGTGTTGTCACAATTTGTTATCTGACAATTTTTAGTTGCATAGTCTACTCCTCATCTAACATTATTTAAATTTCATATTTAATATTCACTCTCAAATTGTGAATAGGAAATGTGAGACTAAAAGAATGTTAATCACTCTTAAGATTTCACATGTCATACCCTAGCAACTTTAATTTTTTTTAAGAATGTTTTTTTTTAATAACAACCAAAAAACTGTGCCTAGTAGTAATATAAATGGCTCTAAAGAAGCCAATTCAGTGGATTTTAGATTTAGATTCCATTGTCATTTTCACTTCATTGCAAAGCAAATACTTTTTTTTTTAATTTTTTCTAATCTTCTCAATTTTTTATATTTCATTAGTCTTTTCTATTAATTGTAATTTTTTTAACACTCAAGTCTATATTTTCTTAAAAACTTTGTCAATTTTTATTCGATTTTTCTCCTATTTATTCCTTACAATTCTTCAAACGATATTTTTCCTTTAACATGCAATTAAAATAAATAATATCTCACTTTATAGAATTTTGTGCTAAAACTTATTTTTTAATTTTTTTTTATTGAAACTGCCTCTATTAATTATTTTGGGCGTGTGTAGTTATTTTTTAAATAAAATTCATTTTTTATTTCTTTAATAAAAAGTGCACTTTCTTAAATATAAAAGATTGAAGAAAATCAGTTTTTAAATTTATATTTATTCTGAAAGAATTTCCAAAGAACTTAAAAGATCTTTAATTCTATCTCGTAAATAACCTTCTCTTTTATAATTTTGAGTAAGAATCAATAACCATTAAGAAAAATGCTTAAAGTGAAGAATTTGGGAAAGGGGGAGAGGGTTTTAATGCTATTGTTAACATTCAGGTAAAGACAGGGAGAAAAAAAATATAACAGCTTAGTGATTTATTATCCATATAAACATACGAATTTAGTTTAAATTTATATTATAAACTTTTTGAAAATAATTTAATATTTTACACACATATATGACTAGGTGCACGTTAATAATTTGCTTGAAAGAAAGTTTTATGAATACAATGAACCTTTTGATCTTGATAGTATGTCATTGCTTTATACTATTTATTAGTTAAAAGTATTATGTATGTTGGTATGTAATGTATGTATATTTATATTCATTATAGATTTTGCAAATATTAAAATATGATTACTAATGTAGTCTGCAAATAAAAATATTATTATATGATCGTTGCAAAGATGTAAAAAATAATTTAAAATTTCATATTTACCCAGTTAGCGGCAATTGTTATGTTGTCAAAATGTTGAATATATTCATATATATTGCTTTTAATAACTCCAGTCATATAGTCAAAAAAAAATTTAATAAAACTTCTTTATTTTCCTGACAGTTTCAACTATCCAGTAGTCTTCATCAGAAATTCTCAATTTCCTCTACCTTTTAAAATTCTAACTGTAAATTTTAAATTCTAAAGTGTAAATGCTATTCAATATAGTAGTCATGCTGTATGCTAGCTTTAGATGTTATTTATTTATTGGTGTATTGAAAATAATGACAAACATAATCAAAAATATTGACTATATGATAAGAAATAGTTTAAAAGTTGAATACAAACTAAATTTAACAAATTATTTTTGACTTTTTCTGAGCTACAAAAGTTTGCATTATTATATAGTGAAATTATTTGAAATGAGCAGAGAAATACCCCAATAATGGAAAGTCAAATTGTAAAATCTATTAATTAAAAATAGATTACTACTCATTCCAATTCACAAATATTTCTAAATTACAAGTACCATGCAAGTCATGCTGTTACCCATTACACATTCATGCTATACCTCTCCCTACCTTGTTACATTAATCTTATGGTTAGCACACTAGTACCATAAATTATGAGACAAATATTGAATGTTCAGATTATGATAATAGAGAAAATATGATGTAATATTATAACCCCATTTTAATATCTATCATTTTAGATATGCATTGGGTTTAAAATAAAATAAATGAAATTAAGACCAAGATCCACCATAGCAATTGATAACAACAATAGAGATTTTATTGCAGAACATATGTGAATAAAATATAATACAAAATATAAATTAACATTGAAACAATAAGTAAATAAATAATTAAAATTAATTAATATCTGATGAGGCAACATTCTACACTCTCATTTTTCCCTGACTATCATAGTTAACTATTTTAGATATTGTATTCCTATATTCTTTTATGAAAATAAATAGATATCACTGAAAATTATTTAGATAATCTAGAAATAAATCTATACTCACATGTAAAATAAACTTTAAATATTTGCAAAACAATAATGGATATATTATTTTGATCATGCACAACAATTACTATCATTCTGTGAATTTGCTGAAAATCTATACTTTATGTTGTTTTATTAAATGTTTTAATTATGATACAAGAACAAAAATTTATATCAAACTAACATTAAAAATAATAAAACCTCTTATAAAATGCAAAGATGCATATATCTCTTAAATATGTGATAAAATATTTGCTCTATTATGTCATTTAATTATATTCTCTTTAGGGCAGAAAACATCTTGTATTAACAAAAACATATATACTCCACATTTTGCTTTTATAAAAATATTTCATTTATATCTATTTTCTATTTAACATATAGAATACTCCTATATTCTTTAGGAACATTATTATGCTTAGTACATCATCATAAGTAAAATATATATTTTTAAAGTTTACATCATAAACACAATAATACATGTTTTTATATTCAAACTGCAAAGTCATGACAAACAAAAATTTATTTATCAATCTGCATATAGTAAAGTAAAAATAGTTTATTTTTCACAAAATTAAGTCTATTTAAGTACTTCAAAAATGGATATTTATATACATATATTTATCTTTCATTTAACTAGGCTTATTTTAAACAACTATACACAATATCCAATTACAAAATTAGGAATGTGTCCAGTTACTTTCTTAACTATTTATTTTGAAAATTTATAGATAATCAAATATATGTGTATACAAAAATCAATAAAATATGTTTCTATCATTTTTTTTAAAAAATTTAAATTAAATATATATTTTTTAAATATTAATAACCATTAAATAAAATGTAGGAATTTATATTTCTAGAATCGTTTAACATTTTCATCATTAATAATTTGAAATAAAATTAATTAATTATTAATGGATCAGAATTACCATTTGAATTATGAAATGTGTTAAAAGTACACACAAAAAAAAAATTGTTAAAGCTTTTAACTTTATTTTTACAAAAAAATAATTGTTTATTCTGTTTATTAAGCATTATGGTGTTGTTGTTTTTTTTGCTTTGACTCAATTTACAATGCGATCTGATAGCATAGCTTTGCTTGGCATTGTTTGACAATTGAAATATATTGATTATTTGGATTAGTGAATGCTTTATGCTTTACTTTTATAGTAAAAACATCTTTAAATAAACTGTAAAATGAGAGAATGAAACATAAATTTAAGCTAATCCCTTACTCATTAATACAGCTACAAAATTCTGGCTGAAAGTATACATATTTTTTCTCCTTTCTTTTAATATTTAGAACTCCATTTTTTTTTTTTTTGGTTTTTAAGTTTCAAAATAAATAAACAGATTGTTAATTTATTATAAATTTTGGAGACAAACTATGCTATCATTCACTTCTAGAGCTTAGATTGTTTCTCCTCTTTCCCATCTTCTTATGAGATTCACGCATTCAAGAAATATTTTTATATTCCCATTTTAAACCTAATGTTTTTTAAGCAAAAGTAATTATAATAAAGAAAAATAATAAAATTTTACACATTAATATTTTTTTAATAATAATAATCAGAAGGATTTATTTCCTTTATTTTAATATTATTAACCAAGATTAATCATCAATATTATACAATAAAACAAATAAACATAGGATGTATGTGCTGTATTATATTTATTCACACCTTCCTATATATATTGGCATACTTTTTATGACCATATAATTTATCTATAAGCAAGATAAAATTATACTTTATATTTGGTTAACTTAATGACTATTATCTTAAAGCAAAACCAAGTAAATAGTAAAGCATTTGTTTATTCTTTTTTTATTATTATATTATCATTATTCTCTTTTAATACCTGTCCCACTAAACTAACTGCCACAATACATATATGAATATCATTGTTTTATAAAAATTATTAATGCAGAATGAAGGTCTCAACAAATTTAATTCAGCTACTATATTTCATAGCTTTCCTTCTTCACACAACTCAAAAAACTTCCTTATTTTATTCACCCATGTCATGTGTGTTTTTCTTTATTTTTTATAATTTTTAAGATACAATTAAAGACATCAACTTGTCTATCTCAACTCCACTTCAGACTCTTAATTATTTTAATTAGCTTGATGATATATGTTTGTTTTTTTATTATTATATTTTATTTTTGAATCCTCCTTGAACATTATTTTATATTTTTATTATGTGTTCTGCACTCTCTGTATTGCCCTTCTGTTGTGTTTCCAATTATAGATCAAGCTGTAAGTTCTGATAGGAAGAAGCTATTAAAAACTTCATTTTTAAATACTAAAGTATTTATTGTTATAATATTAAATTATTTTTTCCAAAAGCACTTTTTCAAAACTAATTCTCCAAATAATTTTATTGATATGTTTGCAATTATAATAATGTTCTGTGTAAAATCTTTGTAATTAACTTTAAATAAATTGTATCAATTTTCTTTATATATGTAAAAATAAAACCATCTTAATCTTTTTTTTTTTCATTTACAAACAATTATGAACTATAAATATGTACATAAACTAGAGGATATTCCTTTTTTTACATGGAGTAAAAAATATTCTCTTAGCAATAATCTATGTTTTAACAAAACATCATTTATTTGTACAATAAATGTTTATCATTTTCAATTTCATTTTCACCAACTTTTCTGTAAGTTCTTTTTTGTAATTAATTCTAAAGTTGTTCAATCATGTTTGGCAGAAATGTTAAAGATTATTATGGAAATATTTTTTTTCTAATTAAAAAAAAAAGAATGCAGTAATTAGACTTTATGGTTTTTTTGGTCAGGTATGATATTTAGACACTTAACAGTCTGTATAGATGACGGATAGTATAATTATCTTCAATTTTAAAAATTAACTATGAAAAATAAATAAACAGTGCTCAAACAAAAGTATTTCTAGTTGCCTTGTAGAGTAGAATCAAAGACTAAGAGCTATTTTTAATACAAATAGAATTTCAGGCATTGATCATTTTTTATATTAAGTGTTAAAATAAAAATGATAGGTGATGCAAACACATTCCCATGTACATAATTTCTGGCACCAACTTCCTTTATTATTTTTTACGCTCAAGATTTGGTTATTTAAAAGCAATGATAGGAACAGAATTAATAGGCTGGTAATCCATAGTTGTGATTTATGTTTACAGTACAGTTACTAAAACAGGCAAAACTCACTATACATATTGCCACACACAGCTAGTTAGAGTAATCAATGGATGCCAGAAGGATTGTACATAAAATCCCCATTTAGGGCCTACTCATCCAATATCCCCAGACTAGTTTTTGGCGTGTGGCCTTTGTCAGTGAGGAACCTTGGATCTGAGAGCACTGCACCTAGATCTTAGGATCTAATGCAACTCTCCAGCTACCACCTTTTATCTCCACTTAATTACAAAATTATGAGTCTTAAACTGAAAACACCTTAATGTTTTCAATCCAAGCCCATTAGCTTATATAGTCATATGGGTCTGAACTCAGTTCAGCAGCCATACATTTTGGTGTTGGTTTTTTAATAATCATAGCCACCATTATCTTATTAGGCAGGATTGATTTTAATCCAATAAACATCCCCTGACCACCACTTATTGTGCTTGTGATTAAATGTTGTTAAAACAGGCAAAACTCACTATACGTATTGCTACACACAGCAAGCTAGAGTAATCAGTGGATTCCAAAAGGCTTGTGCATAAAATCTCCAACTAGTGCCTACTCACCAATATCCCCAAACTAGTTTCTGGCTTCTGGCCTTCATTAGTGCTGTGCGTGGCAATATGTGTAGTGAGTTTTGCCTGTTTTAACAACAGTTATACACAAGCATAAGAAGCATTTGTCATGTTATGTTTATTGGCTTAAAACCAAGCCTGCCTAATAGGATAATGGTGGCTATGGTTATTAAAAAACCAACACCAAAATGTATGGCTGCTGCACTGAGTTCAGACCCATATGACTATATAAGCTAATGGGCTTGGATTGAAAACATTAAGGTGTTTTCAGTTTAAGACTCATAGTTTTGTAGTTAAGTGGATATAAAAGGTGGTTGTTGGAGGATTGCATTAGATCTTAAGATCTAGCTTGCTGTGTGTGGCAAGATCCAATGCTCCTTACTGATGAAGGTCACAAGCCAGAAACTAGTCTGGGGATATTGGATGAGTAGACATAGATGGGGATTTTATGGAGGAGCCTTCTGGCATCCATTGATTACTCTAGCTTGCTGTGTGTGGCAATATGTTTAGTGAGTTTCGCCTGTTTTAACAACAGTTATACACAAGCATAAGTGGTGATCATGATGTTTACAGTTACTAATGAATTGGTTTGAAAATTGAGACAGGAGTTTCATCTTGCAAAAATTGTATTTTAAGAAGTACTATTTATTAGACCTTTATGCCAATCTTGGAAGTAGAAAATAAGCAGAAAATGAAGTTTAAATATGGAAAATTTGCACAACCTGGTTAGGTTATCATCACTTATAAATTTGTCATTATGTAATAATATAATAATATTATCAATAGCAACAGTAATGCAGGAAGTAGTACTAAAGTATTATAATTCCATTTTTTCATAACATAGGAATGTTAAGAGTGCAAATGTATTTCATAAGTAGAATAACACTTGTACCCATAAATGCTGTCAAGATTTAAAATAGATAAAGCTTAGCTTAATGTAACTTGTCTTAGGAGAAAAGGAGATTTAATAAAATGGGTAAATGACTACAAATTTTTAAGAAGGGCAGATCAATCAATGAAAGAAGAATAATGTATTCCATTGGATTTTCTGTAAAGTTCAATATAGTATTTTTTAAAGAATGGCTTATGCTGTTAAAATTTTAGCACAATATTGCACAGTGCTCATTTTATTCATACTTATGCTTTAACATTAGATTCAGATAACTAAGAACTCAGAAAAAAAGGCATTTATTACTTCTAGATAGCACTGTAAAAAGACTTTCTTTTTTGAAGATTTTAATCCATACATTGCTTTAGTCAAAAGTTGTTGAAGATAATGGTATTGTTGAGTACATTTAAATAGAATATTGTATTAAATTTTTGCACTACACATGGATTGATTGTCATAAACATTTTGTTAGGCAGGAAAATCACTATAAGAAAAAATGATTGCATCTATAATCAAGACAATATCATATAAGAAATTAAGTGTCAGAAAACAATATAAAAAAGTTAATATTATGTAAACATTAAAAAGTGTAAATTGTTGTCACATCACAGATTATTATACCCCAACATTAAAAAAATAGTTGTTATAAAAATACAGCTTATTCTGATGATATTAATTTTTTTAAATATCTATTATATATATATAAATATTTCAGCACTTTGAAAGAGGATCATGACTGCTTTGAAAAGTGAAAAACATGTTTAGACTGATGCACTGCATCAAATGTATAATATTTTGAATAACACCTAAAAATAAATACACAATTTTTTATTACAAAATTCTGAGTTTTGGGGGTACCCCCTCATATATATTTATACATCTATGTTTTGTGGGATGGTTTTTAAAGTCATTGCAATCTTTAGGGTATTAGGGGGGGGTGGAGTGTCCATATTTGTTTTAGGAGTGATTTATATATGGATATATGTATTTATGGATTATGACTGTACAAAATGTACAAACATTAAAATATAATGAGAATTTTTTATTACTCTAATAATCTATATGAATTTCAGTTATGATATAACCATATAATATCCAATTAAAATTGGTGGTACAACATGAGTCTTTGAGATCTAACAATAACAATAGTGTTTATTTGAGTCATATTTAGCCAGATGTAAACTATGTTAAACTTAATACTTTAGGGGATATAAGTCAAAAGCAAATTTTTAAATTATGTATATAAAAATCAATGCAGGAGATGCTTGGTTGCTTGCAGAAAAGTAAAAAAAAAATTGAAATGTTCGTACATATGAAATATTTATATCTAATTTATTTTTCTTATATCAGCTAGGATATTAAGCTAAAAGAAATTTCACTTTTAGCTTAACATAGTTCAGAAAAATACTATTGTATCTCTGCATTGTATGTTTTTGATTCTTCATCAGTTTTATCTGATTATTGCCTACTTGTACTGCAAGTGAAATTGTATTTTGATTATTACACAAAAAAAAATGCATATTTTTATAAATTCATAAAAAAATTTATATACCCTATTTATGATGTGGAATTTTCAATCTCGATTAATAAATGATTTTTTTTGCACAACTAAGCAAGAATTGCTAATCCATAACCAACTTACCTATCTATCTATTGGTAAATAAATGAGTATTCATTATTCTGACCTAAATAATAAAACAAGAAAAGAAAATCATAAGATCTCTCTAATTAAGCCAGAAAATCATATCTTTTTTAAAAAATCTTTTATTTTGTAGAAATAATCAAAAACGTTTTCTTTTTACAGTAAAATATTTTATGATAGGTTTACTTACGTTATTTACATCATATATCATCATCATCATCATCATTATCAACCATTATCAATCCACTGCAGGATGAAGGTCTCTCCAAGTTTAATCCATCTTCTCTGATCTTTAGCTTCTCTTCTCCACATCACCCCTACACATTTTCTTATTTCATCCATCCATCTTACATGTGGTCTCCTTCTGGGTCTTTTACAATCTCTTGGAATCCAGTTTAAAATTTCAATTGTCCATCTATTATCATCTCTTCTAGCAATATGTCCAGCCCAACTCCACTTCAATCTTTTAATTTTTTCAATGAGGTCAGTAACACCTGTTTGTTCTCTTACCCATACATTGCATTTTCGATCTCTTCTTGTTACTCCCAACATACATCTCTCCATACTTCTTTGAGTGGTCTGAAGTCTCTGTATTGATCTTCTATTAAGTGTCCAAGTCTCAGATCCATAAGTAAGAACTGGTAAAACACATTTGTTAAAAACCTTTCTTTTCAAACACATAGGCATATTTCCTTTTAATATCAAGTTATTTCTACCAAAAGCACTCCAACCAAGTTTAATTCTATGATTAATTTCCTCTATTATGTTTCCATCTGTATTAATAATCTGACCAAGGTATTTGTAACTCTTAACTTCTTCTAATTCATCATAATCAATCTTTATTTTCATATTTTGAGCAAATCGATTAAACATTACTTTAGTCTTTTTAACATTTATCTTTAGTCCTACTTTCCTACTTTCATCTGATAACTCATGCAACATTTCCTGCAGCTCGGAAGCATTATTTGCAAAAACAACTACATCATCTGCGAAATCTAAATGACTTAAATAATCTCCATTTACTTTCACTCCTTTAGTTTCCCATTTTAATCCACAAAATACTTCTTGCAGCACTGCTATAAAAAGTTTTGGAGATATGGAGTCACCTTGTCTTACACCTTTCTCAATGTTGACTTTCCCAGTATCATTATGTAATCTAATTGTTGCTGTTGCATTTTTATAAATATTACTTTAAAATATGACAATATCCTGGATCTATACCTTGATGATCCAATGCTTTAATCACTGAAGAAATGTTTATAGAATCAAATGCCTTTTCATAATCTACAAATCCAAAACATAATGACAACTCATATTCATTTGTCCTTTCTATAACTTCTCTCAATACTTGAATATGATCTACTGTACTAAAACCACTTTTATATCCAGCTTGTTCTCTTGGTTGGTGAAAATCCAAGGTTCTCTGTAGACGAGTTGTAATTATCTTGGTAAAAATTTTATATAAAACTGATAAAAGGCTGATAGGTCTGTAATTTCTAATATCTTCTTTATCACCTTTTTTAAATATTAATATTATTACTGCATTCTTCCAATCATCCGGTACATCTTTATCATTTAAACATTTGGTATATAACTTTGCTAATATTTTTTCTGTTTCTTCACCTGCTTCTTTTAATATATCAATTATAATTCCATCATTACCTGGAGCCTTTCCTTTTTTTATACATTTAATTGCATTTCTCACTTCTTCATTTAAAATTCTGGGCAATTCGGAAGATGTAATAGATATAGGAGGTACTTGTTCTTTATTACTATATAATTCTTGATAAAAATCTTCTACCAATTTCATAATGTCATCCCTATTTTTAGTAATAATTCCATCTTTTTTCCTTATTGCAGATATAAATTTCCTACCAATACCAAAATGTTGTTTTACATTCTTAAGACTTTTATTTTTTTCTACAGCTTTTCTTGCTAGTTCACAGTTATACTTTCTTATATCATTTTCAACTCTTTTCCGTACCATTTTACAAAATTCGAGATATTCAATTCTTTTTAATGCATCATTCTTGCATATCTTCATATTCCTTCTTTTCTTCATACGTTCTCTAGTCTCAGTAGAAATTTTATTAGTCAATTGCTGCTTTTTTCTACCAGCTATCTTTGTTGCAGTTTTTAAAAGTGTATCAGTTATTTTCATATTAATTTCATTCAAATCTGAATCATGTTCAAAATCTACTAATACTTGAAACCGATTTGTAAGTTCTAATTTAAATTCATTAGAATGTTTCTGAAGATTAGGAATATCAACTGTAAATATAGTTTTTCTTAATAATTTTTTGTCTCTCTAGTTTTACATTAACATGTATCTTACCCCTTACTAATCGATGATCACTTCCTGTGTTAAATTTATTAAGAACATTACAATCTTGAAATATGTATTTCCTGTTAGTCAAAATATAATCCAATTCTGCTGTACCTTCATTTGGATGCTTCCATGTCCATTTCCTTCTAACATTTTTCTCAAAAAAAGAATTCATAATATAAAGTTTTTCCTTCTCTGCAAACTCCACAAGTCTATGTCCTCTCTCATTTCTATTACCATAACCAAAATTACCTACAACACTTTCATCTTTCATTTGTTTACCAATTCTAGCATTAAAATCTCCCATAACAATTTTAAAATGTTGTTTACTCTGATCAAAAGCCTTTTGTACATCCATATAAAAATCTTCTACTACTTCATCACTGTGAGAACTTGTTGGGGCATAAACCTGAATTATCTGCATTTGATATCTGCTATTAAGTTGTATAACTAATCTTGCCACTCTGTCTGATACACCATCAATCTCCACAATATTGTTCTTCCACTTTTTATTTATAATGAATCCTACTCCACTTGTATTTCCAATATTTGTGCCCTTATAATAGAGCATATGTCCACTTTTTAAATCAATTGTCTCTTCACCTTTTCTTCTAACTTCACAAAGTCCAATAATATCCCATTTAATATAAGAGAGTTCTTCTTCTAATTCTTGCAATCTTCCTTCACTTGAAAGTGATCTGCAGTTGTAAGTACCTAAATAAAATGTTGTCATCAAATGGCAGCCTGGGTCCACCTCCAGGATATTCTTAGCACCCTCCGCCTTTGCCACCAACCGCTGCCTTGGTTGGTGACTTTACAGCCTCCTGGGATTAAGGGCCATGCTTTATTTTTGTCTGTCATAATTGTATAATTGGGAAAAATCTTTATCATTTACACAAACATTCATTCTGCCTTATCAGGCACTGAGAAGAAAGACCATGGTGTTTCTTGATCTTAAACTCAGAGGTAAAAAGCCAATAAACTCACCACGCTGGCTAATGCGTGTTGGTGAGCAGCCCATCCATGTTCGTATACTATATGAATAAACATATAGTAATAACAGCTGCAACGACAAGAACGTATGGAGTGGACATTAGGAATTTTCCCTGCTCGGTTCCTTTAAGGCCTCCAAGAGGAATCAAAGGGTCTCCTTTCAGTTAATAGCAAACTCCTTTCTGCAGCCTACATCATATATATATATATATATGGATGGCCTACATCATATATATATATATATATGGATGGGGGAGGTGCGTATCATAAAATATAAGCTTTTTCTGTTATTTTTATAAGAATATGCAAGTAGTTTGTTCCTATTCCAAATTTAAATATTCTCTAATGATTAGTGATTTCAAATTGTGTTAACCTTTCCTAAATAAATTGTTAATGAGGTTTAAAAACGTTTATTTAAATCTATTTTAAATCAAGAATTGATAAATTATCGTTTTTATAGATTACTGTACAAAATAAAGAAGAATATTTCAAATAATTTATTGTTGTGACATGTCATAGCATTCAATTAAAATTGTTTAGATAAACTTTGAATTAAACATAGTTCAACGTAACATGTTTAATAATACATCGAACATGATTTTATAGAACAATTAATACATAAAAGAGAGGAGGAATCAATTGACCACATTTTTCTTAGTTGTCCCATTATGTCCAATTGCAGATTGATAACTCATAATGGTACAGCAATACTAATGGAAACTATGAATCAATTAAAGATTATATAGGTCAGGGTATATTTATGGACATAAGATTGACAATTTTCATGAATTATGCCCTGTGGTGTGTCAGATGTAAAATAACCATTGAAGGGATGAGAGACTCGCACAGAACTAAATTCAAGAACACCATGGAGAAAATCATGAAAAGGGACCGACTAATTGCTCTAAGCTATATCATAAGAGGAACATGTGAGATGGTTGGATCTACTTTGCTTCAAATAGATATGAAATTGATGTCATTTTTGTATTTGTAGATTCAATATAGCAATAGAATAAAATTTCTTTTAAAAAAAAAGAGTTTTTATTGATATAATTATACAAATTATTTGTTACCAAAGATATATAAGTGAATTAGATCATCATTTTAATAAATATTTTTATTATTTCAAATAAAAAATCATATGATCTTTTTTAAAATATTGTGTTTAAAAGCAATACTTTTTTTCTATTTATTTTACTGCAGAATCATCATTCATAAATTTAAATAATCAACGAATTTCAAATAGTTATATTTACATATTCAAAAATTAATCTGGGAGTTTGAATTTAACAATAATATTTATTATTATTCTGTCTTACAAAAAATGAATCAAGTAATAGGATGATTTTGTCTTTTAACAAGATGAGATACCCAATAACATTTTTATGAGTTTACAAACCCACATGTGAATCAACATTGCAATCGCCAACAATTTTTAAAACATATAATGCAGAACATAATATATTAAGTCATTTATTGTACATGCAATACAACAAATAAAAAACTGAAAATATATCTAAATATTTTATAATAATTATATTTCATCTTAATGATTTGTAATATTTATTAAAGCTTTTTTAGCAGCTTAAAATTGAGTTATAATAAGTTATGTTAAAAAAAGGCAATTTTAAACTAATGCTAGTATGCATATCTGTATAGTTAACAAAACTAGCTTTGGGTTACTTTTTCTGCAGTTACTTAAGTCGGCTTTAAATGTAGAATAAATATATTATTGTTAGAGAACCATAATGGCAGTGATTTTCTGTCATGTTTTGATGTAAGTGTGAAGCCTAGTTAATAAAAAAAAAAAACATTTTCAGGCTACAATCAGACTTAGAATATTTTTGGTAGCTAAATATTCAGCATTATTTAGTATATGGATATTTAGTTATTCTTAGATAGAGGGTAAAACAGGGAAAACAATGCAAACATTCACTACCCAGAAAATGAATGCTTGAAAATAAAGCTTTTTATACATCTGTTACATTTTTGGAAGAATTTGTAAAGACTCTTTTCCTATAGTGTACTATTCAGTTAAAGACTGTTTAATTGTGAATAATCTATACCATCATAAAACATTTTTCTATAAAAAAAACATTTATATATATATATATAAAGTGTTAAATTTAGGGTTATCATCGCAATCAAATTTTGAGCAGACTATTTTTGTTATTAAAAGAAAATTATACTTAGGAATATATAAAGCAAAAAATGAACTATTGGGTTGAAAATATTATTTTCTGCTTTTCTACTGCTTTCACACCTTATCATATTCTCATATTCTTTTTTAAAAATTTTATTTTTTATTTCTTAAAACATTTTCACACTGTCATCTAACACTAAAAATGGTAATTGCATGGCAACAATTTTCTACTTATGACTTTGTAAAATATTCTCTACTTGATTTTTTCATGAAATTTACTTCTATAATAAATCTTTATTTCTTTTACTCTCCATACTCTTTTTTATTAAATATTAATATTTTTTGAATAATCATGTTACAGGCAATAAGCAATTGTATTTAGTTGTTTCAATACTAATTTTATCAAATACAGTTGGATGCTGATGTCAGCCTATTGATAAGAATGACATGTAATTAGTCAACTATAAATAACAATAGGAAATAATCAAGACAATTTCCTGTTGCCTTATAGGGTAAGATGATAATTTGTCAAGCTTGTTTTTTTTTCATTCTTTCACTTTCTTGTTGTCCTTGACTTTTTTATTTTCAACAACATCAGTTATCAACTCTCTGAAATAATTATGATAATGGGATTGTTTGTTTAAATATATTTCAATATTTCAAATTCTGGTTGTGAGGATATCGAATGAATTAATGCAAGAGAATTTCATCATTGGATTACACAGTTCAAGCAAATAAAGAATAACAGACTTTTTTTTAAAAAAAGATAATATACATGTTATTGCAAATATGTTATTTATATATATACGTTATAAGTAAAACCCAGTTTATAAAAAATATACATAATATAAACAATAAGTGCTTGTTATAATTTTATAAATGTTAGCATATATGTAAGCAAATTAAGCGCTTATATACTTAAAGCTAATAGAGTTATTTAATCCTTTAAAAAAAGTGAAATAAATTTAGTCAAAAGAATTTTACGGCATATATATAGAGAAATGAAAGTTTATTCTACTAAGATATAAAAAATATATTGAAAATTTCCAAGTACTTTTTTTTAAAAGCCTATTTTATAAAACACAGCATATAAAAAAATAAAAATATTCTCTATGCATATATATGTTCATCAGTTAGATATCAAAATTAATCTATGTTCCCTACAAAAAATATATTAGTAATATTTTTTATATTCAATCATTGAGATTATAAAGATTTTTAAAACACCCATTAACATTTTAGCAACATTTTTATTGGTATTTTTAAACATGTGTTAGTTAAAAGGTAGAGAATATTATTTGATCTTTGTTGGCTAATCATACATTGAAATGTATAGAAATTTTAAAAAATGTTTTTTTTTACTACGACATGAATGCTAAAAAGATGATTTAAAAAAAAAAAAAATCTAATTAGTGACCTACAAATTTATAACATAATATCATGAATGAGAACACTTGAGTATTCTATATTAATCCTCTATTAACTCTTTCTTTAACTAAAACATAAATGCACTTATCCATAATAATAATAATAATAATAATAATAATTATTATTATTATTATTATTATTATTATTATTATTATTATTATTATTATTATTATTATCATCATCATCATCATATTTACAATGTATGCAAAAGAAAGATATATTGATATATGTATTAGATTATAATCTTTTCAAATACTGTCTATTAATAATAACATTCAAAATTTCACTGAAATTCTTATCTAACAGCCAAGCAAACAAAATAAGTTGGATAGATATTTGTTATCAAAATATTTATATAATATTTCAAGCTGTACATTTTTTAATGTTAAATATTTACATACAAATTATTTATTTATATAACTATATATACTTATACTATTCTAGCACGTGTGCGTGTGCGGCGCAACTGTTCCCAAAACCTATTAATATAAAATAGATAACTAAAAACAATCGAGCTGAGAGTTTTCAAAAGAACCTTTCCTTCATAATCATAGCTTGCTACTATGTTTAATGATATGCAAATATGCTAATTCCATTTCTTCGATAAAGCATAGCACGTGTCCTTCCTATTTATGGCATCCTTGTCTTGTGAGATAAAGAAGGCCTCTTTGATTTTTCTTTTAAGGTCATGTTTGCATATCATTAAAGGTAGTAGCAAGCTATTATTATGAAGGCAAGATCCTTTGAAAGTGCTCCACTCAATTGTTTTTTGCTGTCTATTTTATATTAATAGCTTTTGGGAACAGTTGTGCCACACACGCACATGTGCTAGAATATATATATATTTCCCAAAAGTAAAAAATTATTTGACTTAATATTTGTTCTATGTAACTTATTTTTTATTAGATATTATACTCAGACTACCAATAATAAAATGATTTTTCACTATGTAATTAAATGTGAATACTAAATAAACACTCTTCAATCTTTTACTTTTTTCTAATATAAAAAATAAGATTTTACTTCATTAAAGCCTATATATAAATTCTAAAAACTAAAATGTCTTTTGTGTCTTCTTTCCATGCTCTCTTAATATTCTGTCTTCTGACATTTAAATTTATAAAAAAAGTTTTTAAGATTATCCCTTCTTCATGTCCTTTCATTAACTATGACATTGGGATTGAGTGTTTGAGCAAATACATTTATCTCCTTTAGCCTACACCTATCAATACTGATTCCATTGTTTTTTATTTTCATTATATGGATAAGTATATGACATTGATAACATAATTGTAAGGGCACTTTTAAATTACTGGTAATTCTTGCTCATGATAAGATTCTTACCTAACATAAAATTTAAAGAACTCAGGAAAAGTAATCCCAAAAAATTCATGTCTCACAATCTTGCTAGATTGCTATGCCTGGTTGCAGTCAAATCAACAATAATAATGATGATGAAGTATGTAGTAATGTTAAATAAAGGTAATCATTTTCATTTTAATTTGGGTTTCATGAATATAAATATGTGGAATATATAAACTTCATTCAATAAGATTTTGAATAGAAAACAGAATTGGAATTTGAAAATTGCTAAGATTTAATACTGATAAGAATGCTATGAATATATTTGAAAGGGCAGATGTCATATTGTTGATTTTCTAGAAATAAATTTAGATCTTTTGAAATTTTTAGTCGTATCAATAAAAATTAATGAGATTAAATTTTATTATAAAATAGATTCAGAAATTCATAAAATGATTTTATTTTATTAGTTATTGCAAATACACCATTAACCATCTTTTTTTGCATAAGGAAATAATAATATTTATTCTATAAAGTCAAATGACTTGCAGTTATTAAAATATTGATTACACTTAGAATAAATACCACAACCAATTTAGGCAGAATCTTCACTATGGTGAAACTAAAATATAATTCGAGTTAAAAATCAAACTGAAAAATGTTCATATTACATAATGCTTTTACAAGTGAAGATTGTCAGATAGATCATGGCTTAATATATTCCAATTTTTAAAACAATTTTCTTTAAAACATTGATTTTATTAAAAAATATTTATATACAATTCACTGTTCATTCATTTTGGCAATTATTAAACATTAAAATTTCCAATTTGGATATCAGAGTTTTTTTATGCTGCTGAAACATTATGAGTAATGCAAAAAGGAGATGTTGTTTTTGTTAGAGTCTAAATACATGTGAATCTTCTTCTGGGTCAATTAAAAAGAATAAAAGACCTGACTAATCTTCTAATATAATTATATTAATGTTTTGATCAAAAAAACTTGGCAGTAAAATATTTTTTTTTAAATAATAATCATAAGTAATGTAATGTTTTAAAGCAGAAATTTAATAACTAATAAGAAACCGTAAAAATGATTAATGAATTAAGTTAGCAAAATAGAAACAGTCATTCATTAATTATGATCACTTTAGATTGTTTTTTTCATGCATTGAAAGTGAATAAAAACAAAAACATAGCTTGACAAATATTACAACTTAATTAATTCCATAGATAGAATTATTTTATATGATAATAATAATATTATAAACAGGTGAAACAATATTTTTTGAATAATGATGCAAAAATTGAGATGCCAGCTTTAAAGGTTAATTTGTCATTAGCATAGCAGGATATTAGTTTAAATGACCCAGAGATTAAATGTATTATGTAATATAGGAAAACAGACTTTAAGCTCCCTTTAGCCATACACCCTATTTCATATAACTGATACACGTGACCACACACACGTGAAAGAAAATGATCTTCAATATATGTATTTCATGCAGAACCAATACTGATCAGTTGGTCCAGATCATCATCTCTCACATGTACATGTAATCAGTGCTTGGTGTTATATTAAGATAGAAAATCTTCCAACTTCAACAGACAGGTTTCAATCTATTCCACCCTCCAACTCTTCAGCCATTCATACCATTGAAAATCTGCTGATGTAATGCCACAATCTGTTGTTAATACCGATATTATTAACAAGAGATTTGGACTTTTCAACATTAGATTTTAGGTAATATTGATGACCGAAGAGTTGGAGAATGATATATATTGAAGCCTGTCTGTTAAAATATAGAGGTTTGGACTTTAATATAAACTACCCACTGATTTTATATATATGGGAGTTTGCTGAGCTGGACTAACTGATGAGTGCTAGTTCAGCATGAAATATGTATATTGGAAATTATTTATATTTTTCACATGTGTGTGGTCATGTGTATCAGTTGTATAAAATAAATAAAGGAAACTTGAAAGTCTGTATTTAAATCCCCTATGTTACATTTAGAATCCAGATATATAAAATATAATGATCTACATTTTTATAACAGTTTTAAAATGGTTTAATTATTGGTTAAACAGTATTACAGATTAAGCTCATTATATTTTTTATCCTTTTTATTTATATTTTTGTTTGTAAAACAATTATTTAATCATATTTGTGTTTATTATATCACTATCAGATGACAACTACTATTATTCATTTATTATTTTTTTAAGACATTATTTCATTTTCATTTGTAAGTTTGTGACAGCGTTGACCCAGTGGTCATACACTAAAGCAGAAGGGTAAAATATTATTGATAAATTAACTATCTATGACCAGATTGAGGCTGCATGAGCACACAGTCCCAATCATTTTTCCTGATCATAGAACCCCTTCATAACTGCTGGGACAGTGCCAATCCTCTAAGGCAATTTATTTGTTTCGAGAAGAATCTCAGGCACAATCTGGCCATATAAATTTTATATAACTGGCATGCCCAAATGAAAGGCAAATGAATCCAGTACTTGAAAACTTACTGGAACTAGCTTCAACGTTTTGAACGGGGGATCCAGCACCATAATAAAGAGTACATGTTAACAATCATATAATCATGGTGAAGGAGAGAGAACAGACCCAGTTATATTTAGTAAATACTTTTATTCCTACACACACACCCATAAGTTAATGATTCACTGATATATATATATATATATATATATATATATATATATATATATATATATATATATATATATATATATATATATATATATATATATATATATATATATAGTAAAATAAACATACAATAATTATTAAACACTAAATATTGTTTTATAATATTAATAGTCCTTTTTGATAACAATTCATTTTTTTCTTATTTTATAGTAACCTATGTTTTATTTAACTAGGAGATGACATCATCTACATTGACAATTTAAACATTTCTCTTTTCATCATGCTTTCAGTTTTGCATGCTCCTGACATTCTTCATAGCTGGCCATTTTTATCATCAGCAACAATTTTTTTCCTTCTTCCATACTTCTAAATTACCATAGGAGAGAGTATGCAGCAGTCTTATACTATGAGCAAGAAATTGATAGCATGAGAGACTGATGGACAAGAAACACATAGACACTCCTGTTGTTCTCTTAGGAACACATGTTGATTTTCTGACACTTCACTTTTACAAATTTTTTGAAATAATTTATATTACTAGTGCAACTGCTATCTTATGATATATTTCTCTTTTTCCCAATAATCAAACCACTGTTTTTATACCTTCCTCTACCATTGTTCAATTTTTATCAATTTTGGGGTTTTAGTTTTAATTAAATGATTAATCTAAACTTTTCTTAGATTAATCTACTATCTTATTGACCAGAAATTTTCCAAAATTTAATTGCATTCCTGCCAATGACATAGTTTACAAAGATTATTTTTAATCAATTTATTGTTTAGTTCTATCATGAATTTTATTTCTATTTTCATTATATTTTAACATTTATTTCTTTTATAACATTTATTTTTTTTTTTTAATTATAAAAAGAAGAGAATGGGTTCTAAATCTTAATTTAAACTGGATTCTCTTTCCCCTCCCTTATCATTAACAAAAAACAAATATACTAAAGGATCTAATTATTTCTTAAAATTTATTTTCTTTATCTACTTTTTCTTTTATATTTTTCAAATTATGAAACTAAAATGTAATATATATATATATGTGCGTGTGTGTCTGTTTTACATCATATATATATATATATATATATATATATGATAGTGTTAATATATATATTCATACAGATGTTTTTATAGGTTGCAAATTTAAAAAAAAAAAAACATATTTTGTAGGTTTATCAATTTAAAAACTTGTAAAATAATATAGGCCCTATTACACCTGAATGCTAAGCTACTTTATATTTAAAATAAAATAAAATTATTTTATTCTGTAAGCGCTTTCAAAAGACATCCTCTCATCTTCATAGCTCTAAGTGAATTAATTATATGCAATTATGTAAATCAAGGTTAATTGTTTCATTTTCTTGAGATCATGAAGCAGATGTTCTTGTGGTTGATGGCATTGCAATCCATCGCTATGAAACAGGCCTCCTTCACAATTCTTTTTACATCGTGCCTTTTTTTGCAGACCAGGATGACATCTTGAGGTTCACACTGGTGTCCTGTTATTTTTTGATGAATTGCAAAAATGGAATACCATGATGGCTCTGACTGAGCTTTAATATATGTATATTTGTGAACCTCAAGATGTCAGCCTGGTCTGCAAACAAAAGCCACAATGTAAAAAGAAAATTGAAGGAGGCCTGTTTCATAGTGATGGATTGCAATGCCATCAACCGCAAGGACACCTGCTTCATGATCTCAAGAAAATGGAACAATTAACCTTGATTTGCATAATTGCATATAATTAATTTACTTAGAGCTATGAAGATGAGAGCATGTCTCTTGAAAGTGCTTGCAGAATAGTATAATTTTATTTTGTTTTAGATATAAAGTAGCTTTTCATTCAGGTGCAATAGTGCCTACATTATTTTACAAGTATATTTTTGCATGCAAAGTTTTCAAGTTAGATTTGAATTACAATTTAAAAACTCCAACATTTGACTGGATCACTCAGTCGAAGGCTTGTGTGATCAAGTCAAAACATTGGAGCTTTTAAATTAAAATATTTCATAGATGAACCTGCAAAACATGGTATATGTATTTATATAAATGAGATGATAGTTTATATCTTTTTAGCTATGCCAATAGCCTAAAACATTATAAAGCACAATTCAAGAAAGTTGTGAATCAACATGATTGTTTATATATTTATTAATATTTTTTACTAGATAATATGGTTTATTTTAAATACATGTAGAAATATATTATATTTTATTATAGAAACATCACAGATAGATATAAATAGACATTTATATTTTCTATAATAAAATATAACAGCTATTTCCTTGTATTTTAAAATGTTGCTACTATATAATCTGCTAGAAAATTATTAATTTATAACATTTGTTTGTTGATGGAAGAAAATTGGAATAAAGAAAATAGGTAAAGTTGTAAGATTTTTGATTCCTTAAGATTTGTATATGTTTATTGCAATGCTTTATTTTTGTATAATAATAAATGGTTGCATTTAAGAGATTCCCGATCACTGCCTATTAACATTTGATTGTGATTTTTCTATAATAAAAATATTTCAAATGAGTATATATATATATATATTGAGTTAAATATTTTCATGATTTTTTTAGATTGATAAAGAATAGAAATAAAGAGATTATATCAATCATAAATAGGTATCAAAAATTATTAATTACTAATTAACATTTCTGAGGCTATACAAGTTTTTCCTATTAACTTATATGATAGCTCCTTTGTTTGGAGTTTTAGTGAAGTAGAAGGGGTTCTCTTTTACTTCAAACTCAAGTTATTATAAGGATTTAAAGACAGAAAGCTATTTTATAGGTGTCAGAATTAATCTTCTGCATACAATTATATATGTTAAATTAAATATTTTTTATGCATTTTTAGATTGATAAAAAATAGAAATAAAATTCATAAAAATATTTAATTTAATATATGCAATTCTCTGGAGAATATTAATTTTTATTTGCAGGATTTTAAGGAAGATGCTAGTCTTCTGCACTCTGACACCTCTAAAACTAGCATTCTGGATTTATGTTTCTTATAATAACTTGGGTTGAAAGAAAAACAGAATATGTTTTACTTTACTAAAACTTTAAATAAAATAACTATTATATGAGTCAATAGAAGAAAATTGTATAACATCAGGAATATCAATTATTAATTGATGGTTTTCTATCAATAATCAATTAATTGTCCTGCACAGTTTGATGCATTATTTAGAGATCCAACATGTAATTGGAAGGTCAAAGAATCAATTCTGGTGCTTACAGGTCTGGGTACTCAAACTTCTTATAAACTCTCAAACAATAAAACCATATGTTTTTTTTTGGCCAGCATGGTTTAGAGCATATGGTATAGTGTCTGACTTGGGATCAGACAGTTCCAACATTGATTATTCATTCACAAGTCTGTTGCTTGAACATCTTATATATTCCAGTGCAATAAAGCCCTATGCTCTTTTTGATCATTTTAAAAGGAAGATCTTTCAAATGCAGTAGCCTAACAGTTTTATTTTTACACTTAGACTGGGGTAGTAACCCTTAATTGGCTATTGTTCAAAGTAAAACACTTTCTAATTAAATAATAAATAACTCCACACACTAAATATTTTCATATATGATCAGATGTAGATTTCAGAAAATGGTATCAATAAAAAAAGAGTTCCAGTAGATTTTCAATTTAGAATTTACTACTCTGCTTGTAACTGGTAAACAGTAGCACTTATAAAGTCAGTCAATAAGGCATATGCTCAGAGTCCTGGGGGATAGTCTTTAAAAAATTTACCAAACAGGAAATGCATTTCCCAATTTTAGTATAATCTTAAGAATTTTATTAACAATTCTGATAACCACTGCTGAGTCTGGACATAGTTTGTCAATGCTTAAAATAATAAAAAAAAAAAACCTATTTATTATCCACAATGGCACAAAAAAAAACTATCCAATCTAATATTGCTTTCCATAGAAAATAAATTATGTGAAGTCTTAAATTTAAGTGAGATAATAGATAAATTTTCTGAAATTAAAACAATGAAAATAAAGTTATATTAATTTTGTTTTTCTTTTATATTAATGTAGTATAAATTAACTATTATTATTTAAAAAAAGCAAATGTTGTGTGTGTTTCTTGTATTGAAAATTAAAGATTTTATTTATTTGTTCACTTTTTTATTTATTGGGTGTCCCATTCGATATTTGTGCCAGGGTCACAAATTCCAAAGAGTAGTGTTAATGATAAAGTTCTACCACTAGTAAAATCAGACTTCATTTGATATTTAAGTGTATTGATATTAGGTTTACTTGTGAAAATATTCAATTATAACCTTCTACATAATCCTCAATCACTAGTCGAATTTTTATATACATATCTTAGATCTAAAAAAATCTCAAACTCCTATAAATATTTTGTTAAAATTATAACATGTAATAAATACCTTTTGAATAAAATAAATAGTAACATATTTTTTATAAGCTCATTACTAATATATTTCAACTTTCAACATAAATATTTTTGCCATTATATTTTATAAGTAACTTTGGTAATTTTCAGTTATGCTTTTAATTTTCCATTAATTTCAGCCATTTTTGTATATAAATTTATTACTTGCAGGCTCCTTGGTAGTTGTGCAGCATCACCTAGTGGCCACAGCATGCATAAACAAAAACTACCATAAGTTTTATAATTTGAAAAATCATAAAATTCATAGGATCATATATTATTGGGCATTTTATTAAATAGGCCATAATTCTAAAACTTAACATAATATATCCAGATGGATCTATCAACAACATATTTACCTTAATTTATATGAATCAGTTGGCTCTATATATATCAAAACCAAGTCAAGTATTTGCACACAAATATTGTTTTAAAATTCAGTATTATAGCAAGTGAACTTAACATGAATTATAATCAAACAAGCTTGTAGTAAACACTTGTATTAATATTTTGTTTTTTAGTCATCATCACAATGGAATTCAATGATGGTGCTGGTTAATTATCATTATATATACAAATAATATGCATATCTCATTAAATTTTAAAAAATACTTCAAAATACATATAACAAATAACTTCATAAATAATTATTACATATACAGAACTCTGACTTAAAATATAAGAACAGATACAGAAATAATTAATTCTACATGAAATATATATATATTAATATATATATTTATATATATATATATATATATATATATATTGTGAGTATTCAGATTTAATCAAAGTATTTAAATAAAAAAATGAAGTTTGTTGATCTTGTTTGATTTTCTTTTCACTTGATAAAGGGATCATGGAAGATCTTGAATATATAAGTTTAAAATAATAACCATGGTACCTAAAGCTTTTTAAATAATGTTGTTTACTGCTAATTCTAGCTTAAAAATCCTAAATCTGTTATAGTCAATCTTAAAAAAAAAAACAATATATAAAGACATAAGCAAATAAATAAATTTTGCAAATAGTTCAATGTGAAATAAAAGTTTACTTAAATAGAATCAGCATTATTCTAAAATATTTTAATTTCTGTTGCTGCAGTCATGATAGTAACATTATTACACATAATTGAATGTTTTTATGTGTCATATATTTTTGTAAATTAATTTTTAAAAAAATTATTATTATTAAAAAACATATGTAAATTCTTTATATTTATAAAATGTATCAAAGTTGTAATATCAAGTCTTTATTTTGGTTTAAAAATAATAAAGAAAATTCATATTGAACTTAGATTTCATTTCAATGTATCCATTTCTCTTCAAACTTGCATTGTATTTGCAAAACAAAGCAGGACATTTACTAGAACATATCATTTGTTATTGAATGGTTTTAGAGTAAATTTCAATAGTGGTTATGTCAGCCATAATGTCAGAAAGAGTGTAGTATAAATAGCCAGAAAAAACTGTAATAGGATTTCTCATATTTTTATCATTGCAGAGAACAGACTTGTTTCTCAGTTCTTTAAAAAAATTCGTTGAAACATTATTTTTAAATAGTTAACCTATAAAATATGGAAGAACAGAAGGTTAATAATATGCCCATTCATTTGAGAGGCAGCTTGCTGAAGAAGTTCCAAAGAGAAAGGCAAGAAAAATGTGAAAGAAGGAAAACCTATAAAAGAAAAAAATGTGTTGTATGAAATTGGCTATTTTAAAAATAATAAAAAAAAAGATTCCTGGTTATCTGAATCTAACTATCATTATATTCGATGGATACTATGTTTCAAGCCAGGAAAATCAATGGGATCAACTGGATTAATTTATATTATTAATAAGCAATTTAAACTCCACTCTCCTAATTCATAAAGAAGAAAAAAAAACTAGTATTAAATTCTCCACTTGATTTCATGGCATTATGTTTTAAAGAAATTCTATCTGAATATTCTCGTTAATGAAAGGAAACACTGAAAGTTCAACCTATCTTTTCTCTACTCAAGGAAATAAACACATCTCTACATCTTAGAATTGAGAATAAGGAAGCTATGATGGATAAATGAACAGACTTTTACTTAAGGTATAATTTTCTTTTCTTATGCATATGTATGCCTATATTTATATATTTTTTAAAAAAAAAAAAATATTTTAAATCATAAATATCTATATTTAGGTATAATAGAATTTGTGCAATGAAAGCTCAGAGAGATTCCTTTACTGATTATATTAAAATCTTGTCTGAGTATATATATATTAATGCAACCTGATGTTTTTAAATATCCAATTTAATTTTTGTATGTGTAAAATTTAGCTTGAAATATCAGACAGAAAAGAGGTTTAAATATATCTTTTTTATTTTATATTTGCTTATCAATTATTATGTTAATGAACAAATAGAGTTCATTTTTTATTTGGTTACATATATACTTTTGGTATCTGTTATTTAAAAAGTTTTCATTAAGATATTCAAAATCTCTCCTTCCATTCATTTTTTATATGTATCATTATTGTTTCACAACATATTTTAGAGTTACACACATAAATCTTATCACTTTTATTAATTTCACTTCATTACAAATATCAATTAAGCTTCTGTTGTATTTTGTTATTAATGTTACCAATTTGTTTTTTTATAATCCAATAAATTGAGTTGCTTTAAATGTTATGAATCTGTTTAACTCTTTCTTTGGATTGCATAAGATGATTTTGTTATTTAAAATTCGGTCCAATATTCAAATTCAACTTGGTAAGTGAACTATGATATAAAATATGGAATGTTTTGTACATAATCATTTTTTATCTTGTTACATATAAAATTTAATATTTATTACTGCATTTGAATATTTGTTTGTTTATTTGAAGTAATATTACAAGTAAGACAATATCATTAGCTTTAGAGTTGATTATTTCTTAGATTATCTACTTCTGTCATAAAAAAATCTTAATAGATCATATTTTGTCATTAGTTTAGAATGACTTATCTTAAATACTTTTTGAATTCCTCTGAAGTCAAGATACCAATTTTCATCAATTAGCTTAATTAAATATTTTTGATTTAAATAACTGTCAATTATAATTATATAGGTTAATTGTTACCAAGACCAATTTTATATTTGATTGATTAAAGATTCAAATAAATAATAATAATTATAGGTTAATAAACATCCAATAGAAACTTAAAATATATTTGATATAATGTGATTAGGCATTGGAGAGTTAGAAATTATCTAATAAATTTGTTGATAATAAATTCTCATGGAGTATTCCATTTTAAAATATATATGGAGCAATAATTATATATCGCTTTATTGGAAGGTACCACTTTATTGGAAGATATGAAAGAATTGTTTATACATTATATTTAGCATTTTATTAAACTAGATATAAATTGGAATAGAAGATTATTTATCTATATATTTAAAGGAGTGTATAAGTTGCCAAAATGTATTCCAAAAGAATATAGAAACTAGTTGATTTAAATAAAATATTATTAATAAAATATTAAAGTATATTTGAATTATTATTATAATAATAGTAGATTAATAAAATGTGTAGGAATCTAATTTAGTCATTGATTTAAATTGACTTTCATTCAATTACCAATCAAATAGATAACTTAATCATATATTATTGTTTAGGATAGTGATGTACAATATCACTGCTCATTGCAGTTTACTTTGTAATTGTGATGAACTTGTTGATATCTGGAGCAAATAAATTCATTGTTTTATTTTGTTTTACATATAACTTGAACAAATTTGGTTTTAGTAAAGATTATTAGTGTTTTATGATAGTTCATTACATAATGGTGACCCCAATTGAATTAGATTAAATTTTATACAGATTAGATTGATTGTTCTAAACATTGGCAAAATTTATACCATTACAATAATGGTGCCCAATGTGGGCATTATTAACCAATTAATGACCCAAGTTTGAGTCTCATTATATATATATATATATATATATATATATATATATATATATATATATATATATATATTAGAATGAGGCATGTAATTTTTTATATATGTCACAAACATTATCTATTTACATATTTTACTGGTGCCCATATAGGTGTACATGCTATACATATATCATATTAGAAAGGAATATCCATTTAAACAGTTTTAATTAATAAATTAACATGCTACCATCCACAGGCAGATTAAGCAATAAGTGGACTAAGCCACTGCATAAGGCCCCAGAATACTAAGGGGCTCCTATGTCTTAAAATGCCTTTTCATTAGGATTTGAGAAAAATTATGTTTTTAGGTACAATCAACCCTCCTATGACACAAATATTTTTTGATTGAAATTTATCAATAAAAGAAAAAAAACACAAAAAAGTTTTAGGATATTGATGTTTGTAATTTTAATGATGAATTTCACTATTTTTTTAATATTTTTTAATATTTTTAAAAGAAAATGAGGATACTATAAAAATCACACCAGACTTTTATCCAGCTGCCAAGGAATTGTCTTGCACATTTCCAAATGTTGAAGTATCATTGAATTTTTTTAACAATTCCATTTTCTAATGTGTCAGGAGAAATATCATCTTCTGTTTTAAAATGCACAAAAATTATTTAAGGAGTACTATGGGAGAAGAAATATTAAATAATATGGTTATTCTGTATATAGAACAGCAAATTTTAAGCCAAATTGACACTACAAAAATAATTGATGAATTTTCAAGAAATAAAGCAAGATGGAAATTCATGTAAAAAATATGTTTTGATAAATTCATTTAATGTGTTATGGTATGAAATTTTTGATTACTTTTCTTTTTTGTTAATAACTTAATGAGAGTTTTCTTGAAAAAAAAATTCTAACTTGATTTGAGGGCCCTGAAGTTTTTACCACTTGGTACTCCCACTTCACTTGATCCATCTCTGTTACCAACCTTCCCCACTTATTTTCCATAACACTTGAGCCTAACAAAAAGTTTAATAATTTTAATAGTAATACTGAATATCAATTTTTATAAATAATTTGTATTGATATATGCTTAATAATTTTTGACTAATACATTGTAACCTATATTATATCCTAATTAATTAAAAATAATAATTGGTCTTAACAATGAGCACTAAACTAGCACTTTTTATTAAGTAACTTAAAATGATTTATTATTTGTGAAATTTAACCCCCATTATCACTCATTCATTCTTAAAACCAAAATCATACAAATAAAATTATTTTGTTAAGTCAATTAAAATCATTAAATCTGGCATATATATATTAATTATAAAGAAGATTAGTCAAAGAATAAATGATGCAATAAAATAATGTTTTTTTCAGTTCATTATAAAATTTAAATTAATTTTAGAAAGTCTATGAATTCAAAATGACTTTTATATGTTTACTTGAGGTTATAGAAAAGTAGCAAATTTAACTTTTAGTGATTTCCATGCTGATTTGTAATTACAGTTTAAATATTCTGTTTCTTTTACCCATGTTTTATTTTAAAGCTCTTGTATTAGACAAATTTATGGTTTAAATTTGTGATGCATGATCCTGGAGAATTCATTAATGATGTTTAATTATTTTTTCTTAGTCAGGTTTTCCAAAAATTGGAAGAGTTCATTTTGTCATAATTGTTTTTCCACCAGTGGTAATTATTACTAGTCTATTTGCTTCTCATTGGTTACATACTTTTGAAATCATTCTTACTGAACTTGACTCTATGCATCCAAAGAAGAATTCCCCATGACAAAATTAGAAATTCAAGCTACTCAATGCATTTTAGAAGGTTTTGACTTTTTGCATGATAGTTTGGCCATATCTAACATATTGAGAATTTTACAAAGAATATGAATAAGATGAACTGATTTTGTTACTAGACTATTTATATTAAACTTTTATCTCACAGATTGTTAATACTTTTATTACTATGAAAAAGTTATTGCAACAAATTTCTATTTCTGGATTAATGAAAAATTTATCACAAAAGTAATAATATGTATAGCAAAATATAAATAAAAATTACACATCCAGATCACAAGTATAATATTAAGACTAATTAGTTTTTTGATAATATAATATATAGAATGCAAACTTATTTATGATTTTTAAATTTTAATTATATTATGATAACTCTTAGTATATCCTGTTTAGTTTTTAGCTTGAATTCAGACATTAATTAGAACTCGTAAAAAAAATATCTTAACTTTTTATTTTTAACATTTTAAATTATTTCAGTAAATATAGGTAGCTAGGTAGGTGGGTGGGTTTTGGGCAGGTGGGTGGATGGGTAAACAAGTAGATGTGTGGATAGGTAGGCAGACTGCAAGTGGGTGAGCAGGCAGATGGGCAGGCAGGGGGTAGGCAGGGGGTAGGTAGGTAGTTAAGAAGGTTGGTCAGTAGGTAGGTTGTATGGTAGGTAGGTAGGGAGGGATGGTAGGAAAAAGGGAGGCAGGTAGGTAGATAAGTAGGTAGGTAGGTAGACAGACATACAGACAGATAAATAGATGGATAAATGTTTTAATTGTAGAAATGAGTGTGCAGTTAACTGAAAAAAAAACTGTTTGACTTCTCTTTGAGGTCGTAAATAAAATGAGCAGAGCAAATTATTACCATTCCTTCTATCCATTCTTATAATTATAGCTGTTATTATTATTATGTGATTATTTATATAATAAATGAAAACGTATGACATTAGACAATGTAATGAGTGTATTGGTTTTTATCTCTGAGATTATGAACAAAAAATACCATGGACTTCCTACTCAGCCGTCTGATATTTATTACTTGAAATATCGTTTGAGTTTTTTTGAAAGCAAATAAAACTAAATTATGACCTGTATTCTTGGGAATCTTTAAAATTATCAGCCAAAGTAGAATTAAGTCAGTGGCTGAAAACAAAAGATGATAAAAGTTCTTTGAGTGTAATTTGCCATTTGATAATAGCCTTTTAGCTAATTATCTATAATTATAGATTATTTTCAAGTAATGAAATATTACATGTATTGAAAAAAACTGTCTACTATTAAATGGGATATTGTTGAAATTTTTGAAAAGTAGTAAAAAAGTGAAGAGATGATTTGAAAAATTGACATATTTTACTGTCAAAGCATAAATCATGAAAAAGTGAAAACAGTATAACAACATTATTGTGAAGATTACCTTCAGACAGAGTAAGAAGATTAGCTAATCAAAATAATGAAAGATAACAAAGACAGTGTAGATGTATAAAATGATTTTAATCAGACTAAATAAAAAATTGAAATTGTCATGATAGACTTAAATGCTACAATTCAAAATGATTGAAAGATTTAATTAATTTGGATACATTTGGCTATAATGATAAAAATAAGAGATAATGCAGACTGGAATTTTTAGAAAAATTGTATATTATGAATCTCTTCTTTAAAAAAATGCTACAGAAATCGAATGTGGAAACATTAAATTGAAGGTATAGCTGAATTGTATTATAAGGTAATTAGTGGAAAGTATGTATTTCAAGGTTATTATGTTCTTAATATATTCAACATAAAAAAGTGATCATCATTAAAGAGATGAAAAATATTGAAAAACCATTATTAACAATTGATATTTGTAAACTTCAGAAACACTCTACATAATTTAAATTAGAACATAATAATTGTTGCAAAATATTAAAACACTTGGAAGTTGGTTCAAACATATATGAGATTAAATAGAAGATAATGTATACTTTGCTAAAAATAGCAATAAAGATAGCTGGAACAAAATATTAGCAATTCACCAATAATTTTTTGATACACAATGAAATGCCTAAAAAAACTATAGAAAAATATCTAAAAGTGATCAATTAATAAAAATCAAACATATAGAACTCTGTAAATTAATATAATAAAGAATTAATAATTATGCAAAAAATATAACTGTGAATTGGCATGAAAAGCTATAGAAAATGATAAAAATTCCAAAAGTATGAAACAACATTGTGGTAATCAGAGATATATTATTTAACAATAAAAAAACAAAACTATCAATAAATAGAGAAATGACATCAAGGAATATGTGAAAGTGTTCTATAAAAAATTATATTGGTAAAAATAAAGTAAATTATATACATATATTATATCTTCTACATTACTAAGTAGTTCAAATTAAGAGCTAAAATATGTCATTAAATCTATAGAGAAGAGAGAAACGCCAAGAAATTATGCAATTATTAATGCCATTTTAAAAGAAGCAGATAAAGAAATAGAAAAATTGTTAGTAGCACTGTATACCATATATAAAATTGATAATGGTGTACCAGATTTTTGGGGAAATGCAACAGTAATGTTTATATTTAAAATGAAGTAATAATCAAGATATTAGAAATTATAGAATTATCAGTCTTCTATCAAGTTTTAAAAAAAATATTAATCAAGAATATTACAACACATCTATTGCAAACTTTGGATTTTAACCAAAGAAAATAACAACTGGATTTTAAATTTTCAACACTCTGGATATCCAAATATTGAGAGAAGTAATAGAAATGACCAATGAATATGAGTTATTATAAAAAAGTTTTTGATTTTATAAGTATTTACCCGGTGATTATGAATTTTGGACCATGAAAATATAGACCCAAAATACTGTCAAGTTGTGAAGAATATTTATTGAAAATTATATTACATGGTGACAATAAGAATGGTAATATTAATAAAGTTGTATGACAGGGTGAATCCATATTTTCAGAATCTCTTATAATAATTTTACAAAAAAGTTTTGTGGATTAAAATGGGAATCTAATGGAGTAAAAGTAAATAGAGATTATTTAAGGTGTCTACATTTTGCATAAAATTGAATGTTTTGGCAAATAATGCTTCAGAACATCAGGTATCATTGCAAAATCTATAAAATGAAAGTAAGAAAGCATGATTCAAAATAAGTTTAAAAAATATTAATGTCCGATAGCTTTTTTTAAAATAAAAAATAAAGGTCAATATCCATGAATTAAAAGAAGTTAATAATAACAAATACTTTGGTCACATTATTAATATAGTTTGAAACATAATGAATAAAACTAATCATAGAATTTAACTTGGATGGAAGGTTTCTGGTAGAAATAACTTAATATTAAAATATGAAATGTCTGCTTTTGAAAACATAGATTTTTCATCAATATATTTTATTGGTCTTCTAAAGAGATCTGATATTTTCTCATTTATCAGAAGAGAAATGTCTATTCTTTAGAGCATTTAATAAAGTCTGACAGATATAAAAGGGTTTATATGTGTAATAATTGAATAAAACAACTAGCAGTTATCATATCATTGAAAGAATTTAGAAGTTAAAATGGAACTGAGTTGAACGCAGTACTAGAAAGGATAATAATAAATGAAGAATTGAAATCTTAAAGTGGATCCCAAGGGATTATAAAATATCTAGAAAAATATCGCATGTGAGACAGATGGATGAAATAAAGTAGTTTGTTAATGTTATAATTGGGATGTTTTTACACTCAATTTTATAAGCTTTCTTTCAGATAGTCTTTTCAAATCCATCCCAATTAACCATTTAATTTTAATCAGTAAATGGGTATCTCTCTTTTATTAAAGTTAAACCCCAAATATTCATCACTTTGAAAAAAACAATCTTAATAATTAAAACTTTCTCCTTCATTGTTCCACATATGAAAAATTTTGAAAAATCTTTAAAGATTATTTAAGAGCTATATTTATGTTTTACCATTATTCATACATATGTAAAATAGATTTTATTTTTAAAAAATCTGAATAATATTTAGATTTAAATCCCATTTATCAACTTGAATTTTTATAAATTAACTTTTGCAGGAGGTAAGTTATAGCATAATCAATATTTTCTTTTAGTCTTATTATATCATAGAATCTGCTTACATAAAGTCTATTGATTAGAAAAAAAAGATAAGACTGAGTTGCAAAGAATTATTTTATTCATTATATGCTTTTAGCAATTTATTTTTCCACTTCTTTAACCAAAGCTTATTCAAAATGTGTTTCATGAATTGTTTTAAATTTTAAATTTAAAAAAAAAAAATTTCCTAAGCTGTAGAATATAAACACACAGCACATATATTTAAATTCTTGCACATATATAAAATCGCTTTCAAATAAATATATCAATATGTAAATAATTAATTAATTATTACACAATATTACAAGACTGAATAGCATTCATTTAATTTACACCATTTAGAGAAATGTTACAACCTTACAAGAGAAGATGTCTCATAAAAAAATCAACAAATCTTTATTGGACATATGTGCCTGTATTAACAGATGTTATCGTCAACCTGGAAATCAGTTGACAATTAATAAAAGATAACAATGCAATCTCTAATAAAACATTAAGCTAATATAAAAGAGCCTTTAGTTAAACAAAAATATATTTTAGGCTTAATAATATCAAAGGTATTTCATAGAAATTGCATTATTGTTAATAATTTTTATTAGTCATTTATTAGACTGAAAATTATCCAGTAATAAATAATATTTCTGTAATGCAATTTCCACTATACCACTCTCATACAAGATAAGGTGTAGAGGAGTGTAATCATAAACATATAACTAAAGACATGTAAAAAATATCACTGATCTCTCCAGTAAATATTAAAAATGGATAAAAAGGTATTATCTATCTTGCATGAGAGTGGTGTAATGAAAATTACATTATAGAAATATTATTCATTGCATTTTTATGTTTACTAAAATGTCAACTGATTTTCATACTGCTGATAATATTTTTTTGAGAGGAAAACATTTTTTCAGCAGAGAATGGTTGAATTATTTTCCAATATTGTTGTTTGAAAGTTCATAAAATTTTTATAGATGGTCTCATTTAAATTAAGATTATTTAAAATTCTTACATAGTTTTGTAATTCTTAATTTTATATATATAGTCAAATATCAGCCTTTCACGCTAATTGTGCATACGCTTTGCGAGATGTTAATGATAAATGAATGCACAATTAGCGTGAAAGGCTGATATTTGACTGTAATACAATTGTTTACATACGCTATATAAAATAAATGCTTATTTACATATATATATATAGTAATGGGTGTTATCTCATTTTAATGTATAGATTATACTAATTTTTGTGAGTATAACCAGTGATGGACATTTAGTTACCACCAAACATATATGTAATCTGAATACAGATATATACCAGAAGAAATAAATTCAATATAGTTTAATTTCTTTATTTAAATTGCTAATGGTAGAGTCACCACTCGTAATGGACATTTAGTTGCCATCAAACATATATAGTCTGAATAGGAATACTGAAGCAGTAAATCTGTAGTAAATATTTAGCTTCACTGCCTATGACATTACATACCTTTAAAGTAGGATTTGAACCAGTTTATATGTTTATTTCGTCATCCAGGAATGTTAAGCACACACATATACACGTATAACTTCCAACCTGTTTATTCCAAATGGTTATGTTTAACCAGTTGTGTTATTATTTTAACTTAATTATATTTTATTTCCAAGCATGTAAATTCCCTTCACTTAGATAACTGTATATATGCGTATATATATTACAGATATGAAAATAAATATGATTAATGTAAAGCTAAAGCAATGCCAGAAAGTTCTAGAAGGTATTATTACAATTTTAAAATGTCAGTGTCATTTAAATATTTCAAGTCAAACTAACAAAAATCATATTCTTAAAGCTATTTCCAATTTTAAGAAATACGTTTAAATAATGTGTATTTGTTTACATCTCCCAATATTGCCAAATTTTAAGTATAGGAGGAGCAAAAGTTCTAGGAACGTGCAAAATGAGTTCAGATCACTCTTCTCTTGTGTTTGATTAGAGAGTGAAAACAAAAATGCATTCTGAGTAGATGGAAAATTCACCTCCCTGATCTTAGATCACCTTTGTCCTGCTTTTCCTGCCATGCCATCGCTACTTGAGAACTGTTCTGTTTAATTGTGAAAGAACTATTGGAAGATGTCTATCATTATTTTGTTAACATTGTGCCTTCACATATACGTTATTATAACTGGCCACCATAACTTCTAAAGGTAATCCATTTTGCTAAAGAATGAACTCTCAATATTCCTCACTTTTTTCCTAAATTCTAATTATATTCATAATGTATTCTTTTATTTATATGATAACTGACTATAAGCTCAGTTATCATCATTGTTAAATTTATGATTTTCTCTCTAGAGCTTTAAAAATCTCGTTATATAAAATGCTAGCACAGAATTATGTATTTTAAATCTATCTTAGTTTTTAAAGTTTCACGCTTTAGTTATCTTATTTACATGTGGCAAAACTTATTTTAAACTATGTATTTTATTGAATTAAATTTTAGTGTGCTAATGTTTCATTCTAGCGAACATATATTATTTCAGCCATCATTCCAATATTTGGAATATTTAAATAGTTAAGTGTAAAATTTTCTTATTGATCATAATTCGCTCGATTTAATATTTTGAAAATATATGCTCAATCGCAGATTGTTTAAAAAGGCATATTATGGGATAAGATAAACTTTTTGTTGTTGATGCTATCAATTTAAATGCATTTTATATTCTCTAAATAAATCTGATTATTAATCTATTTTAATAATTATTTATTGCTTTCATGCCATTGAGCGTTAACTTGCTTATAATATAATATCGTTTAAGAATACTTGGGGCTTGTTAAATAGGAAATAATATTTTCCCTCTTCTATATTTGACATCCTAATTTGCTAAGATTTTACATACGTTGCTGAGTGGGTTAATATTTTGTCATCATGTTATGTATGATACTGTTATTTTATTAAGCTTAAATGAATGCATTAGTCATTTAAGACTTAAGCCATATTTGCATTGCTTACTTATGATAGCATTTTCAAGAATTCGTATTTTGCTTTATCATACTTATTCCTCTGGAAGTCCTGGATTTTCTTCATGCAATTTGTCTAAAAATGAGATTTGGTAGCACCGATCTCAGTCCAAACGTTAGATTGTTAAGGCTCTGCATTGGTAATGTCAGAAAACATATCATGGAAACATTACCACCCATCTCTTCGAATACCACCTTGTTATAAATACATGTGGATTCTTATATATGATAAAGCCTTCCAGTCCAAAGACAGACATGTATTTCATTTCTAATGCTATCATTTTAGTCAGCACTGTGAGTTCTCTTCCTTATGTGTAGTTCCATATTATCTATAAGATGTGATGCAGTGATGTTTAAAAACCATTCATTTAATAATTAATAGAATATTTTTAGGATTGTCACAGTAAGGCTTATTTAAGTTAACCCTTTCCTCATTTGTACAGGCTCGTATGTGCTCATGAACAATAAGTTGTTTAGCTGTCACATCAAGAATAAACCTCTCATTGGAAGTGAATTTATAAATATCTTTTCATCATTACTTTAAAGTAATGATCATAGTGTTAGTAACATTAATATATTGTTATTTACAGTTCATTAGCATACTAAACCATTTGCCTATATGCAAATTATTGACCACATTAAATCTGTGCTATGTTTCTGATGTACATTTAAATTGTTTATGTTCATTAAATTATTATGTGTTAATAATTACTCATGCATTGTGTCTTACTGAATTTCACTCATTGAATCCCATTTAATCTTTATAATAGTGTTAGTAATATTTAGAAGTTATAACTGGTTATTTTAAATGGACATTTATTTCTGGGTTTGGGTGGACATTATATTAAAATTCATGTTTCTTTTGCAATACTAGCTGTTTGCAATTCATTTAAAATCATAGATTTTCCCTTCACATAAGATATTTGACTGAGCCAAGATTTGATATTTTATTTATAATAATTACCCTGTAGATCTCATGTTTCTCCACTGTGTCTCCGGGACCAGAATAAATAAAATTTCATCTGTTATCATCAGAAGTGTTGTTCATAATGTTATAGTTTTAGAGAAGAGCAAATAGGGCAGAATTCATAATTGCTCCTGACCTGTGTATCTCGGGCATGAGTGGATTTAGGGTACTTTGCTTAGATTCTAAACCTTGTTAAATGAACATACAATTCTGACTGGTACAATACATTCCAGAAAAAATGAATTTAATATAATTTCATTTCCTTATTTAAATTGCCAATGGGGAGAGTCAATATATATATAATGATTTTACTACATATTATATTATTCATGAATCAAAATGAATAGACAATCATAAAACACTAAAATAACTTATTATCTATTCACTATATTTCCCTGATAAGGTTTACCTCTCTTAAAGTCTATTTAGTTGCCCTGGTGTATTTATAAGCATCTATTTGGAGTTCAAGTGCCAATCTATTGATTACAGTCAGAATTACACTAGGCAACTTTCAAAGATTGCTTTCTTTTCCTTGGAGGAATTTGACAATTCCTTGTTATCTCAGTATCTCGGGGAGGAGTGTGGTTGCACCATTAGATAAAATGGATGTATCACAAGCACAAATTTATTGTCTTTAACTGGACACATTTTAATATACACGATATTTCTGAAGTGGATATTGATGTGATGGGGATATAAAATCTAATTCTAATATTTTATTACATCCTGTTATTCCTGTAAACTAAGAAAAAGAAAATTGCACAAACACCCTCATGATTTCTGGGCATTTGGATTTAGCCTACATTTGCACATATATGTATTGTGTAAGTAAATGCTTATTAACTAGAAAATAATTACCTCGTGAATATTATGAGAAGATACATATATATATTTCCTTTCTTCAATGATATCTAATAAGGTTGACAAATATAATATAACAACACAACTTAATGCAATAATTACATAAACTCTCTCCTTATATTGAGAGAAGTTGAATTAACAACAATATTAAACAAGAAATATATAAATATACTCATGTTTTCAGGAATGGATGAGGTTAATATACATCAGTAAGCTTATGTTTAGAACAATGGATATATGTATTGTCCTGAATAGTTCATTCTTTCTGTACAGTCTTTGATTAGATGATCTTAGATAAGATTCCCTGTATGTTTAAACTGAAGTCCTTGATTTATGGTAATGGGAAGACAGCAAGATTTCCACTGGTTTACATTCATGGGATACTGGTAAGAGTCCAACACATTTGAACCTTACCCCCACTCTATTCATATCATACATTTTTATCTTCATTTTCCCACTCTGTGGCTGGTAATTTCTTTCCTGACTGCTTATATATTTTAGAAAACAAAAACTTTTGCTAGTTGCCATCTTGACAATAACTTATTGATATCTCCTTTTTTCTTCTTACTCAGATACCCCAAGTTTTTTTCATGAACTTTCTTTTTTTCACATTACATTAATTTTAATCAATCACAGATCAATTTTAAGTATTGATAATATTTTACTTTCACCAAAATTTCTACCACTCATCAATTCATCTTAAACAAAACTAATTTTAATGTTTATCTAGCTTGACCAAACTATTTTTATACATTTATATCTGTTTTCCTTTGTTCTGTTACAAATTTAAACAAAAGAAAAACTTTTTTTACTGTGAATACAAAATTTCCAAAAATTTAGAGAGACAAAGAAAAAGGATAAATAAAATAAAAATATACAGGGATCATAGAATTGTTACAGTGATAACAATAAGAAAAATGTTTATTCATTTGATTTCAAAATTAAAATTGATATATAGGTAAAAAATATTCTTTTTAATTTTACTGCCTCATCATAATATTTTTAATCATGAAATAAAATGTATACATAATGTTATATATATATATATATATATATATATATATATATATACATACATACATATATGTGCTGGACACAAGCGAAGGCTTTATGGGAGATAGTTTAACTTTGTAATAGAGTTAAAACCTGGTTCCTGTTACAATATATATAATAATAAAAATAATAAATATAATGATAATTAACTATTACATAGTCTTTCAATCTGCAGAAGTACTTTTGGTTAACTCCATAACCTTCCTCAATTGCCATTAAATTCAAAAACATAATGGAAGCAAATATCATCAACTCAAATCCCATGAATCCTGAATTTTAACATTAGCAGTTTGTCTATTAATTATATTCATTATTGTCTATTTATTAAAATTGTCTCCTTAATTTTTCATTTATTATGATTTCTCTCTTCATAAAAAATCTTAACACTTTCAATATCAAACTTAAATTTATATTTACATGTTCTTTCATGATCCAAGAAAACTGTAGCAGTCATTAAATCACTATTATTTTTACTTTTCACATGCTTGTATAAAAATTCATGATCCTTTGATCTTTTTTCAATACTACACCTCGATTCACCTATATAAAATAACATACATCCACAAAAAATTTGATATACAATATTACTTTTCTGCTTGACAGTATGACAATTTTAGAATTATTGACATACTTTGACTTAAGACTTATAATATCTACAATATTAACTCAACTATATTGTTTTTAGGTCAGAAATAATTCAGACAAAAATATTATTACTTTATGGCATGACTTCACTTTACAATTTCTAATTTTAATTAGCTTTTTATTTAATTATAGGATAGCTAAGATTTTATACAAAGACAGAAATGCCTATTATAATTTCAATATTTACAAGCTCCTTTATATATATTTCAAATTTGCAAATGCTTATTCATCTGCATAAAGAAGTGGTTTTTTTCTTCTTTTTTAACCTAATGCCAAACACACTTTTTTTTTAATTTTCAACAATTTCTTTCCAATAACTATTATATATATGGTCATATGTATGAAAGGTGTAACCTTTAAATTGAGGTGCCAATTTATAATGGTATAGTAGTGTGTGGTTGAATTTGTGTACTAGATTCTAAAAAGTTCTTTTGAAATTTTATTTTGTTTTATTTTTATAAATAATAACGTGAAAGCAAGGTTCTATAAAAATGTATATGTAAAATCAAAGAGCAAATTTTATTGACTTTAAAATTATTTAAAATAATTAAAATAATCCATAATTTTAGGGGAAATAATAGTAAATTAAATCAGATGTAATTCAAAATTATGTGAAATGAGAGAATATGTTAATGCAGGGGTCCCCAACCCTATACCTCTGGGCACTATGGTGCCCGCAGACCATTTTACATGTGCCCGCCGCTATCCAAACACAATAAAAAATTATTTATCTGATACATATAAATTTAATTTTTAAAATTTCTTATAAATTATTGTATTATATTGTAATCAAATTATAGGGCATACTATACTTTTACAATGTAAAAATATAAACGTTAATTATATGTTAAAATTTTATCTTTGAAATAAGTATTTTTTTGTACATTATGTGTATTATTAACAATATCCAACTGTAAATTTACATTGAAAAAATAAATGGTGCCTGCCACCTGGCCGGTATTATAGAATGTGCTCTTAAGTGCAAAAAGGTTGGGGACCCCTGTGTTAATAAATAATACAGATACCAATTTATGTAATAAAAAAGTCATCCACATTTTATTTAACTTTGCTAAACAAAATAATAGTAAAAAAAAAAGTTACTGAATTTTAACAGCTTCAATTGTTTACAAATTTTAACTTGTGAAGGCTGCTGCAAACATTTTTTTTTTTAAATAAATGTTAAACATAAAAAGTTTCAATAGAATTCAATAAATGATGAAATTGATGAAACAAAATGAAAGGTTAACATAAGTTAATCTCTTATCTTAATTACATTAAAATAGTTGAAAGTTGTAATTAATAATTTGTTAAGTGCATACTCATTACATAAGTAATATATATTAAGGCTATAACCATAAGACTATGCATCTGGTTGCAACAGTAGGGATCTCTACAAATCTTAACAAAAGATTAATGACTTTAAAAGACAAAGGCGACCACTCTTATTTTGGACCTACTTTTTAATTACATAGTTAAAATAGTTGTCGATTTATTGTTTGGTCCCACAAATTGAAATACATATAATATATAAACTATCTATCTGTTCACTCATTCTTACACAGTAGAAGTGTATGTGTACATAACTTGATAATATCCCCAAGAGCTCTAAAGAATAAAATTTAATTTATATACGTATAATAAAGAATAAAATAATAATAATGCGTGCATAAAATAATTTATAAAATATATGTTAAGTCTCTTTTAAATCTTAGGAAAACTTCTTTTTAAAAGTTCATATGAAAAATTAAAGCTTTTTTTTTAAAAATCTCTATAAGCAATGAAGCTTGACATAAGCAATGATCAAATTTGCCTTTAGGTGACAATTTTGTCTTGACTGAAATTAATTACTCTTGCAGCATTAAAGTAGCTTTATTTTTAAATAAAACAACTTTCTCTCCTTCAAAAATTTTTTAAAGAATACTTCTAGATAGAATTATTATAGTGATGACAGCTATTTTTTGAATACAGGCAGAATCTCAATAACTGCATAGGCAAAAATTGAGAATGAGTAAGGTCATTCAAATCTGTTTTACTTTGAATATTCATCAAAGCATGTTGATGTTTGAATAAGAATATGAATCTATACAAAAGCATCCAATGATAGCAGCTATTTCAACCTGTAAATGATGTTTTCTTAATTCTGTATTATTCTATTAACACCTTTTTCTATTATATTTCCACATACACATTGTCATAAGAATTCTAGAATAGGTGATATAGTATAATGTTTAATTATCTTTTATACTTATAATACACTTTAAATGTATATAGGTGAAGTTAGTAAAATTTCACAAATAATAACATTTAGCTTAGTGCTTTAAGAGTATATTTACTCCATATTCGTAGCCATTATTATGTGTTAAACATAAAAAATGCAAATTTATGCAACTCATTATTCTGTCCATGTTTTCAATATTGTAAAGCAGGCACCCCTTCAAGTGATGGCATTTGGATCGTTTGCGATTATAGAAAATTTGGAATAAGTACATTCACATTCAATGCTAATGTTTTAAAACTGTTGGAGATTAATGAAAAAGATAATTTATTTAATCTTATATAAAAAATTAATATAGTGAGTTCTCAAAGATGTATATATTTTTTAAATTAAATTTACATATACAACTATCATAAATCAATTTTTATTGACTAAACTTTAAATTATAGTCAAGTTTTTCTTTTAACATTTATTTAAAATCGATGATGTTTTAAAATAAACATTCTGAGATAAAATATTTGTACAATAAAACTATATAGTAATGAAACATAAACTTGTATTTGGTATGGACCCTATATCAAACTTTAGATATTATGATAAACTTATATATATATATATATGCATAAATCTAGGAGTAGGCTATTGCTATATATATATATATATATATATATATATATATATGCATAAATCTAGGAGTAGGCTATTGCTATAATATATATATATTCTTTCATTCTCTCCAATATTATAAATTGTGGCTTTAAAAATTACTATCTTAAATTAAAGTTGCATTATAATACAAATACAATTATCAATCAAGTATTGTTTATATATAAATGTTGTGTGTGTAAAAATAAGCAAGGCTAAAAATGGAATTTGTAAGTAATCATTAAAAACCAGTCAACATTTAGACAATCCCAATATCAATAACAATCAACAATTTTAATCTGTTATCAGAGCACTCACCATTTAACAATAACAACAATAGTTTATAATTGTTTATTGTTATTTATATTGGGATTGCCTAAGTCTTGACTGGTTTTTAATGATATATATTTTGTAACCTTATGGTTGGGCTTGATGTTTATCAAGCTCTATTTAAATGGTCAATATATAAAATTTTAAATTTTAATTAATAATAACTATTCACTATTGAATAGGTGTATTGTATCAGGGGTGTGTTATCATGATTGCTAAATTATATTATAAAAATAAGTAAATTTCATCAATAAATCTCCTGAGAGTGATAACAAATTTGGCTATTCAAGAGATGTGATAAACCCTCTGCCAGATTGTGTATGAGACTTTTTATATGCAGTCTGTCAGATGGACTACTTTTCAATAATATCAGAATAATAGTTTATTAGTATTATTATTAAATTAAAATTATTAAAAATTTGGTATTTTGTTATCTTGCATTGGTGGTCGAGAGGTCAGCGTGACTGCCTTGCACTTGCAGGCAGTTGCCCGGGTTGCAGGTTCACGTCCCGGCCAATGCTATGACACTTAAAAAAAAAAAAGACTTGAAATTATAGCTATTCTAAATTAATCTTTATAATTAATTCTAAAGAATATTTTTATTGCAATTTAAAATAGTTCTGAACAGTTTAATTAGGTATCATTATGCTTATAGGTGGAAAATTATTAATTGTATGTTAATGTATGCACATACAATAATTTAATTGGACTACTAGTTTGTATGATCATCCTCTCTGATAAAAGTTTACAAATAGGCTACCATAGATTTTTACAAGGGATAACAAAAAGGGAAAGAAGAGAGAACTGGAGACCAAGAACACAGAGAGACCAAAATGGTATAACTGAATAAAGAACTGAAAATTAAGGAGATCTGAAAATTATTAAAAAGTAAAATTGAATTAAAATTGGAATTGAATTGGATTTTAACTTGTAACTAATGGAGTGGGAATTTCATTTGGCCTACTCACATGAAACATCACTACTGTCAATCGATAATTATAAAAAGTTCACATTTAAACCTGGTAGACAAATTAGAAGAAAAATCCTGACAAAATGGACTTCAAATTTAAACTAATTCAGAAGTTTGTAAGCTTGAAATTTTATTATTTATTTTATAACTGTTTAAATTATTATATTTATTGTGTGCATTATAAAAATAATTATGACTTATTTGGGATAGCAATAAGAAAAAAAAGAGAAATATTTTGTATTTTTAGTCAGAGTGAATTCAAAAGTAGCAGTACAATGATATGAGATACTTAATGTCTTTTATTGCAATTTTGAATTTATAAGGCACTTATGATATGTTTAAACTAATGTGAAATATTATATTAAAGCTAACTACAACTATCACAATTTTATTATGCTATATTAATTTCATTACATGGAGAAAATAAATGTTTAAAAAATGTTATATTGCAATTAAATAAAAGCATAGCAATTACTTATACCTACTTAATAAAACAATATAAGTGAAGATACTAATTTATAAAAGTTAATAAAATATTTATTAAGACTTTTAATATGAAGTAGTCTCAGCATTGCCTTTAAAACTCACATTAGGGTAAAAATGAATATGACATCTTGCAACTTCCAGTAACAAATGAAATTGATATGTTTATTAAACTAAGTTGTAGAATCCCACTAAAAATGAATCACATGTCAACTTAAATTTTGATATATTAATTGTTATGTTAATCATATTGTGGATTGTATTTATAATATGTTAATTGTTAAATAGTGTCATTAGTCAATAAAGTCTATGAAAGCCATGTCTGTGATGAAGATAAGAATCAATGTTTATCTTCAACTCATTTTTGTTTAATTTCTCGAATAACAAAATGTTGAAGTTAATGGATAAAAACTACCACTGTTCATAAATCAAGCAATGTACTAGGATTATAATTTAAACTAATAAATAAATATGAAATACACTCCATGTGGAAAAGAACATTTATCAATCATATAAGGCTGCAGATTTTAAATGATTGTAATTAAGATTCATTCTCTTTGTTTCACAAAAAGAAATGTGAAACAAGAAGTTTATGTAGTAATTTTTGATTATTATTAATATGATATGTATTGTCTTGTAATATTGTACACATTGCTGTTACAGATATAAAAACCAGTTTGTGTAAAAACGATAAAACTCATGATAAATATAAATTTGATCAAATATAAAAAAAAAAAAGGTAAAATAATCTTTTTTGTTGTAAATTTTATTCATATTTAAAATATGAACACAGGTAAGATACGATTACAGTTTATTCTTAATATTTTTCTTTCTAAGACTAAATCTACAAGTAATAAATGGTAATAAGTGAATAGTATCCAATTCTAGTTAATTTAGATGCACTAAATAATGTATTTTTATATGTAAAACTTAACTAATTAATAGCTAATGACAGTTACGTGTCATTCTCAGATTGATAATGATAGTTATAAATTTTATGTGTCAAATAAAAATATATTCAATTTTGCCAGTGTCTTTTTATATTCATGGTAAGTAATATTAGTATTAGCTCATCTATTGTCATGTTGAATGACTACAATCATATGTATCTAATGTTTGGAATATTTGGTATATCCATGTTGCATCACATCAGGTGAATTTATTCATGTACCCTGAGTGATGATATAAATGGCATTGTGGGTGAATCATGAATGATGCCCATCAAACTTTGAAAAGATTAAGGCCATACTTTTGTAGTGAATTGATCTAGTTATTAAATAAGGAATTGACCACTTCTTCCTTTTTCTCATATTCCTAAATGTTATCTAGAAGTGACACCAAGATTTCAAACCATAAGGTAGTATAGTTATTTCTAATAAAATATTGACTGCCCCTTTCTTTTATATCACTAAAGGTTCTCCAGAAGTGACAACAGAATTACAGACCATATGCAGTCACAATATGACTGTGGTCTAAGTTGTTAGTTTGTTCTCTTTTGCCTTAGGTCAACCCCACTATATCTTTGGATATATTATATGTTTTATTATGTTCCATATTCCTAAATTTTAATAGTTTATTATCAATAGCAGCAGAATCATTTCTGAAATATGATATTTGAAAATGTAGTATTGAGAAAAATGATGATTAAAAGGTATAATATTAGTTAAAAGTTATTTTATAATATACTGTTACTTAATGGCTATTCATTCAAGATAATCCCATCTATATCCTTAATTTATGTTTTATATCATTTATATTCAAGTTGTTTTAAAAAGGCTGATCTTTGTTTTTAAATTTAAAGAATCCTATAAGGTAAAACTAATAATTAAAAGGTAGAAAAATAATAGTCTTGACACTTAAAGTGGTATAAACAAGAAATCAATAGTGTCTATTAATATATGGTAGCTTAAATTATTACATCTTAAGTTTATTTATTGTGTTATCATGTGTAATAATATTGGTACTTGTTAACCATTGGATAGAGATTTTGAAATATATTTCCTGTGTCTATTTGAAGTAGATTCTTAAGATCATGCTATTAATAAATAGGTAAAATATAAAATGTATAATAAGTCAAAATAAACTCAATGCACAGTAAAAAAATTTAAATAATAATACATTAAAAGGTAATAATTTATTAAACTGGTAAATAGATCCAAAGAGATTTTCCCTTAGTCATAAAGTGATGTAATTAAATCTTGTTATATGTAAATTTCTTATCACAATTGTCCAAGATTATGTATGTTTTCTTTATTGTTATTAGTATATTCACAAACTTGTAAATTATGTAAATAAATTTTGTTTGAAAATATATTTAGTTGCCTGTGGTCTTATTGCTAATCATCATCCATATTTTTATTGCTATAACTATCAACATATTTTTATTGTTGTCATAAAAATCATCATCAGTCAATATAATAGATTTTATTATATGTTAGCATAACACAATAAATTTTGCTAAGCTCTTATATTTAGAGCATATAAAGTTTATCACTGATCAAAACACTTTTGATCTTAAGCACATGTCTTATGTTTAACTAATGTTTTAAAGATGAAATATTTAGTTTTGGAAGAACCTGCTTATATAAATCATCAAATGCATCATTCACTGATCTCGATCATACTCCCCATGGTCATTAAGTAAAAGATAGTTTGTAAATTATTATATTTGCTTTATTAAGAAATTATCAGTACTTCATAAAATTTCAAGTTCATATTATTGTTAGTATTGGAATTGCCAAATGTTCTTTACCAATTCTATTTTGTTTTATGTGATGTCTTTGCTTATTATATTTGGGTAGTGGCAAATCCCTCTCACTGATACAAATATACCTTTTTAAATAGTAATATTTTAGTTATTTGAACCCTGAGAAAAGTAAATTATTAATTAATAGTCTCAATTATCTATTATAATTTTTCATTTCTGAGGTTATTCATTATGCTTTGCCTTGATCTCTTATGTTTATTCTTATTGTTTAATTGATTCTGTATAATTTTAAGATGTTTCTTTTCTAGTTTAAAACTTATAATCTATTATTTTGTTTTAATCAAGCTTGGAATCCTTTGCTTTATTTCATTATTGTCTTGCTTTTGTTTGACATAATATTAGTTTTATAATTCAGGATCTCATTCTCACCATCAGCATTATTATCATAGCTCACCCATATTCTTCTTTCTTTTATTTTTCATTCTCATTTCATCTTAGGTCATTATCATAATTGATTCATTTTTCATTGATCCCTATTCTACCACCACATTAATAATTCATCACTTTAACACATTTCCTTTTGTTTTTCCTCACTCTTAAATCCATTCATTTTTCATTAATTAATTATTATTCATTTTTCATCATTCATTCAATTGTCAACATCTTAGTCCATTTATTACCCAACTCATAATACTAACCCCACATTCATTTCATAGATAGATGCCTTCCTGATCATTAACTATTTAATGGTATAGAAACTAGATTTATCTTGTAATATTTTTGCTTTAGATCCTAAAGTTAATTTAACTGATGTTTACTATTAGTCATAGGAGATGTAGGACTGATATAAGATAGTATAAGAATTGGTAGTGCTTGGTGGCCTCCATTTATGTTTAATCATGCTCATAATAGCCAAGTTAGTTTCTAATATATTTATTATTATTTGTTGATGGTTACAGTTGATATAATGTAGTATGAAGATGAGGTAGAAGGGATAATTTGTGACCTTTCTTAGATTTTTGTTTTATGTTATTCAAGTCTTACTCTTTTCCTTTAGATTCATGTTCAGATTACGGTAAGTTTGCTTTAAGATATTTTATATTTATTATTGTTATTGGAGATGGTTACAATATATATATATATTCTAATATTTTCACAGATAAAAGATGTCATATTATTATTACTATTTGCGAGATATTCCGAGTAGTAAAAAAGCTAAATGCTGACGTTTCAGTACAATATCAAGTACCTTCTTCAGAGCGTCCTCTTTCTCAAATCATAAAAATGCATGTGAGATTTAAAATCGTTTTTATCGTTTTCTTTCTTCTCATATTTAAATTCTATTGGTTGAGAAGTTTTAAAATTTATTTTCTCTTCCAATAGCTTCTTCCAAATGTTGTTAATCTTCTTTAATTCACACCTTTCATTTATGCTCTTGGGCCTTTTAAAAATCTCTATAGCTTCTCTTAGCAATCTCTGGTCATATTATTCAATTTTTGCTAAAATATTTGTTTTTTCAAAATTGATGTCATGATTTGTTAATTTTATATGAGAATAAATAGCTGATGAATTGGATTTTTCTCTCACTCACATTCTGGCAGTGAGAGAAAAATCCAATTCATAAGCTATTTATTCTCATATAAAATTAACAAATCATCATATCAATTTTGAAAAAAACAAATATTTTAGCAAAAATTGAACAATATGACCAGAGATTGCTAAGAGAAGCTATAGAGATTTTTAAAAGGCCCAAGAGCATAAATTAAAGGTGTGAATTAAAGAAGATTAACAACATTTGGAAGAAGCTATTGGAAGAGAAAATAAATTTTAAAACTTATCAACCAATAGAATTTAAATATGAGGAGAAAGAAAACGATAAAAATGATTTTAAATCTCACATGCATTCTTATGATTTGAGAAAGAGGATGCTCTGATGAAGGTACTTGATATTGTACTGAAACGTCAGCATTTAGCTTTTTCACTACACTGAATATCCTGCAAATAGTAATAATAATATGACATATATATATATATTTAACGGTTTACAAACAATTACAAAAGTACTTCTGCAGATATAAGGATTGTTTGTAATTGTTTGTAAACCGTTAAAAATATTATTTCAATTATAATTACAATATTGTTTCTAATTAATGGATATTTTATTTATTTTATATATATATAACTTTGCTAAAAAAAAAAATTTCTTCACCTGCTTCTTTTAATATATCAATTATAATTCCACCATTACCTGGAGCCTTCCCTTTCTTCATAAATTGAATTGCATGTCTCACTTCCTCATTCAAAATTCTGGGCAATTCAGAAGATATAATAGGTATAGGAGGCACTTGTTCTTTATTACTATATAATTCTTGATAGAAGTCTTCTACACATTTCATGATGTCATCTCTCTTTTTAGTAATAATGCCATCTTTTTTTCTTATTGCAGATATAAATTTCCTACCAATACCAAAATATTCTTTTACACTCTTTAGGCTTTTATTCTTTTCTACAACTTTCCTTGCTAGTTCACAATTATACTTTCTTATATCATTTTCAATTCTTTTCCACACCATTTAACAAAATCTGAGATATTCAATCTATTTTAATGCATCATTGTTGTATATCCTCATATTCCTTCTTTTCTTCATAAATTCTCTAGTCTCAGTAGAAATTTTATTGGTCAATTGCTGCTTTTTTCTACCAGCTATCTTTGTTGCAGTTTTTAAAAGCGTATCAGTTATTTTCGTATTAATGTCATTCAAATCTGAATCATGTTCAAAACCTACTAATACTTGAAACCAATTTGTAAATTCTAATTTAAATTTATTATAATCTTTCTGAAGATTAGAAATATCAACTGTAAATATTGTTTTTCTTAATAATTTTTGTCTCCCTAGTTTTGTATTAACATGTATCTTACTAATCGATGATCACTTCCTGTGTTAAATTTATTAAGAACATTACAATCTTGAAATATGTATTTTCTGTTAGTCAAAATATAATCCAATTCTGTTGTACCTTCATTTGAATGCTTCCATGTCCATTTCCTTTTAACATTTTTCTCAAAAAAAGAATTTGTAATATAAAATTTTTCTTTTTCTGCAAACTCCACAAGTCTATGTCCTCTCTCATTTCTATTACCATAACCAAAATTACCTACAACATTTTCATCTTTCATTTGTTTACCAATTCTAGCATTAAAGTTTCCCATAACAATTTTAAAATGTTGTTTACTCTGATCAAAAGCCTTTTGTACATCCATATAAAAATCTTCTATTACTTCATCACTATGAGAACTTGTTGGGGCATAAACCTGAATTATCTGCATTTGGTATCTGCTATTAAGTTGTAAAAATAATCTTCCCACTCTGTCCATTACACCATCAATCTCCACAATGTCATTCTTCCATTTTTTTATTTATAATGAATCCTACTCCACTTGTATTTTCAATATTTGTGCCTTTATAGTAGAGTATATGTCCACTTTTTAAATCAATTGTTTCTTCACCTTTTCTTCTAACTTCACAAAGTCTAATAATGTCCCATTTAATATAAGACAGTTCTTCTAACTTCTGCAATCTTCCTTCACTTGAAAGTGATCTGCAATTGTAAGTACCTAAATAAAAAGTCATCATCAAATGGCAGCCTGAGTCCGCAATCAGGGGATTCTTAGCTCCCTCCACCTTCAGCCACCAACTGCTGCCTTGGTTAGTGTCTTTACAGCCTCCTGGAAATAAGACCCATGATTTATTTGTGTCTGTCATGATTGTATATATTGGAAAAAAATATTCTTAAACTCAGAGGTAAAAAGCCAATAAACTCACCATGCTGGCTAATGTGTGCTGGTGAGCAGCCCATCCATGTTCATATATTATATGAATAATCACATAGTAATAACAGCTGCAATGACAAGAATGTATGGAGTGGACATTAGGAATTTGCCCTGCTCAGTTCCTTTAAGGCCTCCAAGAGGAATCAAAGGATCTCCTTTCAGTTAATAGCAAATACCTTTCTATATATATCAAAGAAACATTGATAAATCTTTATGAATCTGAGGCCATTAATCTCATAAAGACATCCTTTGATAAAAAAAGGTTGATTTTTGAAGTGACTTATGGAAGACTATGTTATTTTGTATATACATAAATATATATGTTTTTTTTGTTATCTAGTTGAATTTCACTTCGGAAGATCTATTTATTTATAGATGTAACCATGTTTGTGAGAGAATTTAAGAAAACAAAATGTGGGGCTAGTATAGGAATGTTATATTTAATTTTTTACATAACAGCTATAATGTAATGAAGCAAACCACCAAAAAAAAAATGGCATTGCAAGCTTATAATTACATTATTTAGTTTAAAAAAACCTCTCCAAATCATCTTTAAAACAAAAAAATGTTGTTTTGTTTTTTTTTACATTATAGTTAAAATATATGTAGATAAATACATAAAAATGTCCATTATATTTTAATTCTTTGAATCTATGAAGCCCATAAAAATACATTAATTATTATATTTGTATATATTTTAATTAATATGTATAACTTTTTTATTGAAGAGTTTTGTTTAATTGTGAAAATATTTATGAAGTTCTTTGTTTTCACTTTTTTATACATGTAAAATATTAATCAATTATTTAGTCATTTTATGTAATCTAAGGAGATAATTTAAAAGCAGACTGACTTTTGGTTTTAAAATGTGTGATTTCAATTGACTATGCCCGTTTAATCATAGCTAAAATACATTTATAAAAAATATAAAGAATCCCCATTAAAATGATTAATGTTTACATCCATAAGATCACAAAATTAATCTAACTATTATATGTATTTATCAATAGAAAGTACAGAAAATGGAAAAAATAGAATACAAGTATTATATAAATCCCTTGAATAGCAAATCTAGTAGAAAAAGAAATTTGAATTAATTCACTGCTGCAGAAAAAAAAAAACCTCTATTTGGAAAATTAAATGGAATTGCAACAATTGGCCCGCATTTTAATTATTGAGGATTAAGTAGTTCATTGAGTAACTCACTATGTAATAAAGAAAGAAATAAAATTAAATGACTACTCATATAATAAAATATTTTTATTTTTAATATTACAAAGCGTTATTTTCCTTATCTAAACCAGAAAATTACAAGTTATTATATTTTTATTATATTTATTTGTTGCGAAATAAAAATTTAATAAAAAAAAAGCCATAATATTTTTCTATTAATTTATGTAAACTATAGAAAACTTTGCATTAAAATTATATAGTTAATGTTGCATGGTCAATTACTGTATTATTTATGTTTACTTTTTAAAAGTTTCGAGCAAATATATTTGTACCATTTTGGAATAATTTGATTTCTCTTCTAAAAAGTTAACATTATATTAATTATTTTAAATAAAGAACTAGTTAATTTATTTAGATTACAATATGCATTTGAAGCAACAAACCAATTTATTTCAAAACCAGCTGCTATAAGCTCTGATAAATCAATAAACTTTTAGTGCTGCTGTCATATCTAAATCTTCATTCTAATTTATTAAAGTGCGTTTTCATTAATAAAAAGTTTTATAATAAATAATTTTACAAGTAGGAACCTAGATTCAGAGTTGAGTTTTTGAAAATTTTCAATAAAAGTCACAAAATTAAAGTGTTAATAAACTAAAGATAAGGTATTATCATAATTTAAATATAAATGCAATTCATTGTTTGGTGTTGTTGTAGAGTTATGGATTCTGGAAACCCAATTGCATGGATTGCATCTCAACACTATCATTTTTATACAGAAACTTTTTACTCAAGCAATTAAAGTATTTAATTATTCATAATGTAACTTATCAGTACACATGCTTTACAAAATTAATTTAGTAAAAAATAAAATCAACAAATTTAAATTATTACATGTATTTATTGGATTACAAAACAGTTTTCAATTAGTTGTTGAGAGAAATTTGAATATAATATTGTCATAAAATTTGTAACATTTTTGTTTATGATAAATGTAGGTATTGCTTAAGAGAACAATTTTAAAAAATAATTATTTCTTCATATTTTTTCTGAAATTTTACATTGATTGATATTCTTTTTTTCTTCAAAATTTGATAAAATGTACAGCTGATTTGTTCATGAAAGTGCCTTGGAGATAAACATTTAATGTAAAAATTCAAACATTTTTCTTTTATAATTCATGTATTGTTGGAAATAAAAAATGAAAAAACTGACATGATTTTTTAACAAATCTACTGTTTTATAAAGAGAAAACATATGGTGTTTACATGAATTTACATTGAAGTAGTGTTCTGTAATTTTATGTGAAAATAAAACAGATGCCTTTTTTTTTTTAGAATGAACTTTTAATACAGAATTGGAAATGTGGTATTCACAGTAAAAATTGCTAATAAATGCATATTTAAATATTTATGGTCAAATTAAAATTCATCATTAAGAAATTTTATTAAAGATACTCTTTAATCATATTATATTACATTTAGTGGCTGATATAATATTGCACAGGATTTATAATTGTAAAAATGTTTTGTTAGTTTTTTTGTTTTTTGAAAAAGAATTTTTAATGTCAAAAACTCACCCTTTTTTCTTTTAAATAATATTGTATAGAAAATTAAATAATAATATATACAAAATTGTGGCTTTTAGATAGATTATATGTAAATTTAAATTCTTTATAAAAATTTTGTTACAAATATTAAACTTTGACAACTTTTTCTTCTTAATCTTTATTAATATAACAATTTAGCATTCTGACATTAGCCATTACAGCCATATGTACTGTTTTATTCAATAAACATTTAATGATAGAATTATATTTTCTTTGTTTTTTTTTGGACTGTACAATTAGTTTAAAATGCTGTAGAACTTAAAGGTAAATTGAATTTCTTTATAAAGATAATTGAAAAAAAAACTGACCATGTGTATATCCCCCTTTTTTTTTGACCTATAAAAAAAATAACAATTATAAATTATTTTTGAATTTTATGTTTTATTTGTTATTAAAAAATAAACTTTTAACATAGAATTGTATTTTTTTTTTCATTTTTAAATTATACTTTAAGTTGTTAAAATATTGGATCATAAGTTTTGTCATAAAATATGTTGATGTGTTTTGTATCTTTCTTCAATGCTCCCCCTGCCATTATAAAATCTTTCAAGCCATTTGAAAACATTCTTATGATTCACAACTTTATGATCATACACTGTTTGAATCATTTTAAGGGTTTCAGTAGCAGATTTTGATGAAATTTAAATTTAATATCAACATGGTGTTCTATCACAGGTTAAGATGTAAAACACTCTCTAACATTTCATGTCATAACTCATATCTCCTGTTATTGATTTGCTTTATTTTATACTTTTTTAACAAAAATAATCTGATCTAACTTCTCCATTTTTTTTTATTATTTCAATTTTTATTCTTCATTTTATACTGAGTATAAATATATGTGTGTGATTTTTTTTTCTTTAGTTTCAAAAATGGCATGCATTAAATATCTTTCATATAGGGTATATTATGTTATTCATCACTATTTGTGTATATCTTGTGTTATCAAGTTTTCTTAACATGATTTGATGCATCTAGTACATATTGGAAATCTTGTTGCTATGTTTTTGGCTATTCATGATACAATTGTAAAAATATAAATTTCTTCTGCTTAACAGCTATTAAGTGCCAGATAAAACTTTTCTGACTGCTGATTTTATAAAATACCCTGTTCAAATTTGATTACTAACTGCTAGAATATTGCTGACCTCCAATATTTAGGCCTTATTTAAATAATTCTGCATCTTATGCTCTCACTAAAATCAAATATTAAAGTCAGTGTTACATAATTAAATGCAATTACATAACTTCGGTTTACTCATTGTTGATTCAACAGCATATTTACTTCTTCATAACTCCATCTACAGTAAATATTATTAAGAAATAGATGCCTGCTGATAGTGCTTAATAAACACTTATGCAGTACTGTCCTATCAAAAAATTAAAATCATATAAATGTAAATCAAGCCAACTATAGTCTATACCAATTTTTCTGACATGATAAAGGAGCTTATAGCCATCAAAAAATGTAAAACATTATAATATATAGATATTGAACTATTTTCAGATCTTTGTTATTATAAGGACAAATTGTCTTAGATTGAAAACTTTTATATGTTTTTTTAATTTAAATTGATCACTTGATAGATGGCTGCTGAAAGAAAGAGTGAAAATATTTTCAAGTAAATTTTCATTTTCTTTAGATATCCTGTCTGTGGCTCTTGTAAATATCTATTTAATTATTGATTGGTAATTAAAAATCAATTTATTTATATGGAAAAAACACTGATTTTTTGCTGAAAAGCTATTGAAAAAATTTTATTTGAACTTTTTTCATTCACAGTTTTATCTCCATATAAATATTTAAAATTGTATAGTATTAGTTTTTTAGCATTTAGATAAAAAAAATATTATATATCTAACAATATAATCAATATTATGAAAGTGATAATTTATAACACTTCTCCAACTCAGCTACTGACTTCCTCTGTAATTCTTAATATATAAATTATGATTGTAAACTGTCCAATCAGTGCATTGTTTATGTCAATTAATTAAATGGATTGTTATTTAATGAATATGTTATGTTTATCATTCATTTTTTTATTTAATCACACTATTTCATTACACTAAATTGTAGTGCCTAATGCCAGTTGTCTCTGAAAATAAATTATTATAAATTTAAAAGTTATCTAAATTTCCATTACTATTGTAATAGAAATTTTTTTTGTTACTTCTAGTTTGTTTTACATTTATTATTTTCTTTTATTATTACTTTTCAGTATTTAATAAAACTTTAAAAACCAATACTGTAATTTTAATTCTTTTGAAGTTAAAATTAGGTCATGATTTAATATTTAATATTTTTTAAAAAAATATGTTATAACAATTTTTGTTATTCAATTTTATTTTTAATTTTAATACACAATATAAACATCCAAGTAAAACCTATGCACTATTTTTTTTGCACTGTTTTAATATTATTTCAAAGTCTTTTTTGTTTTAAATCTTATACACTTTTGTATATACAATGCTTTTGCAATCTTTTATTAACTTACAATTTCTACTAATTTTGCATAATTCAGAAAAATTAACACTTCTGATGAAGATTATAGATCAGTTGAAACTATAAATAAATAAATAATTACAAGAGCATGCTAAAAAGTGGATTTATTAAAGATTTTGAAATAGATAGATTAATATATGTGATTTATGTAGGCCTCCCTTAGTGTATATAGCAAGAGACCTGTTTACTTATTAATAATTTTTATTTGTCATTCAATAGACTAAAGATTATCCCCTTAATGAATAATGTTTTTGTAGTGTTTTAAAAGTGGATTGCAACCATTCCCTACCTTGTACGAGAGTGGTGTAATTGCTATTTATTTTACATTGGATAGAGATTAATAATATTTAAAAGTTTTAAATGTACTATGAGAGTTAAATTCCCCCCATTGCAGTTAGTATACATGAAAATGTTAGTGTAAATAATATGTTGCTCAAATTTGTTAAAAATCTATCATTACAACTTCAAAATTGCCATCACAACCAAAAAAAATCTAACCATTTTTGAAAAAGAAAAAAAAAATGAATGGAATAATATAAAAAATAAATAAATAAAGTGTTAAAAAAAACAATAACTATCAAAAGTATATTTACATATGAAAATTATTTACATCAATTAAATTTTGAAAATAATGTTGCCTTTTCATAATTATGTCTCAGATCTTTAGTAAAACTTACAAAATCCATCAGACAAAAGCCAAAAATTCTAAATATAAATGCCAAAAAAAGATTAAAAGTAAGCTTATTTGATTTATAAAAAAGTGAAAATTGGTAGCAATGAATTAAATGGAGGAATCAATTAATAATTTATTGGTCATATTATTGATATAGATTAAAATATAATAGATTAAATAAATTATGGATTTAAATTTGTATGAAATGCTTTTGATAGAAACAATAATATTACAGAAGAATATCCTTATGTTTTTAAAGGGAAACTTTGTATTAGATTTAATTTGCTTGTATTTATTTAAAAATCCAATATAAATGTATTTTAATAATAATAAAAAGATTTAAAAACCTTTTTTACTGAAAAATATGAAAGAGGAATCAAAATGAAATATATGTGTGAATGAACAATTATAGTTGGCATATTTAAAAAATTAAGAAGATAAAATATAACTGTTGTAAATGGATAACTAAAGCCTAAACTGTTAATATTTATGACAGATCTATAAAGAAACTAAATGCAAGATGGATGAATGAATTTTAAAATTTTTCATAAAGAAGAGAAGCTTCTGAAATAAATTCAAAAAAGATTTTTTTATCTTGCAACAGATTGATAATATTGAACATGAATAATATATATAATTAATTATGAGTTTAGAAGAATTTGACAAAATATTTTCATAGTATTTTATCTAAAAATTGAATAATAACAATTATTTGTAGATTTTAAGATTATATAATTTGTGGAAATATATTTCCTTGAAATATATATATATGATGAATGTAATGTTGGTAATATATTTTACAAAATTATCATTTCCAAACAATATTGTACTATATTGAACTTAGATAATAATAAAAATATTTTGATTCTGTTTTCAGTCACAATAACCTTCATATTTTTATTTAAAAGTGTCTCTAAATAATCACTAAATGTTTGAACCACAACGTGGATGTCAAAAACATTTTAATATTTGCAGCCATGCAAAAATCTGTATGTCTTTTAAACTTATTGAAGCTTAAATAACCTTTGAGCATCACCTAACATTTATTTTATAAACATTTCAAAATAGTTTGGCTAGAAATTCCCCTTTTAATTTATTTCTAGTGAACATTTTATTCAGAAATGTTATTGGATTAAAATTACGGGTGTCGTTTAAACTGGTATCAGACTTTGGAAATATATTTATTGTATTCGATTTCAAAACATATTAAAAATCAAAAATAATTTTAAAAATACATTAAAAGATTAATTTTTAAGTTATGTTTATTGATTATACTAGGAAAAGAATGCGTAAATACATATTCTAAACAAAATATTTTTTTGATACAATACACGGAAATTATCATGTACAATTTGTATGGTTATATAATAGAAAAAAAACAAAAACAAATGAACGATCATGTTCTATCCTATATTGAATCTTTTTTTTCTTTCTCTTCATATATATACACAAAAGAACAGAGAATTGCTTTAAAAATAAAACATGCATTAATTGACAACTATATAATGTTACTGGTACTGAGACTAAGCTTTATAACTTCTGCATATCTTCAAGAAGATATAGCTTAAACAAGAAAGAAACTGACAGGACTCTGGAGTTCCAGAAATAGAAACGAGTTGGATGGTAGGTCAGCAAGATAAGTGAAATAAAAAAGGGCATAACGGACTTTTCTAAAATATTGTCTTTGTTTTGTCCATCTACATTATACTTTAATCATATGGACATTGTTTATCTTTGTTAATTATTCATCATTCATAATATATTTATGTGAACTGCATGTGCCTATTTGTTATATTTAAAAGCAAATTAATCATTTTTGAGTTAAAGCTCAAGATCTCTAAATTTTGACAGCACAGGTTTGAACAGGAGAGCATGGTAAAATAAAGTATCTATACCGGGCATGCAATTTATTTAGATTATAACATATATCTAACAGTTTTTTAATGCATTTTATTGTCAAGCTTTAATATATGAAATAATATTATTCAATGGGTCTTGGGATAATTTATTATAATGAATTAAAGTTCAACCTATACTTTTGATGGCTATTATTGGTGTTATTAATAAAATTGATAAAAATAAATAAAATAAATAATTGAATATGACAAACTAAATGCAATGTAGAGAAAAAAATTTCTTATTTGGAATATTAAAAGAGAGCAGATGAAACTCAATATATATTTCAATATAAAACATCAGTTATAAACAGGAAATAAAATACAATATATCTGTCTATTGGTAATTGAAACATTCACCAAAAGTATACTCATTAGTTATGAGTTGCAATTACACTTTTTTGCTATATGTGTATAATATCTACTGTATACTAGATATATATAAATGTCATTAGTGACTATTTATATTTGTATATAATGAATTAAAAGTGTACATCTTTTTCACTCATTGCATATTAAATAATATGGAAAATATTGAAATTGTTGTTGTCAAAATTATTAAAGTAGTTAGTACTTAATGATGTCGTGTTGAAACAAATTTTGGCAATAACAAACTATAGAATAAAAACAGAACCACATCTTTTGATTAAAAAAGGGGATTGAGCATTAACTTTTAACCCGCATTTTATGTCAGTGTACCTGCTAAAAAAATTTTAATTTTTTGTTTCAACTGAGTTGTTTTGTTTTACTGAAAAAATAAGTAAAAAATTATTTATTTTTCTAAATAGTTTTTTTTAAAGCAATCTACATAATGTAATGCTAAATCATCTATGCGCTTTATTACTGTTGCACAATGCTTTGATTGCCCCAGCAATTTTCTTCAGAACTTTCATTTATATCTCCAAACTGTCAAAGATATTGGTAATTAAAGTATTGTGAAACAGTAATAAAGTGCATAGATGGTTTAGTATTATATTATATACATTTGGCAATGCAATAATAGAGATTAGTTATTATAATTGTACATATAGGTTTATACTTTTAAATTTTAATCAAAATATATTTGATCTCTTGGTGTTATTTAATGTATTATATTGTTATTTAAAATATTTAATCTTCTGAAATTTTTTTAATTGTGTTATCATATAGGTGTGTTATATATCTGGAGTCATTTTTCAAATATATAATTGAAGAAAAAGGGAGAGGGTATTTTTTATTGCAGGTATACAATATTTATTTTTGGTATATTAATTTAATTGTTCTATTTTAAATTTAGGTGATGGGTTCTAGTTTTATTAACATAATATATTTGGGATTAATAAATTATATAAACTTATAACCTCTTTTAGTAAATGTTCAACTCTCACCATATCTGACTCCACACAAATTTGAATTATTGATTCTACTTTACTATCTTTCCACTTACATTGAGAATTTAAAATATACTGAACAAGCTTAAATCTATTATTAGTATTACAATATTGAGAATTTTAAGTTAATATTTCTGTAAGATCTGTAGCATAGTATTCATTCTTAGAAAGGGGCATGAAAAGGTAAGGTTTTTCAAAAATATTCTGATTACAGATTTTGCAGACCATTATAGAGATGCTTATATCAATAAATTAACAGTAATATGTTGACAAAATAACATTACAATTAGGAAGTAAATTTTTCAAAAATTGTTGATGTTCTATTGATTTATATAAGCAGAGAGATGTGATAATATATACAGACTCAACTAGCATTTACCTATAGTTGCCAATACTTTCAAGAACTCCAGAGAAAAAATGCAAATAAACTAATTTTTTTTTCACTTATCTGTCTAAGATTTTTAAATAAACTCCAATTATTACAATGTAATATTTGGAACAAAATTTCAAATAAACTAAGAATGATATAATGGACAATTAACAAATTTTAAAATTTAACTTAATTAAGTAATAGTAGTTATTGATGATTTTAATAACTTTATATAAATATTTCCAAATAAAAAAAAATATCTACTACATATCACAAAGACAGACAAATTTATTACAGTAAACAGAAATGTTAAATTATACCTGCCAATACCTCACACTCTACAGATAATAAATAAATATAAATGAAAAAAGAAACATTAGAAATAGACATCTTTATCACGAGGCTTATTTTATTTAGTCACCTATCTATATCTATTTTTAGCAGTGAAAATATATTGTTCTTGTTATTTTGTAATCACTGTTCTGCATGAGAATTTAAATTTTGGCCATAAGCTTGACTTAAGAAAACTATATAATGTTGTCATAAAAAATTTCAAACAAAAATATTATGATGCATATGTTATGTGTGTGTATCAAGATACTTCAGAGTTAAAAAAATAAAGGATTTTTTTAATAATGTAAGTTTGTTTTGCTTTTAGATCAATTTTCATTTTCACTATAAGGCAGAAAACAGAATAAAGCATGAAATAAAATTCCCAAATAAAAAAGCTCTACAAATTCCATTAAACTGACATAGCATGTACATGCACAAAATCTTTCATGATCTTGCTAAAATGCTGAATAGGAAAGTTGATTAATGCCTTGGAAAAATATTTATATATGAGAAAGCAAAAATAAAATGATTCTTATAAGTGTAAGTTGTTTTTTGTTTAGAAAATCTACTTTAATTTTTATTATCATGCTGAAAATATATTTATAACTTAAGACATCAAGAGAACAAACTTCCAAGCAATAAAGTGGAAGTTCTGCAAATAATTTGATTAAATTGACATTATATGAATTTTTATTAGAGAAGATTTGTTCGAATTTCTATTTTATGTTTAAAAATGTTGTCATTAAAAACAAATTGTGCAATAGTACAGCTATTATATATATATGAACAGAGTATCTCTGAACTACTGATACAATGAATGACTTTCTAAAACCAATTAATTTATAATAATAATCCCTATTTGAAATCAATAGAAACAAAAAAAATCAATTACAATAAAAAAAAGAAGAGGAGAGTATAATAAAAAAATCACAACAAGCACTAAAATAAATCAAAAGAAAATCTAATTTTCACAGTAGTAACTCCAATTGTTGTAAAACTGTCAGATGGCACAAGAGCATTATCTCTAGTTTTGTATTTTATCAGCTTGTTATAAAATAGATTTTGAAGAGGAAAATTAAAAATTAAATGCAATCTTAGAAACTGAACTTTTTTTTTTGCCTTATATTATCTAATGGAATGTAGCTTCTCCAGTAAAGTCTATCTTTCAGCTTGTAATCACTGTTACAATTTGTCTCATGCATAGTCAGTAGTAGTACTCTACCCAGTTTTCATCTAATCTGCTTCCCTGTAGTGTATTGATTTGATAGCACTTTACCACTTCTGATTGTTTTTTTCTTGTGTAACAACCATTATTAATCTGCTTATAATAGACATACATATCACAATAAAACTGATTGTCCATCTATCAAATATCATTGCTTATACATATGCAATCGTTTATTACATTTGTTCTTTTTAATCTTCTTTGTTGGAGTGAATTAGTTTAAGATTTTATTGCTACACTATTTACATTGATTTATTTCATAAACGTTCACTTCATTTTCCATGAAAATTACATATTTATGCAGCACATCACCAAGTGTTACTTTTAATCTTTGTAAGTTTATTCAAAATCGCCATCTGTATTTCTCATTTTGGTGAATATATATATATATATTGCTGTAATATTAGATTTGCTTTCAGTCTAGCAGAAAAAATATGCGAAGTATTGTTTGTTTATTTTTTAATTCACCTGCTAAATATATTTTTTGCTTTCTTAATAATTTCAGAGCTCATTAAAGTTTATGATTGTACTTTAAATATTGAGATTCTGAGGAAAAACATTTAAGAGAACTGCACGTGATGATAAATGACGACTAGTGGCAATGAAGTATTATCATTTTCTATAAAATTATATCGTCTAATTACTTTTTTTTTCACAGAATATTTCTTATAATTTTATGTATTGTAAATGCTTTTTTTTTTTTAACAAAACATGCTTTTTTTAATCATCATTTTATGTCTAAACTTGATGTTCACTTAATTGTAATCTTCTTTATGCCGTCATTTATCAATTTCTAGCTTGCTTCTCACCATCTTGAGTGACAGACTTTGTTGCACTTTGATGGTTTCACTGGTTATTAATGTGAATTGCTAGGTTTCATTCTGACTAAGCTTTCTTTGCAAAATGATTATAGTGAAAGTCAACAGAGAGTTAATATCTTAAAAAGTATTTAGATTATTGATCTTAATATAAAATTCTAAATAACTTGAACAAAAATGCTTTTGACACTAATATCTTTGTAAAAGAAGCCATAATTAATTCAGACTTTTATCTATTATGTAAAACAATTAAGAGTAAGTTTATATCAACATAAATTTTAATTTAATCATATAAATTCAGAAGTAATTCGTTAATTAATTTTATTCTGCGCTAGTCACAATGTAATAGTATCATTCACAAGAGTTAAATGTTTTAGAAAACAACATTGTTTTTATTTATAGAAAAAAGTAGACAATTGCGTCCACTTTTTTATATAAACTTATTTGTTTGTGTGTCTAAATATATACATATGTATTCATACACCGTTTAATATAAAAAAATAACCGAAATAGAACTAATAATTCAAATAAAATTAGATCTTCCAGTCAGTAAAACAGTATAAACAGATAAAAATCAAAAATCCTTAGTGATTTCTATGATTTATAATATAGATGATTATGGGGATTTAGGATAAAGAAATAATGATATTATGGTATGTGTAACTGTTTATTCTTACATAGTTTTATCATCCAACATCATTATAAGGAGTTTGAAAAAAAGCTTATAGAAATCATTCAGTTAGACTTCTACATGTTTGGTGGTTCAATATTTTACAATTGATGTAATCAAATAACTATTTTGGATAATCTTTAATATATTACTCTTTTATTTATTAGAAAAATTGTCAGTTCAATAGCAGCAATACAAATCATAGGCTATTTTTTTTTTCCTTTGAACCATTGAGTTCCCCATATCTACATTTTTGAATAATAAAAGTAATTTGCTTGGTAATTTATAAAAGCAGAAAAATGTAAAAAAAAAATAGTGTATAGTGTAACCTTGAGACAAAAGATTGCCATGTTATTTTAAAAAAATAAAAAGAATGTGTGCTTTGATAAATATGACCCATTTCTGCCATTGAGTTATGAATATTCTATTGCTATGTACTGGACATAATCCACTACCATAACTGATTGAACTCTTTAAAAAAACATTTTATAGTGAAACAGTGCAGGAAATATTGAATCAAGTGTTGCTGAATCCTCACCAGTACATACAAATTTCATGTTATTCATATGATTAAATACATCTAGCACTAATTCTGATACTTTGCTCTCTACTACCATCCATAATCAGTGATTGTGGGCAGTCAAATCATAAACTTTTTGGGAATGAAACTCGACTTGTGCTAAATCTGCTAATTTATTATTATCATCTTATTATTATTAAATTAGGCCTTAAGTGCATTATGTAAATGTTTATAACTCTACCAAAGACTTATAATGACAATACCACTTTTTACAATTGATATTTGCATTTTCAAATAACTCTAAGCATTATTGCCTTTGCACCAACCATATGTTACATAAGACTATAGTTATAATTCTTTGAAATTAATCCAACTATTAAAAGACTTTATTGCTGAAGTCAACAACATTCCTTGAATGGATAAACTGCAGTAATTCTGAACTCATTTCTGTGTAATACCTAATCAAGACTTGTAATAAAACATTTTTAAACTATGTGTTTCTTCACATTTCTTAACAGATATTATGATAGACTGGCATATTTATTTATCCAAATTATTGTTTCATTTTCAAACTTTAGTTGAGACACATTTCTGGTTGAGTTTAATATAAATATACATAAAATAAAAGTAAATTCTGGAGAATTATTTTAATTAGTGGTTGTATACATATATTATTATATTTATATTTTTTGTCCACACGTATGTCAAAAAAAATTCATTTTCTATAATTATAATATTATATATAAAGAGCACAATAATTAAATTTAAAGACCATCAGTATTAATGTTCTAAACCAATAAACATTACATGACCACCTCCTCTTATGCTTGTGTATAACTGTTGTTAACACAGGCAAAACTCACTATATGTATTGCCACACACAGCAAGCTAGAGTAATCAATGATGCCAGTAGGCTTGTGCATAAAATCTCCATCTAGTGCCTACTCATCCAATATCCCCAGACTAATTTCTGGCTTATGGCCTTTGTCAGTGAGGAGCCTTGGATCTGAGAGCACTGCACTTAGAATCTAATGCAACCCTCCAGCAACCACCTTTTATCTCCATTTAACTATAAAACTATGAGTATTAAACTGAAAACACCTAAGTTTTTCAATCCAAGCCCATTAGCTTATATATTCATATGGATCTGAACCCAGTTCAGTACCCATACATTTTGGTGTCTTTGATTCTTTAATAACCATAGCCACCACTATCTTATTAGGCAGGATTGATTTTAAGCCAATAAATATCACATGACCACCTCCTCTTATGCTTGTGTATAACTGTTGTTAAAACAGGCAAAACTCACTATATATATATATATATATATATTGCCACACACAGCAAGCTAGAGTAATCAATGGATTCCAGAAGGCTTGTGCATAAAATCCCCATTCAGTGCCTACTCATCCAATATTCCCAGATCAGTTTCTGGCTTATGGCCTTCATCAGTGAGGAGCCTTGGATCTGAGAGCACTGCATCTTGATCTTAGGATCTAATGCAACCCTGCAGCAACCACCTTTTATCTCCATTTAACTACAAAACTATGAGTCTTAAACTATGAGTGCTCTCAGATCCAAGGCTCCTCACTGACAAAGGCCATAAGCCAGAAACTAGTCTGGGGATATTCGATGAGTAGACACTAGATGGGGATTTTATGCACAAGCCTTCTGAAATCCATTGATTACTTTAGCTTGCTGTCTGTGGAAATATATATAGTGAGTTCTTCCTGTTTTATTAATGTTCTAATAAACATATCAATGCACTAGTAACGTCATCACAAGTTCATGAAATATAGTGCATTTAAAATTTATGTGTTAAAATTATTACACTCATTTCTAATAATGGTCAATAAAATATTTATTAATTTTTATGTAGTTGTTTAATTTTAACTGAGAGGAAGTAATTTTGAAAATTATTACTATAATAAACACTTCACATAAATAATGCTGAAATATCCCAATTGGATGATAACTCATGAGACTGTTCATTTGTTTCAGCATTTTTTGTGTAAACTATTCATCATTTGATATATATATATATATATATATAATACAGTACCCATTATAAAATAGTATATATATATAAATAAATAAATTTTAGTGGTAAATGCAATATTATATTTTAAATTTTTTGTAGCACTTTCAATTACCTGGTAATCCTCATTAGCTTTAACTGAATTTCAAATTTTCAAACTTAATGTTACATATATTTTCATAAGCTGTGTATGGCCGTATTTGCAACTTGCCTACTAATAACATCATTCTTATATTTATCAATTAATATTGCCTCTTTAATTTTCCTCTTTTTATGATTTCTTTCTTCCATTAATATTTTTATTTCATGACTATTAAATGTAAACTTATAATTACAAGTTTTTTCATGGTCAAAGAATACTGAACCTTTATTAAATTGACTATTTATGTTATTTTTAATTTGGTTATATAATAATTGATGCTCCTCTGTTTGCAATATTACTGTAGATAATAAAAAATGGATATTTATGCCATTTATAAATGACATGCAATCTAAATTAATTAAAAATATATTTAAAGAAAAGTATAATATTGCATTTTGTGTTCCTCCGAATGTTAATCGATTGATTAATAATTCTAAGAGTATAATTTCTAAATTGTAAAGAAATAATATAATTTATCAGATTTTATGTGGATGTCAGAAATTTTACATCGGTGAATCGAGATGTTCTGTGAAAAAAAGATTGATGGAGCATCAATTATTATATAACCGAATTAAAAATGATGTAAATAGTCAATTTAATACAGCTTCAGTATTCTTTGACCATGAAAAAACTTGTAATTATAAGTTTACTTTTAATAGTATTGAAATAAAAATATTAATGGAAGAAAGAAATCATAAAAAGAGGGAAATTAAAGAGGCAATATTAATTGATAAACATAAGAATGATGTTATTAATAGGCAAGTTGTGAATATGGCCATACACAGCTTATGGAAATATACATAACATTAAGTTTGAAAATTTGAAATTCAGTTAAAGCTGATGAGGATTACCACGTAATCGAAAGCACTACAAAAGAATTTAAACTACAATTTGTATTTACCATTAAAATTTATTTATATATATATATGACTACAATGTTTTTGTTATGTGTTGTACAATTTTTATTATCTAGTTCAGGTGATAATTATTTTTAAAAATCCATACTATATATTTTTTAAATTAAATTTGTCATTTTAAATTCAGTATTCATGTATCTAAAGATTGGTAGTTCAATTCCCATACTAACTATCACTGATGAGTTAATACAATAATGTGTGTACCTATGCTAAATTATAGTACTTATACCCTTCTTTTCTCTATGAGAATACTGAGTTACTCTCTGAAATTTACACTATAAAATGGTTTTAGTTTTAATTAAACTCAGACAGCTGTCTGTATTCTTGGTGAACTTTGCTTGTGTATCTCTGTCAATAGCTTTTTAAATCTCTTTCAGTTTTTTTATATAAACTCATTAATATTTTAAAAAAAGAATATTACTCCAGCTTTTTATTGAGTTGTTTTGCTTTACTGTCAGCTACCAATTTTTTTTTTTTTTTAATTTTGAATTAAATTAAATTAATTGACAAAGAGCATTTTACACAATATACAAATATAAATAAAATATTTTATATATAATATAATTAAGTTTTAATATTAAAAATTAAAGAGAGAATAAAAATATATTAAAATAAGCAAACTTTTTTTTAAATGGATAGGATTTTAGTGTACTCAAATATTATTGCAAAGTGCTATACAATAATTAATAAAAATATAGAAAACAAAGATTAAAAAAATTAAAATATCAATTAGAATTTTAATTAAACTAATAGAATTATGTTGTGAAGAGAAAACCTTAGAATGTAATCATGAATATTGCCAACAAAAGTAGGGAGATCCTGGGTGCAATTTTAAAAAAACATATTAAATAATACACATATATATATATATATAATTTTAAAATAAATATTGTAAATCATAAAAATGCACTTATTTTATTAAACAGACAAATAGATGATTATTTAGTAAATTGTTAATAGAAGTCAAAAACAGATGAATCTGTTTATTTGAAATACTAATAAAATAATTTATCAAGTTTGTAATAAATTAGCAAAACGTTTTTTACATAAAAGGTTTTATTATTTCCTTTTTAGATACAGCTGAAGTGAAAAGGGGGAGAAAGAATTAAGTAAGCTTTCGTAAATATTTTAATTAATAAATAAGTTTTAAATGGAGAAAGTGATGTAAAAACAATAATATATAACCAATTATAATAATAAAAGTAATATTGCAAAGTGGTTTGGTTTTTATTCATAGATATAAAATTTGCTGTATATAATCTAGAATACATAGAGCTAAAAAATATATTATTTTAACAAAAAAAATATGTACAAAAATAAGCAAAATTGATAATAGAATAATTTGAAAATAGTAATTTTTCACGAAAATACTAAAAAAAATAATAGAAAATAAAATGGAAGATAGTAAAAATAAGAAAGTTAATATGAAAGATGTAACTTTAAAAAATTATAAAAAAACTCTAACAACAATAAAATCACAAAAATTATAAATAGCACAATAAATTCATTAAAAAGGGAGTAGATAATAATAAAAAACATGTTGGATATTTTAAAAAATAAATGTATATGTTATAAAAAAAAATTGAGAATTATATTAATCGATTTTATAAAATAAATTGCAAATAATTTTGTCTAAAAACACATATAAATATGTTGAAGAAATTAAGAATTCTGTTAAAGTAAAATTAAAACAATATAAAATAAATAAAAAGTTTTATATTAATAAACAAGTTATAAATTTGAATATTGAAATATAAAGATGATATATTATAATAATAATTTTAAAGAAAAAGATTAAAAATTCATCAATAATCAGAAAATGGCCTAACATGAGTATGGATTCAGATACAAAAATGGTATCAATTTAATAATTAAAACATTTTTATGATATGTAAATGTGTCATTAATTCTTTATAAAAAATAGAATAAAATATAATAATAATATTAGTCTTTTATTACATTAGAGATTACCCAAGTGGTGTGGTGAAAATTATACTACATAAACATTATTTACTATTTTATAAAACATAAGTTTAAAAAACAAAAAAACAAATATATGTTAAACATAAAATGATAATAGTTAGAAATTAAAAATAGTAGGTTTTGTTGATAACAATTAATTTATAGTATTTTTCATCTCTGCATTGTTTATAACCATCCTTTCCATTAATGTGTCATTATTGATTTTTAAAAAAATATTTGATTTGGCTTTGATATGGGACTTTATATATATGTTGTTGTTATTAGTTGTTGTTATCATTATTTATTTTTTGATATATGCATATATTTATGATTGCAAAATTTAAATGGCAGTGGTTTATATAAAAAATATATATGTATATAGATTTTATCAAGATATTTGTTTGTGTTTAAAATACTTGCCTTTTTATAATATCAATGAGTAAAATATTGGCATATAAAATTACTAAATGTGTTTAGATTATATTTTTATTTTTAGAAATTGTTTGCAATGTAATTGTATTATTTGTTGTTTATTAATTTATTTATCTATATTGTCTTTGTAAACTGTAAAGCTAATTTTATATGTAATTTTTTCTTAATTTTAATATTTAAAAATTGACAATTATTGTAATAAATATATTGATATTAGTGGCATGTGAAAGTCTGAGCTAAACAATATATATAAAAAATACTATAGCAACTAGGATTGACAATCACCATTAAGGAAAGAAAGCAACTTGTTTTCCCATATAAAGCATAGGGAGAATCTGTTTTTTTTTAAATCTTTATTATCTATCATCTAAATTATCTTACTTTCTTTTACTTATTTATTTTATAAAATTCTGACAGTAATCTCTATTAATGTTATATAATTTCTATGTTTTTGTTGAAAATATTGATAACAGTTAGACTGATTTTTAAATCATTTTCAGGTATACAGATATTGACTGGATTTTATCAAATATTATTTTTGTTTGTCTCAATGATCATTATTAAAAATAATGAGCTCAGAATTCACAGGCATACAATGATTTCTTCATCAACTCTCTTTCAATTTTTTCTCTCTTCTTACAAAATACTGAGTGAATGTGTATTAACTCTACATCATTCTTTAATGTTCTCTCTCCACATTTTATTCAGTTTTTTTCTTTTTGTTATCTAAAAAAATGTAAATTTTTATCATGCTTTTTGGTAAAATTTATTTTTTCCTCACTTTTTTTCTACAATTCTTTATTTAGTAACTGAAACATAAGTAACTGTAACTTGTAGTGAGTTATATAACAAACTATTAACAAACAGTGATACTAGCTGTCCTTTAGCATTTTTTGGTATTTATAATTAGTTTATTTACATAATTTTAAATGAGTTGATTCAATCTCTTGATAATACATGTATAGAATAAATTATACAGAATTACCATTTGAATATTCAGACAATCAAGATTGTGTCTTAGTTATAATAACCTCTAAACATTAAATGAAAATTCAGTTTAATAAATGTAATAATAAATAATTATAAGTCAGACTAGAAATAACTGTACTCTCCAGTGGGTTATGTAGAAACTTTATGCTATTCAACTAAATATCAGAAGCTTTTATGTTTTTTCAATTTTTTTTTATTTATTATCACTCATATTTTATTAGTATAATATAATGCATTAATAATTATAACTGTCTTTTCATACATTCAATTTGGTTTGTAATGTTATGGTATTACTTTTCAAAACTTTGTTCAAAATTTGGTTTGTGGGTGAAGAATTAAATGCTTGGCAATCATTGATTTTTCAAGTTTATGGTGCATGGCATTAGAAATAAAAGTGGCTTTTATCTTATTCATTAATTAATTACATTTAATTTTATTAATTTATTATTTTTTAATTATTATTTTTTCCTGAACAAAATATTATGCAATAAATACAGGAATACTTTTTAAACATTTTCAGTTTTATGATATATCTGATCACTTTACATTTAACCACAGTTTGTAAAACAGCATGCAAAAAAGTACAACTTTTATTACAGAATATTCTGCAAGTGTGAAATTTATTTGTATTCAAATATGTCTGACTGACAATGCAACTAATGAATTTAACTTTATTTCTCTTTATTTTATTAAAGAAAATAGTAATATTTATTCTAAAACAAATTTATTAATGGAAAACAATTGATACATGATTATATTGAATACATTATATCTTTGAATAAATAGTAAATTGGTCATCTAATCTAGTCTATTCCATGTAGTGTATCAAAAGATTTCTAAAATAAATTCTTCAATGCAAAAGCAATCAGTACATATCTATATTGAATTCATTATATCTTTGAGTAAAATGTAAATTAATCATCTAGTTTTGCACAAAGTCTACTTTCCTATGAAGATGCATATAAGACCGTTTGCTCTAGTCTATTCAAGTTGTATATTAAAAAGCTTCCAGTCTCCTCATAGAAGAATTTTGTGGCCAAGGTTTTGTCTCTTTTTTTTTATTTTCCTAATCACATTGAGGAAGGGATGATCTTCTTCTGGTTGGGGTAAGGTATATAATTTGCCACACCTGACAAGCCACAAATGCAGAAAATCAGTTTAAGCATTTTTTATTTTACTAGTACTGCATAATAGAATTATCGATTTGACTTTAAATTATGTATAGTGATTTTAAATTATATATTTAAATGAATTTTCAAATCTGTAAAATTTTTGAATCCACAAAGAGTCAAAACCCAAGGATTTTGGAAAATTGTATTGAACTTCTCTGTCTTTTTTTTTTCCGCTCTGGATTTCTTTACTTTGAAATGCGGTAAATATCTATTGTATGGCATATCTATAATTTTTTAAATCCATTTACTTCTTCGGCCAACTGTTTCTTTATCTGATCATTTAATTTTCTATTTAAGATTGCTACAGTGCACAAACTTAATAAATTGTTTTAAATAAATAAATGTATTTTACTAAAAATTAACTTATGCTGAATTAAACCAAAACTAAATCTCACTGTTTGGTTTGTTCTTTTTAAAAAAAAAAAAAAAGACAACCAATAATTAGAATTATATTTAAAAAAAACAAATCTACTAAAAATAATCTTTAGCAGAAGTAATTTTCAATGATTTCACTCATTTGGAGCTAAAAAGTTTTTCTTTTTTTAATTCTTTTAAACAATAAATAATGCTCTTCTTATCTCTGTCTACTTTATAAAGGAGCACTACCAATCAAATCAAATAACGTTAAACAAAAATAATGGGAGGATCAGTAAACCATTTCCTTTCTTTTTCAAAAAGAACATCCTATCTTTCTTTCTGATATACAAAACAAAGAAATCCAATAAATTTTCTCATATAAATTTTACATCATATCGAATAATAATATATATATAAAAGAGTAAAACTGAAGACTTCGGCATATGTATCCAATCTATAAAAAAAATTATTTAATCAATAAAATATTTTGGCTTCTTAAAAAGAAAAAAATTTTCAGAAAAAAAAAAGTCTAGAAATAAATTTCCTGTTATGATATGACACTCAAAAAAAAAAAAAAAAAATCAATATCTCGGAAGTTTTTATATATAGAGGTCACTTTAAATCCAAAATTTAATCTACTATTACTGTTTTTTTTTTTGTTTGCTTTGGGGGGGGCGGGGGTACATATTGATACTGTGAGATTAATAAAAAGAAAACATTAAAAATCTTTAATTCTATTAACAAAAAAATAAATGACATTTCTATGCATGTGTCTGCTGTAAAAAAAGTATAGAGCCAGTGTTTTTTATTTGTCGCAAGACAAAGCCTAACATAATAAACGAGACCTCCCGCTAAAAATTATTAACTAATGACTACTTATTCACAATCTCAACTTAATGTTAGCTATCTAATAATATTCAGAATAATTCTATCATAATCTTAATTACTTATAAAATAATAATAATATATATTTTAATTGGTTAATATCGATGAGAATATTTTAAAATTTATTAACCACAATAATTTATATGAATAAATTGATTAAAATTTTACCAAGGAAACCAAAGTATAAATCATTGGTTCACCTACATCTTCAAATCTCACAGTTCCACATGACTCTTTTTTCATGGTTTTAATCTTCTCTTATGTTTTTTTTTTTCTTAATTACTTTTTAAAGTGTGATTACCTGATCTACCTTACAACAGGCTCTATGTGAAATTAAATTTGTAAGCTTGAAATGAAGACTGATTTATAGTCTGGCTTTTTTGATAATGTGTAATATTATGACTTGCTTAAATCTTACCCATTTTTATGTTTTCTACATAAAAGCAGACTGTCAATGATTAGGCAATAAATAGGAGAGCAAATCGTTTTATGGCTCAGTGTTCATAAGATATACAGGCGTCAGACATACAGCATTGTGAGTCATGATTAGGTATTTCTTTTTGCTTTTAGATTCAATGTGCTATTAAAATAAAAAATGCTAGACAACATCTCTTACTAAATAAGTATTGTTCAAATATAATTACTCTGGTTTGTATTTTGTCAAACATAATTTCCAAACATGGAAACTTTTTGACAATAATGAATATCTAAAAGAATCATTTTCAAAATGTGCTCTGATTCTTTTTGAAGGTTTTGAAAGCAAAGAAATTATTCAAAGAAAATAAAAGATGCTTTTAACTAAAAATATGGCAAAAGGGAGAATCTTCAAAATGGCTAAAAATATAATCTATCAGCCATATATATATAATCTTCAGGTTTTATTTCTTTTTGTCTTAAGTGGATTAACTTATTGCTATTTTTATTTTCTATTAACAATAATACAACAACAAGATAAATAGATGTTTGCAGGGTAGTTGTAAGTATACTTTCAGAAAAAGAAATAAACATTTCTATAATTATATCAATAAAATCTAATAGTGCTGACAGTATAATCAGACAGGAAAATAGTGTTGTCAATTTATTTACCAAACATATTGGAACATGTAATTCTGATGTTTCATTGCATTATAAATCACAGGTTTTATATGCCATGGTAGTTTCCATATACAAGAGATATTATAAGTTTTGTACTAAAATTAGTCAATTGTGAATTTGCATGTTTTAAATAAATAAAATTTCTTGGAACTGTTAAATAATCTAAACTCATTATACAATGTTTTATATGTGTACAATAATATCTAATAGTTTATTTATAATACTTCACTCATATACACTTTAATGAAATTAATTTTCTTAAAAACTTCTTTATTTTCTTACCTTTTCGACTGTCCAGCAGTCTTCTTCAGAGCTCCATCTTCCTTAAGATGGAGCTCTGAAGAAGACTGCTGGACAGTCAAAAATGTAAGAAAATAAAGAAGTTTTTAAGAAAATTAATTGCATTAAAGTGTATATGAGTGAAGTATTATAAATAATATATATGATTATATGAAGATATGCAAAAAAAGTGAAGGAGAAAAATAAGAGAATATCTAATAGTTAAATCATAGAAAGTTTTTCAATGATTTATAAACTATTTAAAAAAATTAGAATTGTTTTACATAATGAGAAAATCATTGAACTATATAGTCAATTAATGGATGTCAATGACTTTTAAAATTAATGGGTTTTTTTTTACTTATTTGTGCTTCCATTTAAATGAATTAATCAAAGTATTTGATTCTAAATTAGAAATTTTGAATTTTAAATATTTATAAATATTTTCCTAATAAAAAAGAGTTGTTATAAATTGGCAAAGAAAATTTTTTTGTAATTCAATCAATGATCAATGAATTTTCTTTAAAATTTATGCAATTATGCAATTTTAAAAAACGTCAAAATTTACTTTAAATTCAGGCATATTATCAAAAGATAAATTCAATTTGAAAAACTCAATAGGTTGAATTTGGATGATATAGAAATGTCATTTACTTATCTCAAATCCATTTCTAAATGGAAACTAAAGTAATGTGATTTGAGAAATGGTTTGGAACTGATGAAAAATGATTGATTAGTGAATATAATAAAAAAATACTAAAAGTGAAATATTAAAAATTTTTAGTGCCAATTTCAAAAACTTCAGTTGTTTAAAAACACTAGCAACAGTTATATTATCATTTTTTCCCTCTACTGATGCTGTTAATATATTTTGAGAAATTAATTTTATTAAAAACAGATTCAAAAATAGAATAATTAATGAATCTAGTTGAGCATGTGTACTTTTAAAAGTGAGAAAATATAATTCTCATATAAAGTATTTAGTATCTAGTATCTAATAGCAAAAAATTTTTTCAAAAATTTGATTATGAAAATTTATCTTTAATAAAATTATGGGCTAATTTATAAAATTATTTCAATAAAATATCTGCATTTTTTTTTTCTGATAAAAACTTATAATACTGCATTTTTATCTATTAGTAATATATTCACTGAAGAAGGATAAAAGTGAGAACCTGTCATAATGGGATTGTGTATTTATGCAAATCACATTTCCATCTTATAACTATATGTCCTGCAATTTCATCTCCAATTTTCATTATGTTTTTAGCTTGAGCTCTATAAAGTTAAAAAGTAATGGTGGAAACAGACCTAATAGACTGACAGTTATTAGTTTAGTAGTGATTTTTGTTTGAAAGTGTGCAATTCCTAATGAATCTCTTTGGAATTGATTTTGATAAAGGAGTTAGAGCTAGCAAGGACTTATATTTAAGCAGCCTTAGGAAATGTCATCTAAAAATTGTCAGCTTCAGACACTCTGACTAAAATGTCATGCTTATGTGTTAATCAGTATGATGATACAAATATGTAATAATATCAATAATAGTAGTAAGTCAGTGATAATATTAGAGATAAGAATTATAAATCTATTTTTTCTTAAAAATAGTAAGCACATTAAGGTCATAATGGATGAGTATATTGATGTTTAAGGAGCTGTCAACATTTTAAATTCAAAATAACTGTAATTAGTTTAATAGCACAGGTGAATGACTATAAGTTTCTTAGAGGGCAGATCAGAAAGTAAAAGTAATATGCATGATGTTGGATTTTCTGTAAAGTCTAAATTTAATATTTTCTGTTGTTGGAATTACTCTCTTCATCAATGATAGACTAATGATGTTAAAACTTCTTGTTGTGTCAGTAAAAGGTTATTGATGTTAAAACTTGTCTTGCACAATGATACTAGCATTTTTATTTATTGTTGGACAGTATTATTACAGCAATACCAGTAAAAGATTTCTCATTTTCTGTGTGATTTTAATGCAAGTGTTAATATAAACAGTAGACTATGGCCAAAGGTTGTTGAAAGATATTAGGGTCAATTCTGAAAATTCAAATAGACAGTTATTATTGAAATTTGGCAGAGCAGAAATTGACTATCACAAACACTTTGTTTAGGTAGAAAAACCACTATAATGATCATGAATGTGTTCATGCTCATTACAGAAAAGTCAGAATAGAAGTTCATATTATATGAACCCTTAAAAAAGCATATTGGTGAATGATCATTAAATATTACATTCCTATATTAAAAATAAAAGATCCATTAAAATTAGATATTACTCCAATAATATTCACATAAAAATGATGATTATTCTTTCGAAATATTTATTATACATGTTAAATTTTAATAATTATTAAACATTAAAATTGTTAATTAGAACCTTCAAAATTATCTTATTATTGAAGGATGGAATTTTCTGAAGACATGTGTTATGGATTGAAGTAAATTTATGTTTTAGTTCATTAAAAAGAATCACAACTAATTTTCTGACAATGATCTTATTATTAGTATTGTTATTTTTTAAAAAAATGTTATTTATTCTGAATATTGAATATTTTCTACTTGGGAAGAATGATAACTTATATTAATGACTGATTTTCTGACAATGATCTTATTATTAATAATTTGAATAATGAGATATGTGATATATTCTGCTTTGAAAGGATAATACCTTAAATGTGAAACTGCAGAACTTTAATTTATGGATTAAAACTGTAAAGAAAATAAAGACATTAGTTTACTGTGATCATTATAAATCTTTTTTTGATGTATTGAAAGCATAACACAGACATGGGAAATAGTATCTTATTCCTATTAAATGCAGCAATGGTACTCTATTAGTAATAAAATTTTGAACAGATGAAAGAAACATTTTATCATTTTTTAAATAATGATATAGGAAATGAGATGATAATTTATCTTAGCATTTTTTTCAACTCATTTATATTTGAACAAAGATATCCAGTATAATGAAGTAAAAATAAATCTTTCTAATATTAAAAATAGAAAGGCTACAGGTCCTGATAAAATATGTGAAGGTTTAAACATAGTGATATTATACTATGAAAAGTATTAACATTTTAGGAACATATGGACCCATAAAGTTGTGTGATACTTGATTTTATGAATATATCAATTGTTCCAGTTTTTAAAATAAAGAGAATAGACAAGTTGTATTAATTGTCATTAAATATCATTATTATTAATTCAGCAAAGTTACTTTCATAGATTTTATTGAATAGATTGCTGCAAATTATAGGTGAATGGTTTTCAGAGACTTACTACAAGTTTTAGAGAATTAAAAGAAGTAATATAGATGTGAGTGTTGTTGTTAAATAAATGCAAGAACAATGTCTGGAACAAATATCTATTTTGCATATTGCTTTTATTTATATGGTCAAGACATTTGAATCAGGTAATTGTATAATTTTATGGCATTGTTTGGAATTAGTTGACTTATTTGTACTAATCAATTTCTATATAATAGAATGAGATGAATCTAAGACATTTGAAATGATTATTGGTGTTAGCAAGAGTTTATAATTGATTCAGTATTGTTTTCAATATTTATAACAGTGATCTTTAGAATTGTTTATAGATAGATTAATCCAGCAATAATCAAAATATGATATAGGTTTGATTGGTGGAATTTCTAACACAATTAGATTAAAATCAAAAACAAAAACTTAACCTACTAGATTATGAATTTACAGAATTTTAATGATTATGTAATATTTGTCAGTTCAAAAGATGATTTACAGAATTTATCTTAATATTTTGAGTACAACCTTTAAAAATTTTGGTTTAATAATTAATGTTCAAAACTTTAAGTTCTTCATCAATCAGTGATGGAAAAAAATTCCTCAGTAACTTTTAGCATGAATTGTTATTAACTTGAAAATACAAATCAATTTAAATAACTTTGTAGATTTGTAGTAGAAATGTGGATTTGGATATTGAAGTATTATGCATATTCCAATGTGCTGCTGCTTTCAATAAATTAGAAAAGTATTTCATCACAGGGAAATAACTATTGCAATTAAGTTAGCTATATGTAAATCTATTATTATGTTAAGGGCCGAGACATGGATAGTTTTCCAACACAACATAAAAGCAGTAGACAAGTTTCATTTAAAAAAGTTCTATAAAATTTTCTAAATACAATGGCAAGATCTTAAAGTTAGTCAATATAGTTTTCAATTTGTGGAATGCAATACTTGTGGCTACATTATTGTTAAACCATATTTTGTATTGGATTGGAGATGTAAACCAAATGAATAACACAAGACTTCTTAAAAGAAGTTATTATAATAGACTTGAATATTATTTACCTGGACATAGGTAGAGCCTTCTTGTGTTATAAGAACTAACTCAAAAAAAATTTTAAAGGAAGTGTAATATTAATTATTTTTATTTGAAATACATGTATTGTAGAACTACAATTATACATGGTGTTGAGTATTTTGTAAAAAATCTTTTTTGCAGAAATTAAAAGGCAATATTTCCAAATATCAAATAAATAAAAAATGACCTAGTACACTCTATATACTGACATATTGATAGTTCACAAATCAGTTTATATAGTCATCCCAAAAACTCGTTTCTAGAGCAGATTTTTTTCTGTGGGTTGGAATTGCAATATCATTTATGGATGCTTTCTGTATGTATTATATTTATTGATTAAAGACATAATAAAATCATTATTATATCTCAGTTTCTCGGAAGATTATATTAACATATTTACTTAGTTGAATAAACATTTTTTATTTACTTTCCCTGCTGAAAATCATATTTGGAACAATATTTTCCTAATAAGACTAAAATTTGTAATTTTTGACTTTTTATTTTTTAGTTTATCATTTTTGATATTATGTTTTGTTAATAGTATATATTTTGTAGTAAATAAGTTAAAATTACATATATAATGTATGTATTTGCATGGTAACAACAATAAATAAATAAATAATTTAAATATTTTGAAATTAGATTATCATTTTTGATGGTATATTGTTAGCAGTACATAAAAGTTAAATTTATAATGTATATATTTTAATAGTAACATCAATAAGTAAATAAAAAATTAAATATTTTGAAATTAGAATTACATATATATTTTAATCATCTATGTTGCCATTGATACATTTAATATTTCAGTCAGCAAATACGTAACCTTTTATTTGAAAAATTCCTCAATTTAATTTTCCATGAACTTTCTTTATTAGGCATTATTTGAGTCGTGTGCTATTTTAATATGAGTTATTTTAAAAATAGTAATAGCAGAGTCTGGAAGGAAATGAAATATTCTGTAAGAAAATTTAATCTTTAAAGTTTTTAGAAAGTGCACGCTTTAAAAGTTAACAAAGTAGTTATTATATTTCAGAATAATTAAAATTTTATGTATCAAATTATTAATAAAATATTCATATATATGTAGGTACAGAGGATCTATATTATATATTTGCTTTCCAGCCTCTTTTAAAAAGATTTTTTAAAAAGTAGTCTTAAGAAACGCAGCGGCTACCCAATTTGTTACCTGGGCAAAGTAATTTTGATTTCCATTGATCAGGGATCTGGAGAAAATTTTAAGAGAAATGTATGGAAATCTATGCATTTAATAATACATAAAGTCGGCATATTTACTTTCAAAAATTTTAATAATTTAAATAAATCGTAAAAATTGCTTAGTACAATCATTTTTTTATATATATTTACCTTATAATATTTTAATAATGTTTCTTTTTTTATATATACAGTATTTGGAAGTAAAATATTTATTTAAAATATTACTTTTCCTGCTTTTATAGTTGCAAAATCTTGTATAAGATTGGCAGAATTCATTGAATCAGCTTATTATAGTTACAGCTGATATTATATCCACATTTATTAATGTTTAATTAATGTTGGCTATTTTTTAATAAAATTAATTTTGCTGAAACTGCTTTGACCTGAACCTAGGGTTACAGATAGAATTAAAAATATGTTAATGCATTTTCAAGAATAAGATGTTCATTAAAACAGGCAAAACTATCCATACAGTATTGCCACTCAGTGCAAGCCAGAGTAATCAATGGATGTCAGAAGACATGTGCATAAAATTCCCATCTAGTGCCTACTCATCCATTACTTTTGCTTGCACTGAGTGGCATTACTATATGGAGAGTTTTGCCTGTTTAAATAACAGTTATAAGCAACCATAAGAAATGGTGATCATGTGATGTTTATAGGCTTAAAAGATATACATTTTGAATTTGATAGTAATAAATCATTTGTAATTATTGAAGTGGGGTTGCTGTAGCAAATTTGCACTTTTCATTTGATACATTTGTTATTAATTTTTGACTTAGAAATTCAAAATCTGTACAAATGTCACATAAAGATTCATATCTTCTTTGAAATTGATATAAATACTATATAATATTATACTTTATTATGAAATTTCATTGTAAGACAATAAATGACTTAATCTTCAGCTCTAATTGTTTTTATTTTTCATTGTGTTTTTGCAGGACAATTTGCATCAATCTCAATAGATTTACTTATATTTTTTGCCTTATCACGTGTGCCTTGAACTTTTATTTTTCAAAACATGGATAAATAATATTAGGCTATTAATCATTTTCATCGTCATGGCAGGAGATATGTTTTTATTTTGAAATGAAGTACTCAATTCATCACTATGAAAAAGAATATTGTATTAGATATCTAATAAGCTACTAAACCTATAATCAATCTGTAATTGCATCAAAATTTAAATTATAATACCTTGTATACCCTTTCAATTTGTTCAACTAGGTTTCTTATGCCTCTTTTTTGGACATTAACCATGTTGCATATCTTTCTTTTAAACTAAATTTTAAAATTTCTTGTAACTTATCTCATTTAAACATAAAACCTAATAAATAGTAAAAAAAAATGTTTTCATTATTAGAAAAAAATGTTTATCATAGCTGGAACACTTCAGAAGATTGAACTCCTATGATATTCAATATTTATATTGCACATGTAACATACTTAACAAAGTGGTACAAATTATTTATATGTGCCTAAATGTCATGATATTTTATCTGCCATATTAATGTTATCATCTTAATTTTGGCCAAGAAATTCATTATATGTATGCAATCTAATGAAGTATATATATATATATATATATATATATTGATTATCCAAATACCAGATTTTTATCAGTGTTAATAAAATTAATAGACCATTTTATATTTTTACATTTACCACGTTCAATTCAGATATACCTAATCATTTGCGATATTTGTTTTTTTTTTTGTTTGTGTCATATCTGGAATACATTCAAATAAAATTGAGAAATATTTGGCATCATTTACTTGCCCAAATATTTCATTTCATAATTGGTTTTTCTATAAAATTTGAGACTTCCCAGAATCAATATGTCATTGACTATTCTTATACTAATTTTTAATATGCTGGGCAATAATCAGATTATAGTGGTTTACATATTCACATCTCTAATCTCTTATAATCTCATATTTTATTAATTGAGATCCTTAATGCAATTGCCACACAATAATAAGTTAATATCTACTTTTAAAGTATGATATCATATCTGTCTTCTGACTAAAACTTCTTTTTCTAAGCAGTAGTTAACTGACTTACCAAAGAGAAGATTTCTTTCAAATTCTTTCTATTTTTGTAGTGGTATGGAGAGAAGATAAATATTTCAGGAGATGGAAAATCATCATCCTCCCCACATATCACAAATATAAAAATAAATAAACTTCAGCATGAAAAGAATTAACAAGAAATATATAAGGAGCACAATATCATGTGAGTCATCATGGATTAACCATAAAATAATTATACTAAGTTTTTCACTATAAATTATAACAAACTATCCAGAATTACACATAAGCAGTCACATCAATAATCACAAGAATAATTAACTCACTTAAAAACAGTAATTAACATTAATCATGAAATCAACAATCAATTGTCTACAGTTAACCTTGGAATAAACATTCAAATATCATCCTTGTGACTATATTTAAAAGAGATAAATTATAAACAGTTTTTATATCTTCCCACTGTCAAACTTAAGGCTAAATATAACTCAATAATCTGGATGCAAATCTTAAAGTGATAACATGCCAATCATAATAAAAAATAATTTTAGAATACTGATACATGTTGATCATCATCAATGCTCTGGCTACTGTGCCATTAATGTAGTGGCCAACTATCATCTAAATTTTTAGTAAAACAACAAAAATTTAGTGAATGGACTTTAAAAGTAATAAATTTTCACCATCCAGTTTTGTTATCTGTATGCCTAAACACAAATGTAAACCCATACATCCATATAATCAACCATTATGTTGTCTAGAGCTAGCTCAAATTATAAGACTCTAAAAATTATACAGCTTAATATGCAAAAATAAATATAACAGCTTATTTTATTTTACTTTAAATAATTTTATGGATGATTTAAAAATCACTAAAACACTAAGCTGTATTAAAATCATGTCACATGCACACTCCCAATTCATAGAACAGATAGCTGGAGTAATAAAGACATTAACATTAGAATATTTTAGATAATTATCTGACTAATGATTTTAAAATTTAAAATAACATAATATAATTCCAACTTATACATTTTATCAAAAAATAAAATTTCAGGTAAAATATTTGATTAACTAACAGTATCATCAATATCTATTCTATTTCCGTCATTTATTTAGTTTATATTATCACTATCTTCTTGAACATTTTTTTCATTTTTATTATCTTTTCCTTTTTTTTGGTTAATTTCCTGTCTTAACTAATATCTTTTTATTAACTTCTAACTTCCCATCCTGCTCTTTCTTATGTTCATCTTCTTTCATCATTATTTTCTATTTTATCCTCTTTCCTGTTTAATTTCTTCCATTAATCGAACATTGTTTGATTACATTCTATTTCTTTGTCTTGCTTTTTTTATCTTTATCTATTTTCATCATCATTTTCTGACTATTTTCTCCTTCTTTCTGTTTAGTTTTCTTTATTTCATCTAACCATGCTTGATTGCATTCTATTTCCTTGCCTTGCTCTTTCCTTTTCTAATGTTTGATTTACTTTTCTATTGTTTGATTTACATTATAGTTATTTTCATAAACATACTCTTTCTCTTAATTGCCTTGATTCTGTTGATTATCTATTGCTATTATGTTTTGTCATTTCTGATTCATTTTTTCTAATCTGACTTACAGGCTTTCTTCTGCTCTCTTATTGCTTTCTTTGAATTCCTTAAGCTTTTATAAAATTAGGCTAATATGGTAATCTCTGTTTTTTGGATTCCTTTAAATGGATGCTGATATTTTTCTTTCAGATCATGTTCTTCCTCCATGTTTTTCAAATTTTCTTTTTGTCAGCATATGTATTTAAACTTCATAACTTGATTTTCAAGAAAATTGTGTTAAATTTTTAAAGATATAATCCCATCACTTAATGGAGCTTTTCCATTCTTTATGGATGTAAATACATATCTTATTTCTTCACATAAAATTCTGGATCATTTAAAAGATGTAATTCTTTATTACTAAATAATTCTGTATGAATTCTTCAACATATTTCAGGATATTTCTGGTTAATAATAATTCCATATTTTCTTATTATAGAAATAATTTTCTTACTGATACCAAGATGTTGTTTTACACATTTTAGACTTTTTAAATAATATATTAAATTATTTTGAAAGTAAATATTTTATATAAGACAATGGTAGAATGATGGCCATGAGATATCTAATTTTCTGTATAGAAGCTCTTCTTTTCATGTTGGTATTTGTGTCAGATAATCTGCTAAGCAATTAATCCCTAAATTATTTCATCTTAAAGTCAATGCCCTCCAAAAATAATGAATTTTAACTAATATTAATGGTTAGTTTATAAAATGAAGCCAAATAATGATGTATTCTTATTTTTTTATAATATCTAACACACACATATATATATATGTGTGTCTAAATTTCTGTAATTTCCTAGACTGATATATTTTTAAATAATTAATTTCCGCTTTTTTTAAAAAAAAGCTTTTTTTAGTAAAATCTTTTGTTTTTTTTAAAGACTTAATTTCTAAGCAGCCATTACTTTTCAGATTAAGAATGTTATGAAATCTTCTTATTGTACTCCAATCTTTAGATAAGATTTCCTCAAGCTGACATTTTCACTTTTTTAAATCAAACTTCTTTTATTATCCAGATCCAATAGGAAAAATTGTTTTCACTTGAAGATTTGCAATTGCCATTTCCTGCTGCCAAGATTGGCCTTGTTAGAAAAACTAGTTGAGTTAACAATTTCTAAGCAATTAAAATAATATCTGTTAAAGAAAAAAAACACACTCAAATTGCAATTTAACAATCACTATTACATGTATATATTCAATATTATATGTTTTTTCATATATACGGTTGTATATGCATATCAGTGCTCTATATCCAACAAATGAGAAAGTAATAAGGAAAACATTTTAAAATAACTTAATACAAATTGCCTACAATTCTGTAATGAAAAATTTTCTCTAGCACCATTATACATCGCTGAAAGATAATAAATATCAAGTCAATCACTATCATTTGGTAAGGGTTTTTTATGGTTTTCTTTTTCATTTATTAGATAAGAACAGTCAGTTACTTATTTTATTATGAATTGGCAATCCAAAAAAAGAACTTAGCTATTTTAAACATAGCTTGATTACAGGATAAATATACAAAATGACAAATTATTGCAGTTAAATATCAACATTTATGTTAAGGGTTTTAATACTGTAGCATATTGCTTTAAATATATGACTTCATTATTCATGTTATAACATAATTTAAATATACATTCTAAATCGAGCAGATATTGGCAATAAAACAAACGAAAATGAAGAAATACATCTTTGAATTAATAGAGAAATAGAAACAAGTAAAAAAGTAATTGGCATTGCTCATATTATTCTAAAAAATGGTGAACGTAAACAGATAGAAAAGAACTAAATCATAATAATAAATTTTTGACTTGATTCTAAGTGATCAGAAATTATTTGGCAAATAATGAAGATAATGATTAAAAAAATAGATAACTACTGTTACAAATAGACCTTTAGTAAGTCAATTATGTCATTCATTGAATTTTAATCTTAAAAGTAGTAGTTGGAAAAGGAAGTTAAAAATAAAAAATAGTGAGCTGGTACTTTCTGTCATCTCATATACATATATGCGCACATATGTATAATTTAGTAAAAATGTGTAAACGCTATTTTGAAATAAAAATTATTTTTTGAAATATTAATTTGTGGGGTTTTTTTTTGTCTTTTGTTAAATCAGCCCTTATTTAGTTTAAATATTTGGTTAAAATTAAATCTTGAAGTTTAATTTTGAATAAAAGTTTTTTTTGTGTGTTTCTATTAAAAGAATTCTTAGAAAAAGAGAAGGGGAGGGAAAAAAATAAAAAGCATAAGGATTATTATTTTTTTTTTTTTTTTGTAATTAACTCTATTGTTGAGACTTCTGATAGTGAAGGTATTTTGGTTATCTATTACACTCATTGATTTGGAATGTTTCTATGGGATTAAAGGCAAAATATGACCAAAAAAGACATAAAATAAAAGTGTGAATCCAGACTTTGAAAGGACTTGAAAACTATAAATTATGAAGTAGTCTATTGTTTGGACTATTACTTGGTATTTTGCTTGAGATAATGCTCTACTGTTTGGTTTTCATTCAGGCTTGGACTCATGTACACTTTAAATATTGAAAAGGTAAATTAAACAAAAGAATATTAGAGAGTGCAGAGAATATGTTGGATGGCTAAGAGACACCAGAACTTTCCCCTTGGAGAAGTTCTCCTTCCACTGCCATCTGGAACTGCCAATGCAAATGTGCCATATTGAAATTTGAACATGTAGAGATAGCTGAGGAAATTAGACAAAATGGAAATACTGGGGAGTTTACACCAACCATTGGATTAACCTTCATATAAGAACTTTTTCCCACAGGATCAAGAAACTACACTGATCGATCATGATAATTATGAAGTTTTCTCCAAGAAATTTTTTAGTGTATAATAGTATAATATAATAATGAAAGATATTCATTTAACTATAAAGAGAAATAAGTTTCAACAAAAGAGAGGGTTTATGGGATTTATTAATTATGTGTATTTTATTAACTCAAATTAATCAATATTATATCTTTTGTTATTTTTGTAATAATTCTTTTTTTATTATTATACTACCAATATTTATATCAAAATAAAGATTGCTTACTCAATCTAAAAGGGCCTGTAGGTTTTGAATATTATTTAACATTTGCAAGAGAAGGTTTGAGTGTCACTATCTAGCACACTCTTATTAGTAAGTCACCCAGGATATTTATTCCTAGTTTATATTTTTCTATAATTATTTGGTACTTTTAATATATGTAAGTTAAGTGATGGTGCATGTTCCTTTGAGAAAATAAGTTTGTTAGTATTAAATAAATCAAGTTACTTTGGCTAAATAAAAAAAAAAGTATAATAAATAATTCAACCTTAATTAAGTGTTTGTTTTAATTTAATCATTATTTAAGTGTTTAAGGTTTCCTTTTATAGAATTTAAGTCATACCCAGATTATGGTTTTAAAATTACATTCGGTGATCACTGCTTGTAAATAAATAAATAACCATGATTGTCGAACATGTTTTTGCAATCTAGCTCTAGGTTATTTACCTAGTGGGCTCTCATTCAGCCATCTTATTTTGTAATATTTTGTAAAAAAAAGTACAGACAGTGCAAATGTCATGGCACATAGTAAAATGATAAAAAATGGCTTCCCAATGTGTAGGTCCTGTTAACTTAATAAGCAGCCTGAGTTTAAGTTAAAAAAAGATAGTTGAGGCTAGTTTTGGGTGGTGAAATAGGGGAGATTATTCCAGTAGAGGAGGGTTTTGGGTTTTGCAAGTATTTTTAAAATATTTTACATAAAAATGCTAAATAAAAATGTTCAGATGAGAAAGAGAGAAAACCCCATTTGAATATTTAGAAAGCTTGAAGTGGATTTTGACAACCCCTTTATGTCACAAATGGATAGTAGTAGAATAGGATCAGTGTGGTATTATTTCAAAAGAATGAAGAGAAATACTTCATGTTTTATATTTTTTTAAGCAGGACGTTAAACTCAGTGGAAAGAAATTATGCACAACTGAAAGGGAAACATTGGAAATTGTTTGGGCATTAAATAAACTTAAACTTTTACTCCTGGGATCCAAAGTTATTATAATCACTGATCATAAATGTTTAGAGTTCATAAATAAATGCTATTTAACAAATGATAGGCTTATTAGTTGGGCTTTATATTTACAGAAATTCAATTACAGGGTAATCCTTTGCTCTGGGAGGGAAATATATTACTGGGTATATTAAACAGAAACCTGATTCTGGACCATGACCAAACTTAACACTAGAAGGAGCTCAATTAACAACTCTTAAAACAGATCCTGAGATATTGAGAGAAAAAGATATGAAGAGACTGAAGTTTTTGCAAACCTCAGATGCTACATGTAAGAAATTGATACATTGATATAATAAAGCAAATTCCAGACAGCTAGAAATCCCCACACACTGGAAAAACAAATTACATCAGTATAAAATAAGCTGATTATTGATGTTTCCAGCTAAAAGGCAGATAGATTTCTGAGAGTAGTTATACCTTGAAATTTAAGAGACTAATAATTTATGTGCATAAGGTATGTGGGTATTATGACTCACTTAAAAACAAGTAAACTTTTACGTAGATGGTGTTATTGGCCAAATTTGTTGTAAACAGTCGGGTTTAAACCCTAGTTACAAGGTAGAAAGGCACACATATGTTACATAGTTTAAAATTAGTTTCATATAATTTGATTTTTATTTCGTTTTAGTATTTATTTTGTAGTGGGAGAAAATGTTTAAAATTTTATTAAAGTAAGAAAAGAGGGAGTGGGGGGGGAATTTGCGTTTTATTTTGTAAAAGTGGTATATGTATGTATTTGCGGTGTGGATAGACAATTTTAGAAACGAACGTATGAATACATTTTTGGATCCAAGATAAGAGATTATTGTAAGAAAAGAAAAAAAGAAAAAGAGATATATTAAACATCGAAGGTCTTATCTGGGAAATTTGAATGAAAATAAAAAAAGAAGGTTGGAGAAAAAGGTTTCCGGAATGTTAATTGCCAAAATGTCCGAAGGTGCGAAAAGTTCTTTTTGCTTATTAGCTTAACTGGCCATCTATACCACGTGGTGGGAAAGAAAGGGGACGGACTGTGTTTGCGAAAACAAAAGAAAAGAAAAAAGTGACAGGGAGAGTGGAGACGTAGTTTTTTTTTAAACTAGTGTCATTTTTATTTTGGTTTTCAAAGAGGAAAGAAAAAAAAAATATATATTCAATTTTTTTATATATATATTTTAAGAAGAGTAACTAAGGCTACGGCCGAACATGAGTACGGTGGGGTAAAAGCTTAAGCGTGCTGGGTTTTCTGGACCTTACCCTGAAGAATCCATGCGGCAGTGACCGGAGAACATCTACCGGAGATCTATCAACTTTTCGCAAGGGAATCGATCCGACTCGGAATGAACTGAAGCGTGATGAACTGTCTCGTACGTTTTGCTTCGGATTTCATGTGTTTTTCTTCTTATTTTGATATCCCCGGGGATCACATCGGACAAAAATTGCAGGTAATATGAACTTAAGATATTTTATTTCCAAAATTTACCACGTTTTCTGAAACCCTCAAGGAGAACGAACGAAGGCAAGAACTTATATATTTTTTTGATAAGGCCATTCAAATACAGCTGATTAGATTTTTATCTGTGTATACGTTCGTTTTCTTGTTCTGTTGTAAATCCACACAAAATACATATGTAGGTTTTATTGGGTTATGTAAACGTTAAAAGGGTATGGGCAATATATTTTCTTAAAAGAAAAAAAAAATATTATAATAAAAAGGTGTGTTATTTTAAGGCTTATATTACATGTGTATGTTTTATTATTTAACTCATAGAATATAGTTCATGAATTTAAACAATTGATCCGAGTTTCGCTGTTGGTTGCATAGAGTTTTCCCCCGTACATTTTCCTCCGGTTTATTGGCCACCCGCCCTGAGTACTGAGCTAGTGGAGGGCCCTATTACTATCGTATTTTTCTCTTCCAGCATAATACTTATGTAAAAAGTAAGTTTGGCGCTTGGAGTCAATGATTGACGTCCATAAATATGCTGTGAGAGAAATACGAAATTTCTTATCACTATTTTTTTTTGCTTAAAAAGAAAAAAGGGAAATATAGATATTTTTTTTTTATGATAGGAACCAATAAGTATACAGTAAACGAGTACACCCGTTACATTGTATAGGTTAGTTGGTGCTATGTTAGCAAAGGAAACCAGCTAATAAAAATTATGTTGGGATGCTGTTACCAATAGTAGCTAAAAACCCAAATGATCTATTAGCCATTGATATTTATGATCCACTTCCCTCATTTTGTAAATATAGATATATATATATTAGTGATGTATGAAATTTGTTCAAAATTAGTACAAGCCTATTCTCCATAACCACAGTAAAGGAGAAGCAATTTATCCAAGTGGGAAGACCTCGGACAATTTTTGAGTGACCATGCCCCTTTTACATCAAAGGAATGGAAAAGTTGGCTTCAACAAGAACAGATACACCACATTCTCACCTCTATTCATAATCTCTAGTCTAACTTATGAGAAAGGGTTAAGAAAGAATTGCAGGGTTTATTTTGTGTATATTTAAAAGGGAACCCTAAGCAGTGGTTTAAAGTATTGCTGCAAATGATTAAAATCATCAGTGAATCTACTGTGTTGTTTCCTGAGTGCTTGCATTATGGATGGGTTGGGTATTCTTTTTTCAAGTGTTCCATTCCTGCAAAAAATGAAACTGTGAATGTAGCAGAAGATCAAAGTTTTGCTAGAGTCAGATTAAAGAAAAAAGCTGAACAGAGAAAGAAAAAAGGGAATATCCATCTGATACACTTTGCAGTAGGAGACTGGCTTTATGTAAAAATCCAGCCAATTAATAAATTGGATGATGAACAATATAAATATTTTTCCCCAAAATTTGAAGGTCCCTACAGAATCATTCAGGGAGAAAAATAAAAAGGAAACCTATAATGCACAAAGCCTAAAACCATTAAAAAGAATGAGGAAAAGATCCCATGGGGTAAATAAAAGGGTTTTTTTTGTGTTTTTTTTCAAGAGAGGGTACAATGAGCTAGTACTTTATTCCATCTCATATATTATACACACACATATGTATAATTTAGTAAAAATGCATATACACTATTTTGAAATATGACTTTAAAAAGTTTTTTTGTCTTTTGTTTAATTATTTTGAAGAGATCAGACTTTCTTCAGTTGAAATATTTGGTCAAAATTAAATCTTAAAATTTAATTTTGAGTAAAAGTTTTTTTTTTGTTTTTAAATTAAAAGAATTCTTAGAAAAAAAAACAGCAGAAAAAGAAAAGAAAGAAAAAATATGAATTATTTTTTTCATAATCAACTTTATTGATGAGATTTCTGATAGTGAAATTATTTTCATTATCTATTATGCTCATTGATTTGGAATGTTTCTATAGGATTAAAAGCAAAATATGATCAAAAAGGATATAAAAGTGTGAATCCAAACTTCAAAAGGGTTTGAAAACTATAAATTATGGAGTAGCCTTTTGTTTGAACTATTAGTTGGTATTTTGCTTGAGATAGTGGTTGATAGTTTGGTTTTGATTTGACTCAGACTCATATACAGTTTAAGAATTAAAAAGATAAATTAAACAAAAATATATTAGAGAGTGCAGAGAATATGTTGGATGGCTAAGAGACACCAGAACTTTCCCCTCAAAGAACTTATCTTTCCACCACCACCTGGAACTTTCAACATAAATGCTGATGTAGTGAAATTTGAACATGTATAACTAACTGAAGAAATTGGACAAAATGGAAATCATGCCAACCATTGTTTTAAGATTCATATAAGAACTTCTCCACAGGATTATGAACTTTTCTCCAAGAAATATTTTAGTGTATTATGGTGTAATATAATAATGAAAGACATTCTCTTAACTATAAAGAGAAATAAGTTTCAACAATAGAGATGGTTTTATGGGATTTATTAATTATGTGTATTTTACTAACTCAATTAATCAATATTATATCTTTTTTTTATTTTCCTAATAATTCTTTTATTATTATTATACTACATACACACACACACACACACATATATATATATATATATATATATATTGAAGCAGTCGGATCTGAGTTCGATCCTAGCTTCATGTTATTTACCCTAATACTAACTTTAAATTTCCGATGCAATGGGGCTTTATACGTTCAATCCACGCTAATTTCCATAATGAATAACTTGTTTCAAATACGTAGTAAAATTAATTAGTTTAGTTTAAATTGGATCAATTCTCTAAATAAATTCATGATAAAATGTTCATGAATTTACATATATTAAATTGCCTGGATTGTGCGTATATATGTTTGTAAATATTAAATATATATAATTGTTCGAAAGTTTCATTGCGTCGGGAATACTTGTTTTTTTTTACTTTTAAATAATTTGTAAAGTTTTGCGATTAAAAGCTACATTCCTTCCAAAGGCTTTCAAATTCTCAAAAACAACAGTAAAGTTTTATTAATAAAAAAAAAAGATAAGAATTCAATTTTTAATTAAAATCATTTCAGACTTTAAGAATTCATTTTCTAATTAGGAAAGGAATTCAAAAATTAGTTTGAAAGCCTTATCGAAGGAATGTTTCTGAAAACAACTAATTATAAAAAAAAACCAGATTGATAATAAAATGAGCGCTAGCCGGAGGCATCAGTGAACAGTAGATATATAGCCCTGAAAAGTAAAGAAAAAGACTAGTTTTGGTTGTAGAGTAGTGCAGTGAACTCTGTGTGTATAAAAATTGTATTTCATCATGATAGAGGGCTAGAACATCAGGGATCTGGCTACGGTTCCTAAAGTCCCGAGGAATCTTCACTGGAGCTGCTGAACCGTTTTCCGGATCGATCATTCTGCTAAAATAATGAAAGCTACTAAAATACTACTCCAGTAGTTAACCAATGATGCCTACGTTTCAACAACTTGGAGGAGTAACTTAAGGACAAGCACGGAATGGTAATATGAACGTTAAACTTTCTGGCCAGTTCGAACTTTATTTTATACTCCTTCTTTTTAAGAGCTCTTTTATTCTTTAATGTAAATCTTTGTAACACCTTTTAGTTATAAAATGCTACTGTAAATCTATAGCGTAATTCTTTAGATCTCTAGTCTTTAAACTTTTTCTTTTCTTACCTGGCGGTTCGTTTAATATATATATGTTAGTGTGCTTTATTAATGTCGTATTTAAAAATTATATGCCAATAATCTTTCGACTCGATGAGCTCCTTGATTCCATTTGCCTCACGCAAATAATATAACATTAATTTCAAATAGTAATTCTCGCCCATTAGAGCTAAATTTATAAGTTCTATTAATCATCGAGTCAAAGGAAAATATTACATGTTTACTATTTTTACATTAGCTAATAATAAATTATTAGCTCAATTTTTCACCTATGTCCCCAGCTCCTATCTACGTTATAAGTATTTATATGTATTCAAATAATGTTAAAATGATTATTTCTTGTTCCACTAATATTATATTTATCCAAATATAATCTTAAATGTTTTATTGCAAAAAGGGTCGATAAAGGGTTAAATGTATTTTAATTCCACTTTTGTTATTTTATATTAATATTCAGGAAGGGCACGATATTAGGGCATAATTAATATAGTTTATAAATGTTTTAAAATAGTTCGATAAAAGCTCGTTTGACTTTAATTAATTGGTCAAGTCATCACGTAGAGCATTCTACATGGGTTTTATTTTTCAACGATGACTATCAAGTCATCATCATCAAATGTTGCTGACGTAGGGCCATCTTCCGCTCCGTTAGGCTGGTCGGTGATCATATTCTCTTATTTAAATTTCTCGAGGAAGAAAGTACTTCCTTTCCGATTCATTAGTCAAAGGGCGTAAGACTTGCCAAATGCAAGCCGCCATAGGACTTCGATCATCGACTAGCGATCATCTTTCAATTTTACTCTCTGCCTTGTAATTCGTCAGTACCATTGCATCTTTGTTCCGGTAAAACCCGCTCCGTGCTCGTAATTCGTGATGAAGTGATTTAAATTAAAGTCGAACCAATTCTCAAATATATTTAGTTTAAATCAGTTTTCAAATCAAGATTAAAGTTATGCCTTAAAATACGTTTTGCTCTTCATGAATAGATTTCCGAATGTGAAAATAAATCTCACATTCCACCGTAATAAAATTAGAACAATCATTTCCGTTCTTAATGAATACCTTTATCTGCCTTTATATTTCTCGTTGGGGGCATAGACATAGAATCCCATGTTGTGTAATACTTGTTGGCATATGATAAGGACCGCCACTCTTATTATATTTATAAATTCTTTTAAAGACTAGAGGTAACTAATGCAATCTATATTTTATTGAACAAAACAAATTATTATTATTATTAAATATTTTCTAACATACTTGGTTTCTTAGTTCATCATTCTTTTTATAATTATTTAAATGTTCATACCCGCTATCTGTGTTGGCAACCCGAACATACATATGATTTGATTTAAAAAGTATTCAAAGTAATTAATTATTAGATATTCGTGTCAGTGCAAGGGTCTCTAGTCCTCACCAACCGTGGAGCTAGTTCTTGGCGCATAGCACTGTGCCGTCGATTTCTGCTATCTGAGCTGTTGAGTTGGGTTTGAATTCAGTTTTGGTTAAGCTGAGTTTGAATCCGATTTGACTTGCGGTGGTGGTGGGTTTCGACCGGTACATGGTTATGTTTTTGGCTGCCCAATCGTTGTGGCTCGACTTAATAAACCCCACACATGCCCTGGAGATTAGAATTGTGATTTTAGTTACTCAGTTAATTGAAATCCCAATAAAGTAAATGTTTCTGTAGAGTGATGTTTTTTTTTTTAAAAAAAAAGTGTTATATATATACTGAAATGATTTAATAAATTAAAATATCATTTTCTAATTCTTTCTTATAAAAATGTTTTCAAGATTATTTTTTTAAATGTTCGTTCAGTAAAAGATTCGTTAGTTAAAATAATTATTCATATGTATATATATTAATTATACGTGTACTATATCAGTATATATATATTATACGTTTGTGTTATACGCGTTCGTGACAATAGGAAAAATATCGTTAGCAAAGTTGTAAGAGTCCATAGATCAAAGCATTGGGGTAAAAATAAATGAAATGTTTTCTGTGTCAAAATTAATTATGTTTATCTCAGTTGTTATAATTAAAAATATCCAATATGATATCATAAAAGTCTTAATTTCAAAGTATTGCTTGCTAGCATATATATTAAATGTTCGCTCCGTATTTTTAGTAGCCTCAAAGCAGGTGAAGACCCTTTGTGTACACCAAGCAGCCAGATGCAGTTGGCAAAATGCTTAAATGGTTTGCACGCTTTCATGCTAGCAAGATTTAGAATAATATCTCCAATAAAAGTTCTTGTAATATTAATTTTGACATTTTTTTTTTGGTGTTAAAGCCTCATGCTTAGTAAAAATGAAGTAGTGAACTCCTATATTTAAACTCAGGTCATGAACGCGTTGGCTGTTATTAAATAATATTACTCATCATCAATTCAATTGTTTTATTAAAGGTTAAGTCTATCATATGTGGTTTGGGGGTCAATGGGTTATATCACATGCCCTATTGATCTCATTTTGCTCACTGGCGCCCATATAAATAAATTTGTCAGCAAATTTGATTGTCAGCACAGTAGTGGGTCAATCGCCATAAAAAAAAAAAAAAACCAAGTGTGTTCAATACAGAATGATTTGTTGTATCTGCTAATACATAATATTTGTATATCACTGTATAGTTTTTTTTTCAGACATGGGAGAACAGAACAGTTGAACAAAGGGAAAGTGAATAATGTTTTTTTTTATATATTTTTGAATACATGTCTCACTCAAACAGTTAAAATAAAGAGCTAACCAAGAAAACGTAGGTAAACTAAAAAAAAAGGCAGATTACATAGATTGGGGAAATAATATGAAGCAGCTAGTGAAGATTGGGACAATGGACCTGTAGTCAGAGACCTAGTTAAAATTACTGAAAGAAAAAAAATATTTTTAAGCATACAGAGAGTACTATAAGTTGATCTGCAGTGTTTATTATATTGTTTATTATATTAGTTTCTTATGTTCAAAAATGGGAAAGCCACTGGAAAGTTCAATGACCTTTCAATACCCGTTGATTCAAATCATAGATTTTTATGGGGGATGCTGGGAAGATCCTCAGCCACATATAGACAGTTTAGCCGATGCTTTTGCAATAGAAACTCTGGATAATGTTCAACAAATAATAATTGCTCGTTACCATTTGAAAGCCGTGGCCAAAGACTGGTGGGGCACGATAGAGAAGAAGCCGGACACCTTTGAACAATATTGTCACAAGCTTCTAAAAACATTCTGGAGTGAAGAGAAGCAAGAAAACTTGTTGCGTGACCTCATTAATGAACAGTTTTCAGTAAATAAGGGGACTACCTACGACCGATTTTTTTTACAACAGTCAGCCAAATTTTGCTCATTGTCTAGTTTTAACTTTCCAGAGTCTCGAATTGTACGTATGATAGGACACAACATGCCACGAGAAATTCGGAAACTTATGATTGGTAGTCAGATTAGTACTATCCACGAAATGATGAATTTCTTAGAAGAAGTGGATAAACATTTTAGATCTTCAGACCCAAGTTACGGAAAAGACCCTCCAGCCCCAATCATTAGTCAAATGACTAACCTAATCTCTGAGAAAGATAATGAGGGACATCAGATAACTCATTTGTGTCCCATTATCGAAATAAATGTAGAGGAGAGCAGAGTATCAGCCTTGATTGACTCGGGCAGTCAAGCATCCATTGTATCTGCGGCATGGATCGGAAGCTTGAAAAAGAGACGCGAGATAATGCAACTCCCAACCCGTCCGATCCAAATGACCTTGGCTAATGGGAAAAAGGTGTCAAGTGAAAACCATCAAGTGTGGTTGGAGGTTGAAATCAACAGAAGGCTAGTAGGACATACCTTTCTTATTATGACAGGGCTCATATATGATGTAGTATTGGGTTCCGACTTTTTGATTCAAAACCAAGGCATTATTGACTACCCTAAAGGTAGATGCTCATTTGGAAAAGAAACCATCAACTTTAAAACATCACTCCACCGAGAAGGAAACCATGAAAGTTGCCTAATCCAGCCAGTTGATCTTTCAATGATTGACAAAAAGGTTGAAGAATCCATCATTACTGAACCGGATGATACCGAACAAATGCGGAAAATCCTCAAGAAATATGCCATAATTTTTTCTCCAATGCCAGGCGAGATTACAGGATATACCCACCGAATGAGAGTGAAAAAAGAAACTTACATCCAGTCCAAAACGTACCCGATTCCATTTCAGTATAAAGATGAAGTAGAAGCACAGATAAAACAAATGATCGAATGGAATATTGTCGAGCGCAGCCCGTCTCCGTATAACAACCCATTGGTCGTCGTCAAGAAGAAAAATGGAAACTTGCGGCTCTGCTTGGATGCCCGGAGGTTAAACAGCATCACTATACCGGAAAGAGATGCTCCCCCTCCTATCCAAGAAGTACTTGTGCGATTAGCTGGGAAGACAGTATTTTCAACATTAGATTTAACTGCCAGTTACTGGCAATTGAATCTCGATCCAAGGGACCGGAAATACACGGCATTTCGGTACGGTGGCTACACGCACGTTTTTAAAAGGGTTCCCTTCGGACTTATTAATAGTGGAGCAGGACTTATGCGCTGTTTGAGGCAGGTCCTTTCTGAAGAAGTACAAAAACAGATGGTATGCTATGTTGATGACATTGTAATCATCTCAGAAGATGTGAAGGAACACTTACAACATTTGGAAATGTTCCTGAATGAATGCAGAATGAAGAATATCACAGTGAATTTAGAGAAAAGCCGTTTTGCTATTGGGGAGATAACCTTCCTTGGTCATGTCATTAACAAACATGGTATCAAGGTACATCCGGACAAAGTTGCAGCCATAGAGAAGTTTCCAACCCCGACTACTCGGAAACAGATCCGATCATTTCTTGGACTTTGCAACTTTTATCACAAGTTCTATCCAAACTTTGCCCAGGAAACTAGGAATCTTATAGACCTCATAAAAAAAAACCGAAAGTGGGAATGGACCCCACTCCATGACCAGGAACTACTAAACATAAAAGAAAACTTTCTACGGGCGGTTATGCTGCACCACCCTGATTTTAGTCGGACCTTTTACGTACAAACTGACAGCAGCAAACAAGGGCTGGGAGCTGTTTTGTTTCAAAAGGGTGATTCTGGTGAACATCAAGTGATATATTTTTGCAGTCGTGCTTTAAAGGGTGCTGAAGTGCATTACACCACCACTGAGCAAGAAACTCTTGCCATAGTATGGGCATGCCAGAAATTCCGGCAGTTCCTTCTGGGATCAGAAGTTGTCATCATAACTGACCACCGATGTCTAGAATTTCTTAATAAGAGTTTCCTTACCAATGACCGACTCATTAGATGGAGCTTGGTCCTCCAACAATTTCAGTATAAGATCCAATATTGCCCAGGACCAGAGAATGTGGTGGCTGACGTTTTAAGTCGCCATCCAGTACAAATGAGCATACAGAACCCAAAAATAAACGATCAATCCTTAAAAATTATGGTCACCAAAACATTGAGTCCCGCCGAGGCCGAGCTAAGGAATCTTGCATACTGGCAGGGCATACAATATCACCACATTATTCTGGAGTTGTCCAAGACCCAGAGTAAGGACAAGAACCTACAAAGCAAATACACTCACTTTCGGGTCAAGGAGGGTATTTTACAGACCAAAACTGGGGACTATAGTGCACCATGGAAAACTATGGTCCCAGATAGGCTGAGACCATCCTTACTTAGGCACATTCATCAAATCATTGGGCACTACGGACCAAGAAAGACAGAAGAGGCAGTGCGTCGTCAGTTTTACTGGCCAGGAATGTACAATCAGATTCTCACTACTATTAGACAATGTGACATCTGTGCTGCCACTAAATTTCCAAATAAATCATATGCAGGAGATATGAAACCAGTGATGGCCACAAGACCAAATGAAATCCTCGCTATAGATCATTATGGGCCCCTTCCCAAATTTAGGACCTTTCAATACTTGCTTGTCACATATGATATTTTTTCAAAGTATGTTCAAATTTACCCAGTGCGAACCACAAATTCACGAAATGCCATTCGGGCCCTACAGGATAAGCAATTTTCTGAGGTAGGTAAGCCTGAGACCATATTATCAGATCATGGCTCAGCGTTCACCTCAAAAGAGTGGAAGAATTGGACAAAAAAACAAAAGGTAAATCATCGTATGACATCAATTAGAAACCCGCAGTCCAACCCATGTGAAAGAGTTATGAGAGAAATTAGTCAACTCTTTCGGGTGTGCGTACCTACAGATCATCGGAAATGGGTGGATAAACTTCCATATGTTATGGACTGCATTAATAATACAATGAATGAGTCAACGGGTTTCGCACCTACACGTCTTCACTATGGGCAGCCATGTCAGGCCATTTTCTCTTCACTATTACCAAAAGATGAAACGTGTATTAACCCAATAACTGACCAAGATATGGCCAGAAAGCGGCTAGCGCAGATGGCCCAGAGGCGAATAAAAAGAGGTAGGATGCAACATTACTATTTTAAAGTTGGGGATCAAGTTTGGTTAAGATCACCAAGAACTAGTAATGCCCCTAAGAAAGAATTCAAGAAATTCTTCCCATTATACAGTGGGCCATATGAAATAATAAAGGATTGCCATGACAATGCGTTTTTGCTAAAGGGAAAAAGACTCCAGGGGGTTTACAATGCCAGACAGTTAAAACCATATGTGCCACCTGATCCAGGGAAACAATAGGACATCCATTAAATGACAGATATATATACAGATGACTGACTGACACAACCATAGGGAAATGAGACTTGATAAACGGACCGATTTTTTTTAAACTTATTATAAGCGGAATATTCAAAAAAGTTGATCGTAGTGAGACATGTATAATTTGTAGCTTGGGCAGGTTATATTATTCACGCTCATGCTGTTCTCCCAGAGTCTATACACTTATGCAACTATATCCTGCGTAAGTAAAGTCATTTTTTTTTCATTGTTTTTTTTTTGAAGTGAAAAGAAATGAAGCAGTCGGATCTGAGTTCGATCCTAGCTTCATGTTATTTACCCTAATACTAACTTTAAATTTCCGATGCAATGGGGCTTTATACGTTCAATCCACGCTAATTTCCATAATGAATAACTTGTTTCAAATACGTAGTAAAATTAATTAGTTTAGTTTAAATTGGATCAATTCTCTAAATAAATTCATGATAAAATGTTCATGAATTTACATATATTAAATTGCCTGGATTGTGCGTATATATGTTTGTAAATATTAAATATATATAATTGTTCGAAAGTTTCATTGCGTCGGGAATACTTGTTTTTTTTTACTTTTAAATAATTTGTAAAGTTTTGCGATTAAAAGCTACATTCCTTCCAAAGGCTTTCAAATTCTCAAAAACAACAGTAAAGTTTTATTAATAAAAAAAAAAGATAAGAATTCAATTTTTAATTAAAATCATTTCAGACTTTAAGAATTCATTTTCTAATTAGGAAAGGAATTCAAAAATTAGTTTGAAAGCCTTATCGAAGGAATGTTTCTGAAAACAACTAATTATAAAAAAAAAACCAGATTGATAATAAAATGAGCGCTAGCCGGAGGCATCAGTGAACAGTAGATATATAGCCCTGAAAAGTAAAGAAAAAGACTAGTTTTGGTTGTAGAGTAGTGCAGTGAACTCTGTGTGTATAAAAATTGTATTTCATCATGATAGAGGGCTAGAACATCAGGGATCTGGCTACGGTTCCTAAAGTCCCGAGGAATCTTCACTGGAGCTGCTGAACCGTTTTCCGGATCGATCATTCTGCTAAAATAATGAAAGCTACTAAAATACTACTCCAGTAGTTAACCAATGATGCCTACGTTTCAACAACTTGGAGGAGTAACTTAAGGACAAGCACGGAATGGTAATATGAACGTTAAACTTTCTGGCCAGTTCGAACTTTATTTTATACTCCTTCTTTTTAAGAGCTCTTTTATTCTTTAATGTAAATCTTTGTAACACCTTTTAGTTATAAAATGCTACTGTAAATCTATAGCGTAATTCTTTAGATCTCTAGTCTTTAAACTTTTTCTTTTCTTACCTGGCGGTTCGTTTAATATATATATGTTAGTGTGCTTTATTAATGTCGTATTTAAAAATTATATGCCAATAATCTTTCGACTCGATGAGCCCTTTGATTCCATTTGCCTCACGCAAATAATATAACATTAATTTCAAATAGTAATTCTCGCCCATTAGAGCTAAATTTATAAGTTCTATTAATCATCGAGTCAAAGGAAAATATTACATGTTTACTATTTTTTTCTTACTTTAGCTAATAATAAATTATTAGCTCAATGTTTCACCTATGTCCCCAGCTCCTATCAGTTACAAGTGTTTATATGTATTCAAATAATGTTAAAATATTGATTTCTTGCTTCCACTAATATTTATTTATTCGAATATAACCTTAAATGTTTTTATTGCAAAAAGGGTCGATAAAGGGTTAAATGTATTTTAATTCCACGTTTGTTATTTTATATTAATATTCAGGAAGGGCACGATATTAGGGCATAATTAATATAGTTTATAAATGTTTTAAAATAGTTCGATAAAAGCTCGTTTGACTTTAATTAATTGGTCAAGTCATCACGTAGAGCATTCTACATGGGTTTTATTTTTCAACGATGACTATCAAGTCATCATCATCAAATGTTGCTGACGTAGGGCCATCTTCCGCTCCGTTAGGCTGGTCGGTGATCATATTCTCTTATTTAAATTTCTCGAGGAAGAAAGTACTTCCTTTCCGATTCATTAGTCAAAGGGCGTAAGACTTGCCAAATGCAAGCCGCCATAGGACTTCGATCATCGACTAGCGATCATCTTTCAATTTTACTCTCTGCCTTGTAATTCGTCAGTACCATTGCATCTTTGTTCCGGTAAAACCCGCTCCGTGCTCGTAATTCGTGATGAAGTGATTTAAATTAAAGTCGAACCAATTCTCAAATATATTTAGTTTAAATCAGTTTTCAAATCAAGATTAAAGTTATGCCTTAAAATACGTTTTGCTCTTCATGAATAGATTTCCGAATGTGAAAATAAATCTCACATTCCACCGTAATAAAATTAGAACAATCATTTCCGTTCTTAATGAATACCTTTATCTGCCTTTATATTTCTCGTTGGGGGCATAGACATAGAATCCCATGTTGTGTAATTCTTGTTGGCATATGATAAGGACCGCCACTCTTATTATATTTATAAATTATTTTAAAGACTAGAGGTAACTAATGCAATCTATATTTTATTGAACAAAACAAATTATTATTATTATTAAATATTTCTAACATACTTGGTTTCTTAGTTCATCATTCCTTTTATAATTATTTAAATGTTCATACCCGCTATCTGTGTTGGCAACCCGAACATACATATGATTTGATTTAAAAAGTATTCAAAGTAATTAATTATTAGATATTCGTGTCAGTGCAAGGGTCTCTAGTCCTCACCAACCGTGGAGCTAGTTCTTGGCGCATAGCACTGTGCCGTCGATTTCTGCTATCTGAGCTGTTGAGTTGGGTTTGAATTCAGTTTTGGTGAAGCTGAGTTTGAATCCGATTTGACTTGCGGTGGTGGTGGGTTTCGACCGGTACAATATATATATATATATATATTGTTTACTTGATCTAAAAGGGCCAGTAGGTTTTGAATAGTATTTAACATTTGTGAGAGAGAGTTTGAGTACCACTATCTAGCACACTCTTATTAGTAAGTTGCCCTGAGTTTCACACCTAGTTTATATTTTTCCATAATTATTTGATACTTTTAACATATGTAGGTTAAGTGACAGCATATGGTCCTTCAAAAAAAGATATGTAAAATAAATTTGTTAGTATTGAATAGATCAAGTTAGTTTGGTTAAATAAAAAAAGAAAAGAAGTATAATAAATAATTCAACTTTAATTAAGTGTTTGTTTTAATTTAATCATTATTTAAGTAATTAAGGATTTCTTTTATAAATTTAAGTCTGGCCCAGGTTATGTTTTAAAATTACATTGGGTGATCATGTTTGTCAAACTGTTTTCACAATCTGGTTCTAAGTTATATACCTAGTGGTGCCCTTGTTTGGCCATCTTATTTTGTAATTTTTTTGTAAAAAAAATATGAACAATACAAAATGTTGTTGCACAATAGAAATATTGAAATGTATAAAATATTAAAAGAAAAAATGTATTTATTGAAGAAATGATTATGCATTTAAGGACTACTAAGCAATAAACAAAAAGAGATTGAAAAACATGTAGATGAAAAAAATAAAAAAGTTCAAATAAATTTATTTAAATACAAGAAATTAAACTTTATAATTTCAAAATTTTCAAAAAAATCTAACATTAAAAATTATTGGTAATCTTCTTTGAAATAATACTTCTTAATATTTTTTTTTTGTTGTGTTCAGTACTTTTTATTTTGTTTATATTAAAAACATTAATAATATTTTAAGTAAAATTATAAATTAAAACATCATAAAAAATAAACATAGTTATTTTTTTTTGTTTAAATTAATATATTGTATATGATCATAAATTTTTGTGATCAGCATTTAGCAGTAAAAAGGTTTTGAAATATTGGAAGAATTTTTTCAAAGTTCTATTACATTATTTATTACCAATAAGGGCTACTTAACTGGAAACAGACTTACAAAAATTGTATCAGTCAATTCTAGAATTTTCAGTATTATAAAAATATTATTTCTAATGCTCTAGATTTTAAAAAAGAAATTAAATAAAAAATCTCCAAACCAATAACATGTTTATTAACTTTGACAGAATATGAAAAAGCAAATATATCAAATTGGAAATCCCAAATTATAGATATATACTAATGTAGTATTCATTTTGTAGTGATGCCAAAATGTTACTGGGAAGAGAATGGATGCAAAATTTTTCCTATTAAAAATTGTACATAAAAAGAATCAGAAGAAAATTTTAATGAAATCAATTATAGAAAGTAAATTACAATTGATGACCAATAATATAAAATTTATGATGATTGGAAATTAAAAGTATTAATTTTGGATAAAAGGAATTTTAAAAGGCACATTAAAGAGTGCTGTGGAACTTTTTATATTCTTGGTATCATTATCTATGGATTTTTTGCCTAAAGTAATACTATAGATTTAATTATATATTTAAAAAAAATAGAAATTGATTGATGTTTGATTATATTAATAGAATACAATTAATCCAAATACCTATTATTCAAAAACTTTATTAGCCAAACAAATGTCATACCTATTTTTTAATATTTTATGATAAATTACATAGTTTATATAAATTTTTATAACCAAAATTAAAAAAACAAAAATTAATAAGCTTAATTTTAGTGAATTACCTATTATTATTAATTTAGTAGTATATAAATTTAAAATAAAATAGAAGATCCATTTTTGAAATTTAAAAAACATTCTAGATTAATGGTATTTTTACTTATGTATATTCAACATTACATTTCTATTATGGAACAAACAGATCCAAATGTGTTACAATATATTTCATCATTTAAAAGAATTAGAAAATAATACCCATCTTGTAATTACATCAATGCCAATCTATTTTGTCAGATAAACGATGATCTATTCCATATAACAAACTACAGATCATATAAAAGTAATCACTTTATATCATATTTTATATGACAAAATGCATAGATGTTAATATGAGCAAAGTGGGCATTGTATGCAAAGTTATCTAAATATTTTTTTGAAAAACTCTTGTTTGTGAATTAGTCTAATAATACATTCAGCTTGTTTAATGTTTAAATGAAAATATATTTTAGCAGTATATATTAAATATGTCATAAAATTATTTACATGCTCATTAACATCATTAGAATTACATAATTTATATTGTTTTTTAAATTTTGTTTTAAATGATACTGATGACCTTGTTTAATTGTGTTATATATATATATATATGGCAAAATGTTAAAGAGATAATCAACTGTAACATGTATACAATTTCTTTCATATAATGAGTGTGTGTGTGTCTATATTTATGTCCATTTAAAAGATAAAAGAATTTTTTTTTAATACGACTAATAATAATTTTCAAAACGTATTTTTTAATTTGTAACTTTTTTCAAATAATGTCTTTAAAATTCATGAGTAAAATTAATTAAGGTAATTTCTTTAAGAATTACAGTGGTAAATTTATCAAGGTAATAAAGCATTTAATATTTTTAAATGAACTAAAATCTAACTGCTATTCAAAAAATAAATTTATAATTCGATATTTTTCCCACATGTTTTTATTCTATACTTTCATTCCATGTTTTTGCTGGATAAAAGAATTCTAGTGTATAGAAATTTTAAATGATAAAGTAAAAGAATGCAAATCATTTAGAAAAATGATAAAAGTTTTTATCTGAAGTAAGTGACATAACATTTTTAAAATTTTCCCTTTACACTTCAATGTCTACATAAAAATAATTTTACATTCTTAGCAAAAATTTATGAGATTTAAAATTCAATATGTGCAATGCTTAAAATTAGAAAAGCATAATTATGTATATACATTTTTAAAACAAATAAATTATTTAAAAAATTTAAAAAAACAACAACAATTATATTGATCATAGTAGAATTAAGATTCAGGATGCAGAAGGATTACCAAAAAAGAAAGTTATGTTATCATGCTAATATCTCTGAATATTGATGAGTGAAGTTTCAGTGAAGAATGGTATATTTATGGACTGATCTGGTATTTCTGACTAATTAAATAAATAATTATATAACTGTTATTGGTCAAGAGACCATGTATTGTTACAAGTGTTGAAGTGAGAGGCTGACCAAACTGAATTTTAAGTTTTTTTTTTTAATTATCAGCTCTTGAACTCACTTCGGAATAAACTGGATCTGTATTTTGAAGGTCACTGGAAAATTATTATATAATCAAATATCTTTTTATAATGTATAAATACAAAGCATAATGGCAATTCATATTCATAGGTTGTTACTGTTAACTTTTTCGTTAATTATATGTATTCTATTGTGCAAAAACTACTTTTAAATTGAGCATTTCTTTTGGTTGGTTTGAATCTAAAGTTCACTGTAGATGAATTGCAATTAAGGCGATAAGAATTTGATATGGAACTGTTAAAAGTATGATTGTTCTTTAATTTATATCTTTTTAATCACTGATGAGAGCCATTAGCTCAAAACCAGTTTAGGGATAGGAATAAATTTAAATAAAGATTTTAAATGCTTTCTTTTGTGGCATTTATCAAAAAAGCTGTTTAGAGCTATTAACATGCTTATTATATTATATAAATCTATTCACATATATGTTATGCATTATCCAAGTCCTAACTGATGAATTTGATGTAAGTATTATGAATATCATTAAGCACTTTTGTAACTCAATGTTGATGGGCATCTAGCATAAGAAAGTGTGTGTGTGTATATATATATATAAAATATATATTTTGCAGGTTCATCCATGTTAAAAACTTTTAATATTAATATACTGACATTTCGACTTGGTCACACAAGCCATCCACAGAGTTATAAAAGGTAGAAAGACGGTTGTAGAGGCGCTACAATCACTGATTTGAATAAAATGTTAAAATTCCACCATTAGCAAAAAATGTTAAATTTAGGAATGTTTTTTAAAAAAATCTTTCCAAATAGGAGGAAGTTTACATGTATCATCTCGCTTATTGATACAATCTGGCCTTTTAAGTATCTCAATGGCTTCTCTAATTTTGCATTGGTAGAGATTATCACATCTGGATATGATCCTGGTACTAGAAAAATCAATTTTATGACCTGAATCTATAGTATGGAGTGAGAGTGCTGATGATGATGAGTGTTGTTTAACTGCATTAGCATGCTCATCTCGCCTAACACTGATGCGACGATTACTCATACCTATGTAAGAAGCTTTACAATTTTTACATGAGATTTGATAGACACCATGAGATTCAAGAGGGATTGAATCCTTAGGCTTGGGTATTATATTGCTGATCTTTTGATGAGCAGAAAATGCTGTATCTATATTATAGCATTTTAATATACGTCCGATACTGTCCGTAGTTCCTTTTACATATGGAACACAAATCCTAATAGCTGATTTATCATCTTTTTGTTTCCTAGATTGTCTATTTTGGGCTTGAAATAAGGCTTTTTTTATAAATTTGTAATTATAACTATTTGCTAATAAAACACTATTAATATGATTTATTTCTTCTTTCAGATGTGTCTCATCTGAAAGGGTTAATTGCTCTATTTAAAAGAGTTTTGGCTACAGAAACTATCTGAGTTGGGTGATGATGAGAATGGAAATGCAAATATCTGTCTGTGTGTGTATTCTTTCTGTAAATAAAAAAATATAAATTATTTGGTGTTCTGGTGACTAGAACATCAAGAAAAGGAAGTTTTCCATCAGACTCTGTCTCCATTGTAAATTTAATATGAGGATGCATATTATTTAAATGTAAGAAAAAATCATCTAATTTATTTTTTCCATGTTGCTATATGACAAAAGTGTCATCTATGTATCTGAGCCAAATGAGAGGTTTTAAAGATGATGATTCTAAAACACGAGTTTCTATATATTCCATGAATAAATCAGCTATTACTCCTGAGATAGGTGAGCCCATAGGAGTACCAAAAACTTGTCTGTAATGCTGTCCATTGTATACAAAATATGTATTTAAGAGACAATGTTTAATTAAAGCAATAATATGGTCTGGTAAATTGTAACGTTGTGAGATTATATTTAAAGCTTCATCAATTGGAATGTTTGTAAACAAAGACACGACATCAAAACTGACCAGAATGTCATTAGCATTAATTTTTAAACTTTTTAAAACAGAAATAAAATGAAGAGAGTTTTTTAATATATGATTTAATAGATGGGATTGTAGGTTTAATGAAGTCCGATAAGTATCTGGCTAAAATATGAGTTGGAGAACCTATTGCACTTACTATTGGACGAAAGGGGGTATCTGGTTTGTGAAATTTTTGGAAGTCCATAAAATTTTGGACAGACAGAAGATTTTTCACGAGGGATTATTTTATTTTTTATCTCTGTTTCAATAGGTGATTTATTAATAATAGCTTTTGTTGTTTTTTCCAAATACAGTAGTGTGATCTCTTTTTGATAGTTTATAAGTTTTATCATTAAGCAGATCTAAAATTTTATTATGGTAAATGTCACAATCCATTACGACTGTGGCATTACCTTTATCAGTTGGAAGTACAACAATTGATTTGTCCGATTTTATATTATTTGATACTTGTCTTTCTTTCTTTGAAATGTTATTTTTAGGAAGCTTAGCTTTTTTAAAAATATTACAAATCTCAGCTCTAGCCAAATCAGCCGATGTAGAATCAATTTTATCGAGAGCTGATTCAACATTACAAACAATTTTCTCAAAAGGTATCCGGGAAGGTGTTAAAGCAAAATTGAAACCTTTTTCTAAAACCGAAATTTTTTTTCCTAGATAAATTATAAATGGTTTTTTGATTTGGATACATAATGTTTGGGGATTGTGTTCTAATTAGCATTTGCAATTTTTTCTTTCGCTTTGCTATTACAAATTCCGAATCTTTAAACGATCTAAAACTTGCAATACGATCAAAACTAGTCCACAGTAAAGGATGTATTTTATTACTATGGAATAAACGTAAATGTAGCAATACTTTATCAATTTTGTCTAAATTTTACCTAGTTTCTTTAATAAAAGAGTTTAAAATAATATTGCTAGTTTTCCTTAGAATTTTACTAACATTATAATTGTTCTTGTGAAACACAATTTTACAGCAAGTGGGTATAACAACATATATATATATATATTGTAACCTAAATAAATGAGTTCAAATAAAAGATAACTAAGTAAAAAAAAAAGATATTACCATATAAGTGAAGGAGTTCAAATATCAACAATTATAGGTTGATCAAATTATTAATAACCAGTATTATATGAAATCACGTATATGAAAATCACGTGAAGTGAGTACACTAGTAATTCAATAAAATATAACTCAGGTATACAGGCAGTAGGTTTTATCCACTTTCATTTCTTGGTTTGATGTTAAGTGCATGTTTAAACAAATACTAAGTGAATATGGTCTAGCAGGGCGCCACTAGATTATCTGAATCTAGACATGGTTATATCTAATAACCTTTCACATGTACCGGGTTTGAATCCCCTTTTTGGTACTTTATTTCTAATAAAAATGGAAGATTTTGCTTTTTGAGCCATATCACTATATGCACTAATATTTAGGTAAAAGTAAAACATCTATAAACCAAAGTGGAGTATACTAGACATAAATCATTTCTCAGATCTTAACATAACAAATGTGTTTCAATATTTTTATAAGTTCACTAGCTCAGATTAGATATAACTAATTTAGGATGGCAATTCACTCATCCTTGCATGAAATAGATGATGGGATGTGGTTATAATAATACTAAGAAATCACTAAATATTATAAAATCAATATTTATTTATGGCCTTTAAACAGTTAAACAGCTCATTAATTAAAAGGTTGATGACGATGATGATGATGATAATAATAACGATAATGACAAGGGTTTCAACTACAGCTCTAGGACTAAGCCTAAACATAAAACTAAATTTTATAAAGAAATGCATAATTATTGCTTAATTTTAGCATACTTAATTATATCTTAAATAACCAATATTCAACCATTGATGATGATGAATAATCACACTTAACCAAGACTACACTTAATGAAATATATACGCCTCGTTTAATAAAACAAACTAATATTTATTACTACATTTCTAACATATACATAAAAATTTCTAGATAATATGAAAATTGACATGAATAATAATAATAATAATTGATTATATAACAATCCTCAGATTAATTTTAAGTTCTTCCCCTTTCCCTTCAAATGTATTTGTATTAAGTTGGACGTCACATTGACCATGATTTTTCACTCCATGAGAAAAATATTAAAAAAAAATATTATCTGCTCATTAGCACACATACTTTAAAAATCTAACATGTAAATAGAATGTAAAAAAAAAATGTTAGTAAAATTGAAAGAGCAAGTTTTAGAAACAAGTTTTAAATCATTATCTCCCTCTCCCTTCCAAGCGCTGAAATCTATACTTAACTTGAAACAAAATAATCTAATATTCTAATACTACTCATTATTTCACATTCATTTCCAATTATACACATATAAAAATATTATTATGTATGTGCGTGTTTTATCCCATAATAACAAAATATTATTTAAAACCAAAATAATAATATATTAGTTAAAACTAAAATCATAATACCATAAAAAAAAAATTTTTGTTTTACACATTAATATTTTTCATAACTGTAAAATTAATAAACAAATAATTTTCATACATTCAAGATCATTTATGAAGCTCAAAGTTATTTTTAGTAAGACATTCTTGTTTTTAATCGATCTGAATAGTCTTTAAAAGTTCTTTAAATAAAATATATCACTTTATTGCTAAAACGTTTATTAAGACTGATATCATAAAGAAAATAGATATAAAAAGTCATATTACCGATCTTTTGTTTGTGGCGAATTTCCAAGGGTTCAAACTTGTCTTGTATAATGTTTATATTTCTGCAGCTATCATTTTCGTTTTACTGGGAACAATCTCTTTCTTGAGGTGTATAACTATTTGATGATGATGACTCTATTGAGGTTATTTGCTTTAGTGGACAATTTGGAAATCATTATATTAATTTTTCTTCTCTTCCTGTCAAGCATGTGGATGAAATACAGCAGTTGTTTTCACATTTATAAATTTTCTTGAGTTTAAAATCAGTTGTTGGAACAATTAATTGGACTTGATGATTAATATTTATCAGTAGATTAATTCATCTTCTTTGAATGCAGGTGAATGCTTTCTTCCTTCTATTAAAAACATCTTATTTATCTGGTCAGTTGAAAGGTGTAGAATATTATTTAGACACATCTTTCCTTTCCTATGTGATGTGCAGCTTCCCCAGATGGTCCGGCAAATGGAATATACATATAATTTTTCTAGCAAGCCATTTTTTTTTTATTTTCAACGTTCAATATTATAGTTTAATAATCTGAATCAATCACCATAACAATAATTCAAGACAGCTTTTTATATCCAATTTTTAGCTACCTTAACCAATCAGAGATAGCATCACTTGCTATTTTTGGACAAATTTGTTTTAATTAGATCTCTAATTTATTTTCAACCAAAGTATTTTTTAACTGAAAAGTTTAATCCTTTTTCCAGACACTTTTGTTTTAAAAAAAAAAAAATAGACTCAATTCTTATTTCCTTTCTTTTGTTTTTTTTTTTTCTTTTTAACATCCAGGTAACACTTCAACATCCAGGTAACACTTCAAATCTTTGAGCTTCCTTCTTTAGATCTTGATAAGACAAATTCAATTTTTAGAGTTCTGACTCATTATGAGCTTTCAAAGTGACAATCATTTACAAAAAAAAAATTACTACAAAGATCGATATCTGATTAAACAGATTTCCTCTTTTAACAAAAAAAAAATTGTACAAAAAAAATAATTTGACAGGTTTAATACTTCCTTTTCTTTCAATATTTAGGAAATGTAAATTTTTGTATGTAATGTACACACATCCTTCATTCTTTCAATCATTCATAAACTAACCTTAAATAATATGATTGCTAGCTTAGGAATTATAACCCAATTATTTAATTAAATCTGTAACTTTTAAATCCCACTTATAATTAAAGAAAAGCAAAATAGAAGTATAGAATAAAATGTTAGAATTGATCAAGCATAGCTTAGTTTTAAAGAAAGTTAAAATGTTGAATATTTGAAATATAAAACAAATAAATAATTTACTCATACATTGCCTATATGTATGCATTATAACTTTGCTTTTTAACAGAAAATTTAAATATTAAATAGTTTAAATGTGTGTATTACCTTTCTATCAACACACAAACAAGTAAAGCATGTAATTGTGGACCCATTCTTTCTCTGTTTAAAGCTTTTAGAACTGGACCTTGTAGGGTTTAAACTTGGATGCCCTACAATTTCCTTTATGGTTATATAAAATTGTGATGATGATTTTGTTTTACCTTTTCTACATGCACATTACTATAAATTTGTCTAGTGACCAAATTGTAATGGCACAATATATATATATATATATATATATATATATATATATATATATATATATATATATATATATATATATATATATATATATATTGCATTAGAGCAAGTATCATTAAAGAGTCATTAAATTATCATCTTGACAATTATATTACAATAGTCAAATAGTCAATTTTACATTTAACTTTTGATGTCCATGTTTGATTTGTAATTGTATAAACGTGTGAATGTCTGTTTAATGTTATGTCAGTAGAATGTATATGTTTAAAAAAAAGAGAGAGAATATAATAATAAATAATAAATGGTTATATGTTTTCTTTTGGTATAATATCTAATATTGATTATATTCAATATGCTTTAATTTAAAAAAGAAAAGAGAGATTTTTTATTTAAAATTAACCAGTATAAAAGTTTTCAAGAGACATTCTTGTTATAATGATGGGAGTAATTTTGTATAAATTAGTGAGGAATGCAGGGTATTATGGATAATGATGACAATATTGAATACCATGAGATTATAGTTATATAAGAAACTATATGTTGAAATTTAGGAATTGTCATTTACTCTGAGTGCTATAAAAACATAAGGAGGCTTGGGGTTTATAATACTTATTTTATTTCACTGTTTTGTTGAATAAAGGCAGGTTAAAATGATTATCAAATAGGATTTGTCTCTCATTGGGGTCTTTCTACCACACTGTACCTGTAATATGTGTTTAACAAAAAAAAAATTGGAACAGCTTATTATGGAAAGAAAATCAATTTTGAAAATTTAATGCAATTACGAATCTTTCAGAATGTTAGCTATGAATTTATGTTGTTAAACTTCATATGATAATGTATCATTTATATTATTTCTACAAAGAGAATAGTAATTAAACAGCTACAAATAAGATATTACTTATGGAATAATACCAAAATTTTTTGAACCTATGGAATATTTATTAAGAATAGAGAGAAAGAAACAATCAATGGATTAACTACTAAGTGTGAATTGACATATTGCTATTGCTTTCATTAAATAAATATCACTGTTAAAAAGATTTAAAATTATAGTAGACTTAATATCCTAATTAAAAATCCATGAAATAAAGGACAGTCAGCTTAGCTCATGATAAATAAAAGAACTTCAAATTGAAACTTTCAAACAAACAAAAAAATAAAAAGAAAAAAAAATTTAAACAAATACTTTATAATATTCAGTCAAATTTATACATTGAACTACATAAAAGTGATAGTGTACTAACTTTTAAATTCATGGAATAAACTTATCCATTTAGAGATGCATTGTAAAGGAGAAATAATCACTACAAATTGCATTGATGAAATAATATTGAAAGCTCCACAAAAAAAACCCTAAACATTGAATTTAAAAATAAATGAAGAATTAAAAAATATTATTTTTTATATATAGATAATGATCATGGGTCTTATCATCTTAATAATCATGTTTTTTTTTTTAAGATTTACTCAACAGTATCACACTCTCATCTGAAATTCTAGAAACAATACAAATTCTGTCAATATGCATAGGAATTCAACCTGCAATGAAATCAATGGCAAACTATATGATCATAGTATTGTTAGTAGACGTAGGTTTATTGAACACGGAAGAATTGGCCATGTATTATAACCACTATATACAATCTACTCGTATATTAGCCATAGGTTTGGCCATGGAAGTGTTATAATTCTGTGTTTTTACACAGAAGCAGCGCCAACACAGGCTGTACAGTGAATAGTTTACAAATACCTTTAAAGCCTTTATACACTTTGAACTGGGAATCAAGTGTAGGCTTTTATCTTATGAATTGATAATATGTGACCAAAGGATTATTATAGGATTTTTATTTATGGTCTGTTAGTTAATAGGATGGATGATAATAATAATAATATAACATCTTCAATTATGTTGTCTTATCATGAACAGCACATGTTGTAGAAATATCCAGCTAATAGACTTTATTTTTTTTAAAGAGATAGAATGAGGATAATAAAACTAGATAATCAGAATTCAGACTTGGGTCTAGAACTTTTCTTGTTAATAGACTGTACACTATTTTTCTTTTTATATTATATTATTGTAACATTTTCTTTCTCATAATTACTCATTTTGAATAAAATATTTTTATTGTTGTTCAGCAAATGAATTTGTCATTGATTATCATCATGTATATCATACAAAAAATATAAAATTCACAAAGAGTATAAAGTTTACAAAAAGTTACTAAAACCATAAATGCATATATTTCAAATAAATTTGGTTGTATTTTAAATTTATCAAGAGTATCCATTATTGCTTTACCTATATCACGTGATGAGAGTACAAAATGTTTATCCGTTTTGCATGGGTATAAATAAAATCCTATTTTTATTTAAATAATAATACTACTAATTATTCAATATTTAAATTATAATTTGAGTCAAAAATTACCAAGACACTCAGACAATTTATTAAATGACGATTGCCATATGATAAATGATAGAATATATTTAGCTAGCTGTTAAAACCTGTATAAATATTTTTTTTCTATTTCATATTCACTGAGTAAAATAGATTTATGGGTCTTCAAAAAAAGTTTGGTTACAATATTTATCTAAATTATATAAAAAGAAAAGAAATGGCAATGTAATTTACCATTACTTATTATGTTGCTTGAGAGAATATAGACATAATTTGCAAGATACTAATAGTATATATATATATATATTCATATGTGTGTGTGATTTATCCAATTTTTATTTGTGCATTTCATCAAATTTACTAAGTAATGCAACATTGCTAGTAAATTTCATGAAACCCAAAGCTATGATTCAGTGCTAAAATGACTTCTACAAAAGGATATAAGTTCAAATTAGATTTCCAGTGGCACCATTCTATATCTTTAATAATATAGCTAGCCCAAACTAATAAATATTCTAGCCACATTAGGTAGCATGGTTATATCCATATGATGAATAGGAAATATTACTGTTTTAGAATTAATGTTGTCAATAAAAGGCTTTAAACTAATAAATATCAGTATACTCATAATAGTTTATGATTGGGCCAGTATGTTCTTATCTTGGAACCATTTATATTTGTGCCCAAGTGTGGTCTAATCATAGTAGCCTTACTAGAGGTCATGTTATGATATATATATATATATATATATATATATATATATATATATATATATATATATATATATATATATATATATATATATATGAATTATGTTAAACTGGTTATCATAAAAATTATACATTCAATAATACAAATTTAAATGCTTTGTAGAAATTATTTATGTAAAAAACAAAAGTTACAAATGATAATAAAAGTATGAACTGAAAAGACTATTTGTAAATTTATCTTTGTTATTGAGGATTGATATATCTTCAGTAACACTAGTACATTTATTTTAATGTTGTATCTCAAAAAAAATAGCACAAACATTGTTTGTGTATTATCTTAAATACTTCTGTAATCTTTTATATTTCCTTTAATACCACATTCATTATTGTACCCAGTTATAGATATGGCTGTCCCCCCATGTCTTCTGTTTCAATAGCATGTTTTTACTTACCTGCATTTTGAAGAATAAAAAATATAAAAAAATACAAAATAAATAAAAGTATATATTTTATTACATCATGCAACTATTGGTAGCTGCGATCACAAAACACCATAAGCTATATAATCTTTTCCAGTAACATAAATTAATTTATTTAATTAAAATCACATATATTTTTTATTTTATTAATAATTTTCATCACAAATAAGTCAAAGTGAAAGTTTACTACTTTTTTTTAATTGTTGACAAAATTCACAGTAGAACTGATGTATCTTCTATATTTTGTTGAAAGATCCTGGAAGTTCATTTAAATTATCAGATTGTAGCCATGCATTGTTTATATTATTCAATATTGTAATAAAAACTATATTATTTTGTACATGTATAATATTTTTCAACACACACATGCACATACATGGAACACAAAACTGTTTTAATATGCATATATGCCTGAGATTTAGTACAGAAACAAATCAAGATTGCAAACAAAAATATTTTTAAAAAATAGAATGCAAAAAATTACACATATTTATATTTATATGCACTAGTATATATAATATGATTGCTTTATAATATCTCTTCAAAAATTTAATAACGTTTAGTTTATTCTATTATTATTTTTCTTAAGCCAATCTCTGATTTACATAAAACACTTCACAAATTTCATTATACTTGTTAGAACTTGGTGAGAAAAAAGAAATAAACCATATGTACTGCATACATTTAGATTTTCTTGCACAAGATGGTTCTTAAGATCATACATTTAACAGAGATGTTGCTTCTTACCTATATTATTTAAATTATATATAGGACAATGCTTTAAAATATGGAAAAGTAAATATGAAAATATGGAAATTCTGCTATATAGTAATAAAGTGCATTATACATTGTGCAATGCTGTTGACTAAATAGTTTTAGCTCAGGTTCTTGTGATTTTAGTTATACGATTAGAAAATTAATAAAGAAATAAAAAATGTGACATGGTAATAAAAAAACAAAATATGTGTGTTTGGAGAAACACAATAGGATATAATATTAGAAGATGGAGATGAACTAAAAATGTGAGGAATATAAGTATGTAGACATAAATATTAGACAAAGGGAAACAAGAGTTGAAGTTATAAGAGAAAGAAATGTACAAAGTAGAAAATATATAGCAACATTAAATCAGATACTGTAAGATCAAACAATATCAAAAGACAATAGATGACAAATATATAACATAATTATAAAACATATCTTTACATATAAAAGTGAGATTCGGTAATTGAAAGAAAAAATGGAAGAAGAATTGATGACTACAGAAATAGATTATTGATGATAATCTGCAGAGTGGTTAAGAGAGTGCATAATCAATAAAAGAATTTTAAAAATAATGAATATTGAACATATTATAACACATGGCATCAGTGAAATACAATTAGAATGGCATTGATATAAAGAGAGAATGTCTCAGGAAAGATTACCAAAACAAATATTAAACTGGATGTCATCAGGAAAAAGACAATAAGAACATCCCAAAAGCAGTTATAAAAAGAAATTAGACAAATTATAGACAAAATTTTCAGGAAGATTTGTAGATGGACAAAGATTCATGGTTAATGAAAAACAGAAGATATTACAGCATTACAGAGCAATAATAAAAAGAAGAGTTATTTAGTGCATGTATAATTAAAAAGTTCAAAAAGATTTAAGAAAAAGTTTATATATATATATATATATATATATATATATATATATATATATATATATATATATATATATATATATATATATATATATAATAAATTTAATGATTTACAAATTATTACAAACAATCCTTAAATCCACAGATTACTTTCGGTTAATCTCTTAAACCTGCCTCAACTGTCATTAAATTTTAAAAAAAAAGCAGAAGCAAACATCATCAATTCAAATCCCATGAATCTCGTATTTTAATCTTAGCAGCTTGTCGATTTATTAAATGCATTTTATTCCTGTTTATAAAAATTGCCTCTAATTTTTTTTTTATTATGGTTTCTCTCTTTATGAAGAATTTTCAAAATCAAATTTAAATTTATATTTACATGATTTTTCATGATCAAAGAAAACTGAAGGAGACATTAAATCACCATTATTTTTACTTTTTACACACATATAACAATTCATGCTCCCTCAATCTCTTCTCAATACTGCACCTAGATTCACCTATATATGATACCATACAATCATAAAAAATTTGATATATGACATTACTTTTTCTGCTTGACAGGTATGACATCCTTAGAATTATTGACTAATTTATTAATATTGTTTGGAGCATAGAATGAAACATTAAACACATTCTTATATATATCCTTAAATAATTTCACTTGTAGATTTGAAATAAATGGAATAGATAACATAGAATGAAACATTAAACACATTCTTATATATATCCTTAAATAATTTCACTTGTAGATTTGAAATAAATGGAATAGATATCCAAACAATATTAATAAATTAGTCAATAATTCTAAGGATGTCATACCTGTCAAGCAGAAAAGTAATGTCATATATCAAATTTTTTGTGATTGTATGATATTATATATAGGTGAATCTAGGTACAGTATTGAGAAGAGATTGAGGGAGCATGAATTGTTATATAATCATGTAAAAAGTAAAAATAATGGTGATTTAATGTCTCCTTCAGTTTTCTTTGACCATGAAAAATCATGTAAATATAACTTTAAATTTGATTTTGAAAATGTTAAAATTCTTCATAAAGAGAGAAACCATAGTAAAAGAAAAATTAAAGAGGCAATTTTTATAAACAGGAATAAAATGCATTTAATAAATCGACAAGCTGCTAAGAATTAAAATATGAGATTTGTGGGATTTGAATTGATGACGTTTGCTTCCGCTTTTTTTTTTAATTTAATGGCAGTTGAGGCAGGTTTAAGAGATTAACCGAAAGTACTTCTGTGCATTTAATGATTGTTTGTAATAGTTTGTAAACTGTTAAATTTATTATTTCAATTATAATTACAATTTTGTTTTTAATTAACAGACATTTTATTTATTTTATATATACATATATATATTAAATTTATTAAGTGCAAGCAGTTGACTAGTAATAACATGAAAGGCTAAAACCTTTGGCAGAAGTGCTTTAAAAATGCTTATGTAACAGCCAATCAGATGTAACAATGGCTTCACATGGAACTCTTAATTCTAAAATACAAGCCAGAACTATCAGAAAAAATGGGACCCACCTTCTTCTATGCTTAAATTTATATATAAATAAACCAGACTCAAGCATCTTGAACTAAAAATGTGAAGCTTAAAACACCTTCACATTTAATTCACTAAATATTATATATAAATAAATTAAGAGTTCCACATGCAGTCATTGTTACATCTTATTGGCTGTTACATAAGCATTTTTAAAGCACATCTGCTGAAGGGTTTAGCCTTTCATGTTATATATATATATATATATATATATATACATATATATATATATATATATATATATATATATATATATATAGTCTATTATTGAATGTAAAATATTGTAATGTGAAAAATATATATATATATTTAATCTTTAAATAAATTTAATGCTGTATATCAAAAGGTTATAAAATTTAATAATATATCTTTTTGATGTATAACTTTAAATTTATTTAAAGTTTGGTTTATCTATTATGTTAATATCTAAATATGTAAGATTTCATTGTTTCAAAAAATGATACTTGTTGCAAAAAAATGAAAAAAAATATATCTAAAAAAATTTAAAAATGCAAGACATGTAAAGTACATCAGAAGAAAAAATGATGGCTGTCATACTAAAATGTTTTATATATACCTAAAATTTACATCTTTTTGATTAACTTACTAATTTCAATCCTTTTATTTTTTAAGTGTTTTTATATATCATGTAAGTAAAGTAGAGACACAAAACTCTCTATATAGTAAGCCAGAGTAATCAATGGATGCAGGAAGGTTTGTGCATAAAATCTCTATTTAGTGCCTACACATCTAATATCCCCTTACTAGTTTCTAGCTTGTGGATTTCATCAGTGAGAAGCCTTGGATCTGAAAGCACTGCACCTACATCTTAATATCTAATGGAACCCTCCAGCAGCCACCTTTTACCTTTGTAGTTAACTATAAAGCTTTGAATCCAAATGGAAAACACAATAATGTTTTCAAGCTAAGCTCATTAGCTTGTATAATTCAATAGATCTGAACTCAATTCAGCATTCTTACCTTGGTGTCTTTGATTCTTTAATAACCACAGTCACTATAATCCTATTAATTGGAGAGTTGCATTAGATCCTAAGATCTAGATGAGTTCTCTCAGATCCAAGGCTCCTCATTGATGAAAACCACAAGCTAGAAACTAATCTGGGAATGATTAGGCACTAGTTAGGGATTTTATTCACAAACCTTTCTGCATCCATTTATTATTTTGGCTTGCACTGAGTGGAGCTACTGTATGGAAAGTTTTGTCTCTGTGTAAACAGCTTGTGTAAGTATAAAGAATGATGATCATGTGATGTTTGATAGTTTAAAGTGGAGATGTTGAGACATTAGACACAGATGTTTTACTTTAGGTCTAATGTTATTTTGAAAATCACTTGGGGAAAAATGTAATAAAGAATAAATTGATTTTTTTTAAAGAAATAGAAATTATATCACTATCCTTTAGCTTATTTACTTTATTTTGTTATTAATGGTTTAACCACTATAAATTATCATGGACCTTTAACTTAATACTTAGTTTTTATAAATACAATTCAGTCACATAAATTATATACCTAATCTATTTCTTTTGAAAATAATTGCAGTGGCCAATGTAGATAGATATAATGCAAGTAAAAGCTTTCACTCTGTGGGTACTGTCTTACTATTCATCAAAAATCTTCATTTATCTCCTAAAATCCTCTATAATATTTCTCTTTATATATATTGTGTATTTAATTTATTTTCCATTTAAAAAAAAAAATGGGAAAAATATTTCATTTATTAACAGAAAAGATATTTAAAAAGGTTAAAATAATTTTATTTCTTTAAATTGTTTTATTTTATCATTTTAAAAAATAAAAATGTGAAGGGAAAAACAATAATATCAATATTTATTTTATTAAATTAAGATTAAGTTACAAGTTATATATGTATTGTTAACTATTTTTGTTGATAATTTTGTAAACACTTTATATGCATGTTGAAAACATCTGCATTATATATGTTTGTGTGCGTATGTGTTAAAAATTTATTATAGAGAGTTTGCTGTTATCCACAAATTTTAATATCTATTCCAAAATTTGAAAACAAATTCTACAGAACAGAGCAAAATACTATAGCTAAATGATAGCATTTATTATTACTGGTGATAGTTTATCACTGCTTGTCATTTCTTTATTTTACCATTTTATATTTAGGGTATATTTACATCCATACATGATATTTTATAGATTGCTTTCTATTGTAATTTTATCTCATATAGATTACAATCTGAGTTTAATAAGCATTTATTTTTATAGCATCTGTATATAATTGTAATTACATTCCTATCGGCCTTTCAAGCCAATTGTGCAAACGCTTTGCGAGTGTTAAATAATAAATGAATACCCTCTGACCAATACAAGATATAGAATCTATGCAGGAATAAAAAGAATCCTCTTATTCCTATGACTCAAATATTTATATATGAGCAAATCTGAAGTACTGGCACAGAAGGCGTGATGATAGAATGGTCACTTTAAATTACTATATACAATGTCTGAATGAACAATTCAAAACAAAGCAAAACTCTCCATATAATAGTGCCATCTTGTGCTAACAAGAGCAATCAATGGATGCCAGAAGGCTTGTGCATAAAATCCCTATCTAGTGATCATGTGATGTTTAGTGGTTTAATGTCTAAATGAATGACGCTGATGAAATTTTCTAGAATTTACTAAACGTCATTCCACCTGAAACTTAATCATATATATAAATAAGCATCATTCATTCAGACATTGCATATAGTAATTTAAAGTGACCGTTCTATCGTCATGCCTTCTGTGCCAGTACTTCAGATTTGCTCATATATAAATATTTGAGTCATAGGAATAAGAGGATTCTTTTTATTCCTGCATAAATTCTATATCTTGTATTGGTCAGAGGGTATTCATTTATTATTTAACACTTGCAAAGCATTTGCACAATTGGCTTGAAAGGCCAATATGAATGTAATCTGAGTTTAACTAAAAGAAATGCAGCATTTTGAATTATTTTGTTATAATATGCAAACATTTTTTGTTAATTTAATAATATATTTTAGTATATGAATTGGTTATAGTTATTTTAAAATATCATTCAATTATTTTAGGTGATTTTAGAAATGTTTAATTACGAATGTTTTTATATTTTATAGGCATAATTATTTAAAGTATATCATCACTGAATGGCTATATGAAGAAACGTTTGTTATTGTATAAACGAAAAACTTAAATAAAAATTACAATACTAAAAATCGCTATTGTCCTAGGGTTATAAAGCTTATTAATTAATCAAACTTTTAGTTGCTAATCTCTTTGCAAAAAGGGAGGAAGTTGTTGTTTTTACAATTTTATTCAAAATTAATTGAATATTGAAAAAAGGAAATAGGAAATAATATCTTTTTTATGTAAAATAAAATTGTAATAAATTTATGAAAATATTATTTTTTCTGATACCTTTTTATCTCATCAACTTTAATGAATGTTAAATTACTCTTGTTTAAAACTGGTTTGATTAGTATTCGATTTGTGAAATTTATTTGCTTATTTATTTGATAATATGTGAATATAATTAAAATAGCAATGTATATCAGCTGATGTGATAGAAATCTCATGTATTTGCACCAATTAGTCCTTTGATAAAAAATATTGGAATAAAGTTCTTAATCTTCATTTATCATCGTCACCATTATCAATCCATTGCAGGATAAAGGTCTCTCTAAGTTCAATCTGTCATCTTCAATCTGTAGCCTTTCTTCTCCACATCACCCTTACACACTCCCTTAATTCATCCAGCCATCTCATTCATGGTGTCTTTCTGGGTCTTTTACATTTTTTTGGAATCCTGTTTAACATTTCAACTGTCCATCTATCATTGTCTCTCCTAGAAATATGTCCATTTAATATGTCTTTTAATTTTTTCAATGATGTTAATAACACCTGTTTGTTTTCTTACCCATGTATTGCATTTTTGATTTCTTCTTGTTACTTTTAATATGCATATGTCCATATTTCTTTGAGTAGTCTGAAGTCTAGGCATTGCTCTTCTATTAAGCATCCAAATGTTAGATCCATAAATAAAAGCTGGTAAAGCACATTTATTAAAAAAATTTCTTTTAAAATTCATAGGCATATTTCCTTTTAATATTAAAATATTTCTACCAACCAAATTTAATTATATGATTAATTTCATCCATTATGTTTCCACCTGGGGAAATAATCTGACCAAGGTATTTTTAGTTGTTAACTTTTTCTAATTCATTATTATCAATCTTTTTTTTCATATTTTGGGCAAATCCATTAAATACTACTTTAGTCTTTTTAATGTTTAATTTTAGTCCTACTTTCTTACTTAAATCTGATAACTATTGCAATATTTCCTGAAGCTCTGAAACATTATTTTCAAAAACAACTACATCATTTGCAAAATCTAAATGACTTAAATAATCTCCATTTAGTTTTATTCCTTTAGTTTTTTATTTTAACCCACAAAATATTTTTGCAGCACTGCTGTAAAAAGTTTTGGGGATATAGAGTAATCCTGTCTTACATCCTTCTCAATTATAATGGGACAACTCGATTAACCTTACCTGCCATACCCTGTTGTGGCACCAGATATAATGGACGGCCATACACAGATGTCCCGGTCCAAAAATACACTTGGATACCTCTATCAACTGTAACATCTTCATGCCTAACACATTGTGTGCTAGATATAATGGAACCTGCCACCCCAAAGTTAAAGATGCCAGATCTACCAGAACCACAAGGTACACCATATGATGACATGAATATGACTAAGTAGTTAGATAACTTGGATGAAATGTGTCAACCCAACTACAACAAGTCCTATTCTAAATTTGTGATTTGACAAGACATTTGGGTGTGTCAGATGTTACAGAATTAGCAATGACATGTAATAAAATGAGCGCATCTCACTACTATCAGCTCTGAGCCTTCAAATAGGATGCTAAAAATGTCACAATGAAATGCCCAGTTCCAAGTCACATCTACCTTCAATATACTAACTTATAATTTACTTAAAAATATTTCAATGTACCTTAGACCAGTGCATATTCATTACATCTCCCTTCTAAACCCCATTACACCACAGAATTTGAACTCAGGGAGTTCTTACAATCAGCTCTCTTTAGGGGTGGACCTACTCAATTATAAACTCAATCTTCCCAATCATATAAGCCCAGATATAGGAAAATACTGATGATGATCAATTATTTATAAAAGCAATACACAATGATGATGATCATCATCAAACCTATAGTAGTGTAAATTCATAATGTGATAATGATGATCAACATTTAATGGTATCAATGCACAGTAATGAATGACCAACAGAGATCAGATTGATTTAAACAACTAATTTATTAACAACATAAAAAGAAAAAATATTTACAAACAAGAAATAATAAAATAGATTAATACTTAGTTATCAAAAAATATTTTCCTTATCATCTTGGTGACTTCATACAAGAAAAAACACAATAATTTGACTTATATTATATACAACATTATATTCTGTAATTCATTAAATATATAAATATCACACAAAATAAAGAAAATCACAGTAAAAGCTCATTAAGTATAAAATTACCCCATTATAATAATTATTACAATATTTATAAGCTAGGATAAATATATCTCACTATAACTGCTCACTCACATTTATCTATATGTAGGTTAAAGTTATGATAGAAATTAATGACAGCTAAATACCATTTATTCACAAGGATAAATTGTATATTCAGAATAAATAAAATTACAAGTAAATATTAGTAAAATTAATTAATAGATTATCTATCTAGTCTTGTTGTCTTAAAGTCTTTCCCTCAATATTATATATATATATATAAATCTTACTTGAGATAAGGTCATCTGGGTGGATTAATGTTGACTTCTAGAGGAATCTACAAATTTACTTTATTAATATATATATATATATATATATATATATATATATATATATATTAATTGAAGAGGATTCCTTTATTAAATTTAAATCAACAAGACATTTCTCCATCCATTGGTTCGCTTTTAAGTTGTAGGTGATCAAATTTGGAAAAATACATTTTAAATTCACAATAAATAAAAAACAATACATAAACTTTCAAATAAAAAAAATTACAAAAGCAAAAGAAAAAAAGAATCATCACATGAATTAAATATATAATTTATCTTGTAAAGCAAGCATTCAGTCAAAAAAATGTCAATATTCATGGCTAAAAATTCCAGTTCACCCACTCTCTTGTTGTTATTTATATATACGAAATATCTTTCCTCATCCTATGAATCCATGGAAAAATGGTGGTGCACCAGCGTTTCTAAAATAGACATTCTGATGACAAATGTTATAATTTCATAATCAAGCAATGATGTAGAAATTAGTTAAAAAAAATCCCACAGCATTAGATTTTTCTACCCCAAATACATGATAATGTTTCCTTTATTATAAAGTATATTTATAACTTGGCTTGATTATATATATATATATATATATATATATATGGCTTGATTATATATATATAAAATAGCTTTTAAAAAAAGAAGTTACTTTTTAGTACTTTCAGATTTTCTTTGCATTAATACTATTATAATCAAATTTAACTTGTAGAAGAACTTAATTCACTAGTTCATTACTATTAATTTTAAATTAAAGTTTAACTTCTGGAAACTACAAACATTTTCCCTTTAAATGCCAAAAAGGTATTTTCTTCTTTCAAAAGAAATAAAAACATAACTTTTCTCACTGTCTGTTCAATTCCTGGTCTCTTTTAGAACCATCGTCTGCTGTTTTTTCAATTGTAAAAAGAAACACACTTTCATCACATGATTTCTAAAAACCATATTATTACAAATTAAAAATAAAAAAATCAAATTATAAAATATTATAGTCAAAATAAAAGTCATAGATCAATTCATAGATCACATGACCCTATCTCTTAAGCTTGTAAGTTATAAACAGTGAGGATTGCCAATTCCTCTACAAGCTTTATGATAAATGCTTAGCCAGAGCCAGCACTTAAAATATCTCTGTCAGGAACCCCTTCCCAAACCCCTGACCATGGTTTCGTGCTTTGGCACTCCTCAGAGAGGTGTCAGGGTAGGTTCAGACACTAGATCTAAAAATACCAACCCAAAGCCAAGCACTTAGCTAAAAGTTATCTATTGAGTGGAAAATCTGAAATTTTCAGACATGTACATGTCTTCAAACCCAGCTATCCAACTCAAATAGCTATATGGGGCTGATAGATCTTCAGCCATGCCATATAGTAGTAGTCATAGCAATATAAAATTGCATAAGACTTTTTGGCAGAGACTATAAATAGTCAAAATAAAAGTCATAGATCAATTCATAGATCACATGACCCTATCTCTTAAGCTTGTAAGTTATAAACAGTGAGGATTGCCAATTCCTCTACAAGCTTTATGATAAATGCTTAGCCAGAGCCAGCACTTAAAATATCTCTGTCAGGAACCCCTCCCCAAACCCCTGACCATGGTTTCGTGCTTTGGCACTCCTCAGAGAGGTGTCAGGGTAGGTTCAGACACTAGATCTAAAAATACCAACCCAAAGCCAAGCACTTAGCTAAAAGTTATCTATTGAGTGGAAAATCTGAAATTTTCAGACATGTACATGTCTTCAAACCCAGCTATCCAACTCAAATAGCTATATGGGGCTGATAGATCTTCAGCCATGCCATATAGTAGTAGTCATAGCAATATAAAATTGCATAAGACTTTTTTGGCAGAGACTATAAATAGTCAAAATAAAAGTCATAGATCAATTCATAGATCACATGACCCTATCTCTTAAGCTTGTAAGTTATAAACAGTGAGGATTGCCAATTCCTCTACAAGCTTTATGATAAATGCTTAGCCAGAGCCAGCACTTAAAATATCTCTGTCAGGAACCCCTCCCAAACCCCTGACCATGGTTTCGTGCTTTGGCACTCCTCAGAGAGGTGTCAGGGTAGGTTCAGACACTAGATCTAAAAATACCAACCCAAAGCCAAGCACTTAGCTAAAAGTTATCTATTGAGTGGAAAATCTGAAATTTTCAGACATGTACATGTCTTCAAACCCAGCTATCCAACTCAAATAGCTATATGGGGCTGATAGATCTTCAGCCATGCCATATAGTAGTAGTCATAGCAATATAAAATTGCATAAGACTTTTTGGCAGAGACTATAAATAGTCAAAATAAAAGTCATAGATCAATTCATAGATCACATGACCCTATCTCTTAAGCTTGTAAGTTATAAACAGTGAGGATTGCCAATTCCTCTACAAGCTTTATGATAAATGCTTAGCCAGAGCCAGCACTTAAAATATCTCTGTCAGGAACCCCTTCCCAAACCCCTGACCATGGTTTCGTGCTTTGGCACTCCTCAGAGAGGTGTCAGGGTGGAAGAGTATTTTTAGATCTAGTGTCTGAACCTACCCTGACACCTCTCTGAGGAGTGCCAAAGCACGAAACCATGGTCAGGGGTTTGGGAAGGGGTTCCTGACAGAGATATTTTAAGTGCTGGCTCTGGCTAAGCATTTATCATAAAGCTTGTAGAGGAATTGGCAATCCTCACTGTTTATAACTTACAAGCTTAAGAGATAGGGTCATGTGATCTATGAATTGATCTATGACTTTTATTTTGACTATTTATAGTCTCTGCCAAAAAGTCTTATGCAATTTTATATTGCTATGACTACTACTATATGGCATGGCTGAAGATCTATCAGCCCCATATAGCTATTTGAGTTGGATAGCTGGGTTTGAAGACATGTACATGTCTGAAAATTTCAGATTTTCCACTCAATAGATAACTTTTAGCTAAGTGCTTGGCTTTGGGTTGGTATTTTTAGATCTAGTGTCTGAACCTACCCTGACACCTCTCTGAGGAGTGCCAAAGCACGAAACCATGGTCAGGGGTTTGGGGAGGGGTTCCTGACAGAGATATTTTAAGTGCTGGCTCTGGCTAAGCATTTATCATAAAGCTTGTAGAGGAATTGGCAATCCTCACTGTTTATAACTTACAAGCTTAAGAGATAGGGTCATGTGATCTATGAATTGATCTATGACTTTTATTTTGACTATTTATAGTCTCTGCCAAAAAGTCTTATGCAATTTTATATTGCTATGACTACTACTATATGGCATGGCTGAAGATCTATCAGCCCCATATAGCTATTTGAGTTGGATAGCTGGGTTTGAAGACATGTACATGTCTGAAAATTTCAGATTTTCCACTCAATAGATAACTTTTAGCTAAGTGCTTGGCTTTGGGTTGGTATTTTTAGATCTAGTGTCTGAACCTACCCTGACACCTCTCTGAGGAGTGCCAAAGCACGAAACCATGGTCAGGGGTTTGGGGAGGGGTTCCTGACAGAGATATTTTAAGTGCTGGCTCTGGCTAAGCATTTATCATAAAGCTTGTAGAGGAATTGGCAATCCTCACTGTTTATAAAATATTATATTTATTATTTCAAATTTGACCATTTATTAAAAATATTGACCTCATATAAATCTAATCTTTAATTATGTCTGTTCTATGTCAGTCAATTAGTATTTTTTTTAATTAATAAAATTAAATGAATAAACAAATAGAAAAACAATTCATTTCTACCAATAAACAAACATATTATTTTCTATGCCTATGTTTATCTACACACCATGTAAACAAACAATTTATTTACTTACTCACAAGAGATAAAAAAAAAAACAATCTCTCAAACATATCAGTCTATATGTATATTTATGAAGGTATGTATTACATTTATATAATCAAGTATGTAGGATATTTACCTTTCCTACCACTTGGTTTGAATTCAGATATTGAAGAAGATATTGGGTCAGGTGTGTAGGCTAGTTGTAAGCCATCTCTTACACAATATTAATCTTCTTAGTACCATTTTGTAATATAATTGTTTCTATTGCATTTTTATAAATATTCTTTACAATATGGTATTACCTGGGTCTATACATTGATGATCTAATGCTTTATTAACTGAAGAAATGCTTATAGAATCAAATACATTTATATAATCTATAAATTCAAAGAATAATGGCAACTTATATTTATTGGTCCTTTCTATGATTTCTTTTCAATGCTTGGATATGATCCACTATACTAAAATCACTTTTAAATCCAGCTTGTTCTTTTTTCTGGATGAAGTTTAAAGTTTATTATAGACAAGTTGTAATTATCTTAGTAAAAATTTTGAAATAAAACTGACAAAAGAGTGATAGGTGTAAACTTTATAATATCTTCTTTATCACCTTTTTAAAATATTATTATTAATAGAGCATTTTTCCAATCATCTGATACATCTTTATCATTTAGACATTTGGTAAAAAAAATTTATTTCTTCACCTGCTTTTAAAATATTGATTATAATTCCATCATTACCTGGAACTTTTCCCTTCTTGGTAAGTTTAATTGCATGTTTTACTTCTTCATTTAAAATCCTGGAAAATCCTGGTATAATAGTTATAGGAGGTACTTGTTCTTTATTACTATATAATTCTTGATAGAGCTCTTCAACACATTTTGTGATGACATCTCTTTTTTAGTAATAGAACTAACTTTTTTTTCTTATTGCAGATATGTTTCCTAGCAGCACTAAAATGTTGTTTTACATTCTTGAGACTTTTATTCTCTTCTATAACTTTCTTTAGCAATTTTATTTTTTTATACATTGTTAACAAAAATTATATCATTTTCTCAAATAGTTATTTATAAAAACTTATTATAGAAGACTTCTTAGAAGTTTTTTTTTATTTTGTGCGGAGAATTAAATATATAATTTGTAAATTAATTAATGATATTTTTTACTTGATAAATATATCAAATCTGCTATTGAATATTAAAATAATAAAGATCTATCATTTACATGTTTTTACTAGAAATTAATTTCTGAGGAGCAAAGACACTAAAAAATGTATGCATACTAAAGATCTGTTTTTAACCATAAACCCATAGAAATATATAAAGCCATATAATATTTGAATATAGCACTTACATGTTATCCTTACATAATTTGTTCACCTACATATACATATAATAGATTGTGTTGTTTAGATACTCAGTATTATCTAATTAATACTTATATAATTACTGGATTAGATATAATGATAAGATCAGTCATGATCTGGAAGATTAGTAAAATGCTTTGGATTTCACTAGCAATGTCTTGAAAAGACTCAGATTTAACTGTGGATTAATATTTATCATTTTCAATGTATATGATTAAGATCCAGTTGTGAAGATATCTCTCCAATAACTGATCACTATTAAATTCATTCATATCATTAAAAAATGAAGTTAATTGAGTTTATTATCCTTTTATTTTATCTTATTCAGCTTCATTGATTATAAAATTGTAGCAAATTAATGCAATCTGAAAATAATTATCAATATTATAATGTAAATAAAATATTATCTTTTTAATCTTTCATTCATTTATTAGTGAATATTAAATCACAATTTATTCATTCTTTATCAGATCACTTTCTTTTTGAAACACATTATAGATCTCACATAAACCAGCATGATTTGAAATTCTTTTAGGATTACTCTATGGGAAATGTTTTTTACAAAATAATAAAAAATAATTAAAATGTATGTGAATGTATTATGGATAATAATAGATTTATTATATATTGCTTATGTATATATTAGTAAAGGATATTATATCCTATAATTGATTTTTTTCAATTACTATTTACAATTATTTTTAACAGTCTTTCTGCAGCACAAAATAGGGCAATTCAATCACAATTTAAATTAACATTTTTATGGATATCTGTAGCATTTGTTTGATAGATTTGTGTTTCTTTGATCATAAAAACTAAAATATATATTAATGTATTAATTTTTAAAAAAAATCTGAAGGCAATTTGAGTTTATTTCATCATAAAAACTAAAATATATATATTGATTCATTATGTTAAAAACGATCTGAAGGCATTCATTTTATACAGAGAATCTAATACAAATGAACTACAAATGCTTCTTTGTTGTCAGGCTCCAAAAATTTTGCAAGAGTTTTTAAGAGCATTCATTATTTGTTTGACATTCATAGAAAAAAAAAATATATTGTCTATAGTTTGTTTATGTATTTATAATTATTTTAGCAAAATGTTTAGGAAATATTTGTTTTTTTGATGAGAATATTATCCTGAAGTTAATATTTTATTTAAAAATATTTGTTTTGGTTTTTTGGAATGTAAGTCAAGAATCTCTATAGCTACTATTTTTTGTTGATTTTTAATAAGTGGAATTTAACATTTTAAACTATAACTTCACTGCTTCATGTATTCTAAAGAAAAATGTATTTGGATTGTAGAAATGAATTCAAATAAAAAATAATTCCTTAAAAAAAATTTTTTTTTTTTTTTGGCAATAGTAAAATGACAAAAGTCATTGTTCTGATTATATATTTCTGTTTATTCGATTTTTTATATATGCACAATTAAAATATTCTTATTAAAAATGTTTTCATTTGTAAACTTATAGTTTTAAAAAATAAATTACAAATTTTAGGAATATATTGCAGAACAATAAAAAATTAAAAAGTAATGGTCACTAGAGGGTTAAAAAATGTTCATCATGAAAGAATTTATGTAGAATAGTAATTACATCATCTGATTTCATTTTAAAAGCTGAAATATTTAAATTAGTAATTTCAAAGACTATAATACTATTTAAAATTGTTCTCTTTAAATTAATTATTATTAATATGCTAGTTAAATTCCTTAATATCTACTTGTTTTAATATTGTCTTAGAGATTATTGGTTATTGAATTATATTATTACTGGGGATTCCTGTTAGTATTTTCAATTGAAGAGGCTTACAAATAGCTAAATTTTTACTCAGCTTTAAGCAATTTAATTATTTAATATTTATGAGGGAGGAAATGTTTTAAATTTATTTTTTAATTTTTAATTTAAAATTATAAAATATTTCACCATGTGGAATTGATTAAAAAAAAAGGAGGGATATAACTTTAGGATTAAACAGTCAAAACTCACTAATTAGTTTTTTCTATATTTTATTCTCTAGGGGCCCCATGTGCAGTATTTTTAATTGTTGTAGATTTACAAATAGGTGAATATCTTTTTTTACTTAGCCCTAAAAAATTTAATTGTTTTATATTTATCAGAAAAAAAAATGTTTGAAACATAATGTAAAATTATAAAAAAATTTCATACTGGATATGATAAAAAAAAAACAATTAATCAATAATTTTTTCAAAGCATTAAAACTCACTATATATATATATTTTCTGTATCCTTATTAACTAAAAGCCCCTGTGCAATATTTTTAATTGTTTTAGACTTACAAATAATTAATTTCTTTACTCAACTTTAAAAAAATTACTTAATATTTATGGGAGTGAAAAAAATGTAAATGTTAATTTAAAATTGGAGAAAATGAATTTAAAATTATCAGATAAATAACATTACTCAAAGTTATACTATTTTTTTTCTGTATTCTTGGTTTGTAGAGGTTCCTGTTTAATACTTTTAATTTTTGTGATTGATTTTATTTACCTTTAAAAAAGTTATTCATATTTATGAGAGAAAATAAATAAATTAAAACATACTTTCTATATAAAAGCATTTTCGCAATTAACAAAATTCCAGGTTTTTTTTTTTATTATTAATTAAATAAAGTTTTAAATTAAAGCATAACGCAAATATGTTTTTCTTTTTATATATTATCTTTGTGGTCTATATTTTGTAAATTACAAAAGTCATAATAACTCATAAAATAAAAGTGTGCTACCACTTGAGTTGAATTTTTTTGAATTGTTAATGATGAGAGTTGATACATTGATGTAAATACCCAGAGGCTAAATATAATGAAATTATTCATGGAAATATAGTATAGATATATTTTAAAACAATTCTACCATTTTCAATATACTAATATAAGAATAATAAATAACAGTTGTAGCTGGTTTACAACATGACTAATCTTGATTAGCATTTACAGTTAAAATTTACAGAATCAAAATCATATCAAATTATTTGTGAACATAGCTAACTATAGCAGGCATTTATTTATTGTTGTATTAAAAATTGTAGATTTAATTCCAATGTTTTGTTTTATTATATATATTATTCTTACTGATATTATATGTAATGAATATGAAAAAACACATCATAACTGTACTATATTTAAAGTATAGAATAATTTGAACACTATCTACTGCTTTCATAACATAAAAGAGACAGTATACATTTTCATAACAGTTAGTAATACTTAAAATCGATTATATTTTAAGAATAGCATCACAGAAATGATACTTAGTTATTCCATAATTTATTACTCTTTATAATGAATAGCAATTACAAAATTACATATATAGTTTGAGTGCATTTATGTAAGTTCATTTTAAAAATATATTTATAAAATACATTTATACATAATTATTTATTTTTAGCCACTTAAATAAAGGAACAACATATGATGATCCAAGGCATATTCTTGAATATGAACCTCCAAAACCTCGTGAAGTTGAATTAAAACGAGATTCTCTAATGGGTTTTGGATTTGTTGCAGGAAGTGAAAAACCAGTTATAGTGCGATTTGTTACTGAAGGTAAGACATTATGTGTGTGTATAAATATATTGTGAAATATATATATATATACGTGTGTGTATAAATATATTGTGAAATATACATATATATGTGTGTTACATATAAAACATTTTAAATGCTTATTTAAAAATAAAAAAAATGTATATTTTTTTATATAAAAAAAAAAAGTTTAATAGATAAAAGTAAAGATATATATTTCTTAATAAAGCAAAAGTCTGATTAAAGCCCATTGTAGTGTAGGAATTTTATCAGTTACTTTTTAAAAAAACCACTTATCTATTCGTTTGACTAAAAGAAAATTCTGATGGATTATGAAAACAAAGAAACTACATTATAAATTTAAATATGTAAAGATAATGTAAGGATTATAAAATTATTTAATGAAAAGAATTTAATTGTAAATGATTGTGCAAATGCTTACTTTAACTATTTAGATATTTAATTACAGATCAAAATATTTGGTAAATTATCTGATCAGGAAGAGGATTATGTTTTGCTAGAAATTAGTAATATGTCCAACTGATTAGATAATAATATTAATCAAGGTTGTAATAATAAACTAATTAATTAAAAAAACAATTTGAAAAACTAATTAATAATGTGAATAGGTACTTGAGTGCTAAATCTGTAGCACAGAGCATATGTTAGACCTTTAGTGCCTGTTCACATTCATATAAATTCACTGTTTGTGACGTGACCAAAATACTATGTACACAGATCTTTTTTCCACAAAAAAACAAAATGTGTACATGGATCTTTTTTCAGAAAAAGTCAACAATTACAAAGTTATTGGGAGGTTCATATGAATGTCAACAGCCACAGTAAGTCTAATACATGCTCTGTGTTGCAGGACTAAAAATAAGTGGATAAATAAACACCAAACAAACAATTAATTATTTAAAAATTCATTATAAAATGTGACATAGTTTAAATATATACCAAACAAACAATAAATAATTTTAAAATACATTAATAATCATTAATGAATTTAGAGTTCCATGTGCAGTCATTATTACATCTGATTGGCTGCCACGTAAGCATTTTTAAGGCTCATCAATCAAAGGTTTCAGCCTTTTACATTATTATTATATCATTTGCTTGCACATTATAAATTTAATATATTTTGAAATACATTATAAAATTTGATATAGTTTAAATATACACCAAAGAAACAATCAATGATTTTGATGTGTAAGTAATTTGTATAAAAATACATAAAGTACATTACCAACAAAATGTAGATCTGCAGTAAAAATTTTTGCAACAAAAATGAAAACACTTGATTGCAAAGAATTCTGGGATTTTCATAAAACTGCTACTAAACATCAATTTTTTTTTATAAAGAAATTAAAGCAAAAACTACAAAAAAGACATATTAATTATTACACATACATCAAATAAACAGTAAATAATTTTCACTTTTAAATGTCTTTTTATAAAGAATATTACACATGCACCACATGAACAGTAAATGATTTTGACTTTTAAATGGCTTTTTTTTAATTTTATAAAGAAAGTAAAAAAAAACTCCTTTATAAAAGGGCATATTAATTGTTACACATACACTAGACAAACAGTAAATGATTTTGAATTTTAAGTAATTTTGAACAAGTTTTAAAAATTAAATTTTTTTTTTTTAAGAATGAAGTCATTTATTTAAAAAATTAGTTATTTAAATATACACAAAACAAACAATAAATGATTATGATTTTGAATTAATTTTGATAAAAATACATTAACTATATTTCTATGACACTTATCATGTAATATATACTACACAAAATGGAAATCTGCAGAAAAAATTTTCACTCCAAAAATAAAACCACTTGATTGCAAAGTATGCTGAGATTTTCATAAAACTGCTATGTTTTTTTTTTTTATAAAGGAATTAACCCAAAAATTACAAAATAAAAGACATAATAATTACTTAATACACTGTTATTAAATTTGTATTTATTCAGGTGGAAACATTTCTTTCATGTCTTTCAGTATTGCTAAGAATACATTGTCATTTTTGTGTAGTCTTCTCCACATAAATTTCATTAGGTAGGAGTCCAGATGTTGTTTTGCTGTCCCTCATTGCTGCTTATTTGACCATTTGGCAGAACCCCACACTCTCTCAATAATTTGAGTATGAACTCTTGATTCTGGACAAATGAAATTATATGTGTGATTGACTTGGAAATGGTAGTAACTGGCTTCATTTAGTTCATCAGTTTTATATGCCTTCCAACAGTCTCAATATATGATTGATCCCTGTTCAACATTATGTAAAATGGCTTCCATGAGAGTCTTAGCTGTTTTGTATTAAATTTTGATGATAAAAACATTCATCTGTTTCTCTATATAAGCCACCAAACATCCATTGCTCAGGCAGAATTTGGCCTGCTTGATTTTTTCTTTTGAAAAATAGACTCTCATCAATTTTCATGATTTTGTTCACACCTCCAATTTTTTGGTTTTGCCATTGTAACATGGCATTGGTACAAATTTCTCTCATGTAGTTATTCCAATCAATGACTGTTTTACCTGCTATTCCAAACTCATGTTCTTCCCAATCTAAAGAAGTTAGTTTCCAAGATCAACTATATATGAATCGGATTGCAGTTAACAGAGGAATTCTTGTACCGAATTTTGCTAAAAAAAATTTGATTAAATATTTCACAATAAATAAGAATATCAAGTGATCCATGTAAAACCAAGGGTATACTTCCATAAAAGCAATATGCAAGGGGGTAATTGTTATTTTTTTAGATGCCAAATATTAGTTTTGAATAATTTCAATATTACATTTATTTATTAGAATTTAACAAACAATTGTGAATTGTTTTAGTGATGACCATAATTCCAAGTACAACTAAAATAGAGTTTGTGACAGAACAGTCAGTAAGATCATAAGTAGTCACACTTTACTAAATTGGAATATTTACAAAAAAATCAAAATGAGTAAATTGTTGATTAAATCCACAGAAGCGCTAGTAATTAGAAATTGGGCACATGTATAAATAATATTTCCAAAACTAAAAAAAATGTGCTAGAAATATTAGATAATTAAATATTTAGTTTTAATAAATATTTTTAAAATAATAGAATATAAAACATAATGAATGTATTGATGTTAAAATATTAATAAAATTGTATTAATCTAATAATATTTATTGACAAATACTTATTGCTCTAATAAGGTTTGTTAATAAATAGATAAATGCATTTCATTTATTTGTTTATAATAAATTGATGTTAAACATTTTTATTATTATTATTATTTTATTGTTTTGTATTTCACAATGAATATACATTCCCACCAATTGAGAGAAAAAACATAGGATCTCATCTCATTATTTACAGTACTATGAAGATACCTCAGAAATTAACTAAAAGGAGATATGTATTGTGAAAAAATTTTGACATGATAGGAGGAAACTTATAAATACTGAAAATTAAAATGATAGATCAATCTATAAAATTTTCAGTGTAGTAAGTTCAGTCATGTTTTTATCCAAAATGACCAGTTTTATAATTGCCTACCTGATGATGATGGGTAAAAAAAAATCTTGAAATCTATCCTAAATATGGTTAGGTCTCTACTCCATTTCAATAGCAGTTATGGACACATGTTAAACTAAATTATAGAAGAAAAAACACTTTTTTAAAAAACAAAATTTCAGTTAAGAAAATTTGAAATTTGTGCTTTTTTAAATTCTAAAATATCCAACTAAATTTGTTTAAAAAAATAAACTGCTAAACTGTGTTTCTCCAATTTCAAAGGAATATATTTTTAATATGTGTTTCAATAAAATTTTAGGTTATTATCCCACTTTCTTATCCAGTAAAGGAAATGCTTGGCAAAAGATTACGGAAGTGCCTCATATATAAAGGAATAAATAATATACTGTCATTGAATAGAAATAATTGAAATAATTTTCTTTAAAACATCAAAAGCATGAAAGCAGTATAGTAATTATTTTGACAGAGTTACTTAAAGATTTTATTTGTTTATAAGTATAACTATCAAAAATGTTAGGGAGATTAAAAAAATTCAAGATATACATGTTATATTTGAAATGAATATCTTCCAAAATGAATTAATTTGATTATTATGATTTTAATCCTCAGTAAACATGATGCTACAAATCGTTAAATGTACTGTCATTTGAGAGTCCTATTTAAATTTGGGAATATTCAATATTTGATTTTCATATAAACTTTATATGAACGTTTCATTAGCTATTTATAATAAATTATTAGAGTAGTAAATATATTAAATCTAACCATAAAGCTCCCTTGGAAATCCAGCTAGTATATTTTATATTCAATATTTAAGAGTAAAGTGTGATAGATAGCTAAAAATGATTACATATTAAATCTTTATTAGGGAGAGAGATTGCATTTTTTTAATCATTCTTTTACATTTCTTCAAGATATAAATAGTAAGTTATATTTCATCATTCGTGTGTTTTTTTTAAAGTTCCTTTCGCGATCTATGTTTGAGTAAAGCTATCTAGAATAAATAGTATATTTTTAGGATAAAGGTTATTCATATTTGATTCACAAATACTAGGTGTTAAAATACATGCTAAAATTTAAAAGTATGAGTAGAGATTTGCTGTTGTGATATAATTTTATATACCAGTTCCACTAGCGTGGTGGAAAGGTATTAAAATATTCTATTGCATAGGTGTTTGTTAAATAAACCTTACAATAATTAAAATTTGAATTCAACTTCAAATGGATAAAGGAAGTAACAAATATGTAAATATTAAATTTATAGTTTTGAAATACTTAATTCTTATATATGTTCAAAGTAAAAGTAGGATGAAAATTGCAATCCATCTCCTACAACATGCGCATTATATTTCCACACATACCGTGAATTTATACATCCAATGTAAATAAAATGAATATACCACATATTTTTTCAAAAGAGCTGAAAAAATTTATCTTTAATATTTGTTGTCCTATGGAGATAATTCATATTATAAATATTTATCTTTAATATTTGCTGTCTTATAATGATGATTTGTATTTTATTATTATATTTTGTCATTTACATGAAATAAACAATTTCGTTATTTTTGTTGAATTATATGATATTATTCTTTAATCATCATTTTGATATCATTTAAGTTCCAGTCAAAACATCCCATTTCTGATTCATTTAAGATTACTTAAATATTTTATTATATTTGTTATTTGAGTCCAGGAAGTTAAAAGTAGAATGCATACATAAAAATTCCTTATACGCATATTCATCTTGATAGTAGTAAATGTTTATTAAAGAAAAGCCCTGAGATAATTATTATCAGCTTCATTGCCTTCTTTCATATTTGCACTTTATAAAAATGTATATATATTTTTATTTTTTGTAATAAATTAGACATTTCATTTAAAATTGTATGTCCTGTAATTTTTTGTGGGAATTCAAAATGGCTGTTCAGGTCTCTAAGGGTTAAAGCATTCATATCTTGTACATACTCCATTACTAGCCATAAAGTTACTGTAAGTGGGTTAATAAGTATCATCCACCTGGTTGTACAATAAATCTTTGGCTTGCATTGTGTTCACTCTCATGATTAACAAATTATAAATGTTTGCAAGATATAATATATATGACTGTGGTGTCACACCTCATTTCCATGTTTTTCTATTTATTTATTCTGTTATAATAAGTGTAATAATGCTCAAGGCTAGATAGGTTCCATAAGTAAATTCATAGAAACCAGACAATTACAACATCAATAACAAGCAACAATCTCAATCTCTCATCAAGGCAATCTTCTTTTTACAATAAAGGTGAAATGTCATCTTTATTTATGAACCAATATATTTATATAGACACTAAATATTGTGACTTGATTACAGAGATTGAAATTATTATTCTGAATGCAGATTAACAAATAGTCAATTATAGCATTCAAACTGCAATTATAGCTTTCAAATTGCATTCCAACAAACTATTACTTAAAAATGAATGTAATAAGATTGTTGATTGTTACCGAAATTGAGATTGTCTGAGTGTTGACCAGTTTTTATGAATTTACTTATAAGCCTATCTAGCCTTGGGCATTATTACAGTAATTATTTAAGTAATAGTTTGTTGGAGTGCAATTTGAGGAAGTTATAATTACAATTTGAATGCTATCATTTATTATTTGTTAGTCTGCATTCAGAATAGCTTATACTTATCTGTTTAACGAGATTATCAACTTGCAATTTTTAGTGTCTACAAAAGTATATTGGACCATAAATAAAGGTGGGATTCTACATAAATGTCTTCAAATCCACTTATAAAATACAGCTTGATTAAAGCTATTGGTAAGCTCCATCTAGCGATCATTTAAATGCAAGCTTAAAATCAAGTTATGAAATTTATGACTTGTTTTATTAATTATTTATTTTATATATCGCTGGTGATAGTCATAAGCGCTTGAGAGATTTGCACTCTCTCAGTTTAATTCCCATTAATTATTATAAATGTACCTTTGAAGGCATTTGCAATGCTATATTGCAGAGGCTATTACTATATGGTAAAACTGAGCTGAATTCAGACCCATATAGCTATCTTGTTTGTAAAGCTGGATTTGAAGACATTTACATGTCTGAAAAGTTCAGGCTTTCAAATTGATAGAAATTTGTTTTATAAGTGCTGACTTTTTGTTATTATTTTAGATATAATTTCTAGAGTCCCAGCACTCCACTGAGGTGAGCCATAAGCTTGAAACCAATTGGTCTAAAGATAGGGACTTTCCGATAGAGATTTTGAATTCTTTCTTTTTCGGCATTTATAAAATAAAGCTTGATTAGAGCTATTGGTAAGCTCCATCAAATGATCATTTAAATGCAAGCTTAAAAGCAAAATTATGAAATTTATGACTTATATATATATATATATATATATATCACTAGAAGTTGTTATAAAAATAGGGATCAACTTAATTAATTTTTGGACATAAGCAATATCTAATGACTTTTATACAAAAAAAAATATGTATATAGTAAATATATGTGTACATAATTATATATGTACAATAAATCAGAAACTAAATTTAACATTTAAATTGATAGATTTATTTTTATTTTAAATTACTTTTTTTTTTTAAAAAATGCTAAAAACAAAAATGGGTGATCTTTTTTACCTTTTCAAGTGATTGTTTCAAATAATGTATTTTTTCTAGTTTTTATTTTTTTAAACAATTGTTTTAAAATTAAAATAAAAACAGTTTTAAATAGAAAACTTAGTTACTGATTTATTATACATATGTAATTATGTTTACATTTTAAATATAGTATATACAGTAGGTTTAAAATGGTTTAAGAAGTGTTATTAAATTGAAAGTAAAAAAATTAAACTGTCCTCATGCAACCATTATTTGAAACAAATACAAATTCTAAGAATAATTGTTAACTGCATAATGTGAAATTACTTTTCCATAAATTTTAATTTAATATGCTCGCTTTTAAGCTTTCATATTAAAATTGTGATAATACTAATTGAAAAAAGCACATTGCATGCTATTATAAATTTCAGTGAAGTTTGAAATCTAATACCTTGAAGCTGCACACAACATACAAAAAAAGGCAAAAATAGTACATATTTCAGTATGCACAAATTAGCATAAAAATAATTTTAAAACATTACTTCTGAAAATATATGCAGGAAATATATATTTTTGATAAAGATAAATAACATTTTTAATTAACTATTGATTATTATTATTAAAATTTTAATACATATATTTTACTTCTTTTTTTTTTTTTTTTTTGAAAATTGTTAAGGCTTGTGAAATTAAGTTTTTTTAATAATTCACTGTCTAAGGAAATTAAATCCATACCTGATAAACAATTTTTTGATATTTTTATTTCCCCCATAATATAAATTAGATATGTCTACACCTTCTGCATTTCGAGTATATTATCATATTATCTTAGTGAAATTTTAAATTTTATTTTTCAGTTTCACTAATATTTTAATGCTTTCCTCTATATTTCAAAAAATGTTATTAACAGGTTTTTATAATAACATTACAAACAATTCATCACTGGGTTTTCTTGTTTGTGTAATATAACTACATTACCAGTAATTTACCAAAAAGTGATCATCTAGGCAGTATGTAATTTGCCTATATTGAATATTTCTTATATATGTAATTAGAGGAATTTTAACTGAGGATTTCATAGATTATTCCATCTCAAGAAACCAATGTACATGACCACACGCATGCAAAATGATATATAATCTCCAATATATGTATTTCATGCAAAACAGGCACTCATCAGTTGGGCCTTTTTATTATGCCAAACATATGTACAATTAGTGCTCATTTTATGTTAAGAAAGCAATTCCTCAAACTTTAATGGACAAGCTTCAATTTTCTCACCCTGCCAACTATTCAACCATCTATTTTATTAAAAAGCCAATGACGAAATACTCAAAGCCCTTGTGGACATGATATTGTAGTTATATAAGGGGTTAGACTGAGTACTGTCTACATGAGTATCACTACCATATCAAATATAATAAGGGTTTTGATTGTTTTATCATTGATTATTTAATGACATAGTTGGAAGGATGAGAAGATTAAAATCTGTTCAATAAAGTTTGAAGAATTGCTATCTTAATATAAACTGAACCCTTATTGTATACATGCATGAGGGATTATGATTTGGCCCAACTGAGGTGTGCTTTTCTGCACTAAATATGTATATTAAAAATCATGTGTTTTTTCACATGTGTATGGCATTTGTATCAGTAGCTTCAGATGGAGTAGAGAATGAATAGACTGAAAAATCCTGATTTTAAATTTTTTTAATTACAGGTATAAGAAATATATAACATATTGCCTTAGAATTATACATATGGCTTGGGAAATAGATTACATATTATTATAAGTTTAGCCCACCCCCTTCTATTAATGCATAAAAAACATAATGATCTGTTAATATGAGGGATTAGAAATGACATAATATCTATATTGGCATGACTACAATATTAAATACAATAAAGGCTTTTATTGTTTCATCATTGGTTTTTCAATGAAATGGATGGCTGCATAGTTGGAAGGGTAAAAATATTAAAGCCTTTCCATTAACGTTTGAGAAATTTCTATCTTAGTTTGTTTAGTATTGATTATATATGTATGTGGTAGATTATGATCTGGTCCAACTGATGACTGCTGGTTCTGCAAGAAATATATATATATTGGGTATCATGTATGTGGTCATGTGTATTGTTTGTTTGAGATGGAGTGAAGGATGAATAGACTGAAAAATCCTGCATTCAAATCCCTCTAATTTCATAAAGTGATATATAAAAATAAGCAGATTGCAATTAAAAAGCAAAACTATACAGTTTACATAATAATCAAAATGGTATTTCTAAACAAAATCAATTAAAAATGATAATATTATAAATAAGATTTCATTCAGATAATTTAATTGTATCAAGTTTTATGTTTTTGGGTTTTTTTTTTCATGTGTCATAGCATCGACCGGGAAGTGAACCCGCTAACCCGGGACAACTGCTTGTAAGACAGCTGTGCTGACCTCTTGACCACCAACGCTCGACAAGTTTTATAGTTTTATGTTTTATGCAGTTTTGTTTCATAATATACAAATGGACTCAAAAGCTAAATGTTTATAAATGATTCTCATCGATATAAAATTTTTATAAAGTTTTTGTTCTTAACATGACATTTTAGTGGTTGAATATTATCTTATTTGCAGCAACTGACCAAATAATTATTTTATCATAAGTTTGTTATTGTTAATTGATGCAAAGCAAAATATCACATGACTTTTGTTGTTTATATTCTCTTTATTTCAGAGTCATTTCTATCTACTTGAACATAATATATTACAGCTAAATTTTATTTTTCTGACTTGAATAAAAAACAATAGGTTATCTAAAAATTTCAATTCTTGAATAGCATAAATTGAAGAACATTTGACCGCTTAATAAAAATGATATTAATGCATTATCTCCCATAAAAAGACCTGAATGAATTAAAGAAAAAAATACACTTAGATTATTTGAGGTGATTCATTTACAAGCACTTTGTATTCTAATATCTTGATTTTAAAGCCTCCTGACTGATATTTTTAAATATTTTTATAATAAATGTATTTTTTGTCTTCAAATGCTCAGCTAATGAAAATAAAAGAAAATTACTCAGTTTAGTCGGTTGAGTCAAATTGTTGCACTCAATACATCATTTTTGATGCTAAAACACCACCCGACTTCCTAATAATGAATATATAATTATTTTACATTTAAAACGTTTTTTTTTCCTTTGAAATATATACTTGACTGTGTAGAACTAAATGGAAATTGGCAATTACATCTTATCTCTTTAAAAAAAAATCATTTAAATAGATAAGCTATTGCAGACAATATTTACTTTCTTCTAAACAAGAGTATGTTTATTTAAAGTTTAAAAGAAAAGTCATTTAAAAAGTCATCTCTGCGTAAATACACTAAAAAGAAAGACTTTGACGTCTGAACAAAGTCAAGCCTTATTTAACTTAGAAGAAAATTGTCAAAAAAAAAATAGAAAAAAAATAATTACTGCTAATAACTTACTTGAATATCTGACTACGAAAGAAACAAAAAGGAAATAAATTGTATTATTATGTTTTCACTCTTGACTAATTTTTTTTATTGAAAAAACAACTATTTAATAAATACATAATTAAAGTCAAATGAAATCGATATATATATATATAATTGCAATATTGTTATAAGAAATAGAACATCAACCAGGCATTTTGTCAAATCAATATAATGAATTAATATTTATGTTTAAACATATAGATATATTCTTTTAAATTTTATTTCATTTAAATCACTCTGTTTATAAACATGATCACTTTTTTTTATTATTATTCTAGGGCTATCTATTGCAAGACGATTGAATAAATTCCATTACCATCTGATAACAACTCCAGCTCATAATAGATAGTTAATAGATAGTTCTCAAAAAAAAAAAAAGAATTGCTCATGTTTATTAATTTCTATTATTAATGTAAATGGATAACATAAACTGTGAAATCTTTTTCAATAAAGTTGATGGATTCATTGTAATATCATCAGTATGCTAGTCTTATTAACCAAGAACATCTTTAAACTTTTTATCCTTCTAAATAACAACAGATAAATATCATTTACCAATAGATTTTGGAAGACTAGTTATGAACCATCTACTTGAAAATTATTTTTAAATGTATTTGTTAAAACTAGAGATGCTTGAAATAAAACGTTCAAGTTTAACTCAGATTTGAAAAAAAAAAAAAAAACATTGTGATAGAATTATTAATGAATCTCTATATTTTTAGGCTTAATGAAACTTAGAAAATGTTAAAGATTACTATTCACTAATTAATATCTACTTGTTATTAATTAAAGACTAAAGATCTGAAAAAAATATGTATTTGTCATATGAGCATTTTTGCTTGATTTTGAAAACAAAAAAGAAAACATCATTGTAATTATGATAGGGACTTCTTTTAAAAAGGTGTATATAGGTGTCATATTTTTAATAATGAGAACATGTTTTAAATGTACATTTTATTCAGACTTGAGCTCCAGTCATGGACATTACAACAAATGAAAACATGTATTATTAATCTATAACGTTTTTTCACTAAAAAATTAAATTTATATATATATATACATGAGCATCTCTGGAGTAACTAGGTAAAGAAGCACTATGTATATTTATGCAATTTAATCATTTTCTGTAGTAGATTTTTTTTTTTGGGGAATTGTTTGGATTCTTATATCATTGTTTATTTTAGAATCTTAAATCTAGTACTAAATTATAAAACAATGAAGCCCAGAATAAAATGTGTCATTTACATGAACATATGTATATTATATTTCTTTTATAAATATTTATATATATTTATGATCTATAATATCTTAAAGGTGTATTTTATATTCCTGGAGTTTAGATGTAATTATAGGACATTTGAACCCAGACGTTCAAGCCCCTTTCAGCTATCCAATTTATCTCATACATGTAGTACGTATATTGGAGATCATTTATCTTTTTCATATGTATGTGGTCATGTGAATCGGTTGTATGAGCTAGATTGTACAGCTGAAAAAACCTTAAAAGTCTAGGTTCAAATCCCCTACAATTATATATAATCTAGTAACAAATATATTTTATTAAAACTTTAAAACTTTATTTACAAAATATAATATTATTATAAAATTATGATTAATTTCAAAAATAATTAGTAAAATGTTTTCTTTTTACTTTATTTGCAAGTTATTATATTAATGTAATAAGATTTTAATTACTTTGATAGTTAAATTCAAAATACTAGGCACAGTTTTATTCTAAGCATATTTTATAGACTAGAAACAATAAATGACTGACTCATTATTAATCATTATTGGCAGCTGATTATAAATGACTATAGTCATTCTAGCTTTAGAATTAAAAAAGAAAGACAAATGTCAAAACATTTTGGAATGCCTATAAAAGAATACATAAATAATAAAGAATAATCTAACTAGCACATGCTGATCCTATAAACTAATTATTTGACAACTTGTAATACTAAATTTTAATTTAATCTGCAGTAAACATTTATTTATACAAGACTTAAATATTCTAAGTAATTGTAGTTCTCTAATATATATTTAACAATATCCCCTTCCCCATTAAAAGCCATTAATAATTCATCATTTTAGAGATGTCTTTTGAATAATATTTGCAAAGTAAATGCGTTTTACTTTCTCAATGAACATCATATTTATATTTGCCACAAAAGATGTTTTAGGAATTCCTTTGCTTACTGGTGAATGTGTGTAAATATATATTGAAACAGAACATGTGTGAAGATTTATTTATTTTCAAATATATTTATACCTGGGTCTCTTTTTGTGTGGAATTTTGAATGCAATTTTGAAGTTATGCATTCATGTTTCTTTTTAATATCTTTTTATGCAGTTTTCTTTTATGTGATAAAGAAATTCATGTTTCACTTAAAATCGGGATTTCCCCATTTTATGTATACACATTAAATTTTACATACTTTAAATGCCTGTTTGAAAAAGGTTTAACAATAAATTTAGATGCCTTAGAAGATTTAGAAAAAGATAATGACACAGAAGTGGAACCTGAACCCGTTCGTTTCACAGCAAAAATGATTGGAGAGAGTCTTCAACTTTCTAATCAATTGGAAAGTCACTTTTTGTTAATGACATGAATTATGAATGAGCTCTTAAATTCCAATGAGTGATAAATAGTTGTATGTCTGTGTTATGTATGTGTATGTTTATATTTTCTTTTATACACATGGAGAAACTTTTAGACAGAAAAAAGTTACAAGTAAAAATATTTAAGAACTTTTAATTCTACTTAAAAAGAATGTATCTTTAAAATGTGTATGTTTATATTTTTTTATACACATATATACATGGAGAAACTTTTAGACAGAAAAAGGTTACAAGTAAACATATTTAAGAACTTTTAATTACTACTTAAAAAGAATGTATCTTAAAAGTTCTTAAATATTTTTACTTGTAACTTTTTTCTCTATATATATGTGTGTGTAAAAGAAAATTTAACCATTAATCATTATTAACACACTCCTGGAAGCATGTTATATTTATGTAGTTGCACTCGAGTAAGGGCATCATGAGCTTCATAAACAATTAGTAAAATCATTGTTTCAAAGTTTAATTACCAGTTACATTGTCAACAGAAAATCAAGTTGGTGCTAATTGTATTTTCTCTTGTGACGAATCTGATTTCTTACCAGTTTATAAATAAACTACATATTTTCAAATAGTGATAATGATGAAAATATGTATGAAAAAATGTAAAATAAATTATACAAAAAAACATATTGTTTTGAACAAAATTAAATAGTTAATAAAAAAAGTAAAAAAAGTTTGGCTTGTATCAATTTTTTTCAAATATTTGAAATTTTTTATTGGTCATACTTTATTTTTTTATTATTTTTTATGTGAATTTTAAAGTAATTTTACCTTGTTATTTTGGTTTTATGGAAATTAAGGAACACATCCCACATTTTTTAATGTATGTTAAGTCTATTTTTGTGTGATTTTTTAATGCAGATTTTCTGTGGAACCTATCTACCCCATAAAAAAGATCCAGGTGTATTTGAATCACATATTTAATTAGACATTTATAGTTTCACTATCATTATATCCAAAACATTATACTTACTGCCTATTGCAGAATATTTTTGATTAATTTTTTTCTACTGATCTTACTTCCATACAATACATTTGTTTAAAAGTTGTCCTACATACAATTAATTTGAATAAATATATTGTATCATTATAATGAAATACCATCTTTCTATTTGTTAAATGTATCAGGAGTGATTGAAGCACATGTTTACACTTTAACATAGATTCACAATATCAAATTGATAATCTTCACCTGCTATTAAAGTATTTGAAATTATTGAATATTTGCTGATAAATCAAAGCATTCAAAATACTTAAACATTCTACAAATCATTTTTTGAATTATAAAAAATAACTTAATTATAAATATAGTGCAAATCTAGAAGCTATGAAAATGAAATCTTTTTGCTTTCATTTGGTTTGTACTAAAAATTCCAACATTAAATTTATATAATATTTTGAAGTCTGCTTATTGAAGCTGCTACAGATCACTATCATAAAAATAAAAATGTATACTAGGTCTAATATGCATCATTACTTAACATCAGTTTTAATTTCAAATGTCTCATTTCCATAATTAGTAAAGCACTTACTTCCTCTCAAGCCATTATGAAGAAATTGTTTAATGTGAATAAAATTGAGGAAGGAGAACCAAATAATTTTAAAAAATGCAATTAGTCATCATAATTAACTGTATCAAATAAATAAATTTAAAAAACTCATATATATATATAAATCATAATTTTTCTCAGGCCATATCTCAATAACAAACAATTATAGTTTTTCTTGATTTTCTAAATTCACAGTGGATATCTGATAACCATTCATTTTTAATTTAAAGCAACCTTATTTAAAAAGTCCTTGAAGTTCCACTTTATGTAGCTAAAGAGTTCATTACAGTTATTGCAATCTTTTTTCCTTTTTTATATTTTTAAAAAATTGTAAGAATAGAAACGTATTTTTAAAATTAGATACTATAACTTTATGGGTCCATATATTTAAACAATTATTATTCTAATGATAAATAACAATCTATACTTTGTCCAATAATTTGTGCTTATAACTTTTCTTATAATAATGACTTCTTTTATTTTTTAATTTCTGGTTGTAATATAAACCATATCGCATTATGATGGTAAGTGTGCTCATATCAAATTCATTAATATTTTAATTTAGTCAATTTTTGACTTGCTCAAGAATTAATCATAGTTCTTTATAAGTCATAAAATTAGCATTACTGTTTTCAGTAATTTTTGATCATTGTTTACTACACATTAATATCTTCAAACAAAAGCTGTCTTTTGATATTATTAATTCATTAACATTATCTAACCCAGAATAAAAGATGATGTTTTTTGAATTTTTTTAATCTAATGTAAAAACAAAAAGTCATGTGTGCAAATTGTTTTTCGATAATATTAGCTTTTTCTCAATATATTTAGAAGTTCTAAGATATTAAGTTATATCTCACAATAAATATAAACTATGAATTCTTATTTTACTTGACAATATTTTATCCACCCTTTATCCAAAATAGAACTCTACCTACTCAATGAATTTTTTTTCTTCTGGATGGCAACTTTTACTAAGAGGATCTATATCAATCTTAACAATTCCCTGGTTATAGACTTTCTCTTAGGTAAAAATCTTCATGATTTATTTAAAACATATGGAATGGTTTTTTTTCTATTACAACTACAATTTCCTACTTTATCACTATTACCATGTCTGATATTACAGTTTTTCCTACTGCCCAAATAAAAAATCTGTCACAATAAACTAGTTAGATTTTGTAAGGCAATATTTTAAATTATAATTTTCTAAACTTTTCTACATCAGTAAAAAGCAATGGAATTCCTAAATATTTATTGTTAAACATAAAATTATCTCAACTTCAGTTTTAATGTGGATGTGTGTTCATTATTGTACTGTCTCATACAAAATTCAACTGAAGTCTACTAGTCTTTTCCCATCATCACCTTTTCAGTGACAATGTTTTTGCTTACTTTTCTCTGAATACTAACTGCTAAACATAGTATATATATATATATATATATATATATATATAGCAGTTACTATATTCAGCAGTTATATATATATATATATATATATATATATATATATATATTATCTAGAAGGTTAAAGTTATACAATAATTATTTCGATCAGATGTCTGTCTATCAGTGTTTATTAAAAAAAAAAAAAAACAATAAGATTTTAATAATTGTCTGAAAATTTGTAATGACAGTATTGTAGTTATAATTACATATTGATATATTTTTATGATTTAATTTTATTTGTTAAATGTTTTTTTTTTTTTAAATCAAACTTTTCCAAACTTTTCAAATGCACACACAACACTAATAATTGAATGTATTTGAAGTGTTTAAATAAGGTTTGTTTTTTTCTAAAAACATTTAAAAAATAATATTGGACGGTGAAAATGTTCCTGTATATAATTACAAGATTTTAGTACCATTGAGAGAACTAAAAAGTATTAATAGACTCTGAGTCCATGAATTGTTTTGTATTTATATACAACTGTATTTATATCCAACAAAAATGACTTGTACTCATATGACACATCCATCTTATTTACAATATAAACTTATTATTTAGTTAACAAATACCCAGCTTGATTCCATTTAAAATATTCTTTGTAATAATAAAATCAGAATAATTAGATTTTTGATGATTTGTCTGGAGAAGTCTTAAAATCTGATGGTATTATTGTTGGTCTGAAATTAATAGAATTATCACAAGTTAATGAACTCATGAAGAGATGCAATTACATTTTAAAATACGTTCATAAAAATAATAGAATAGAAAATATTCATCCAAATTACAATCAAGGATTTTAAAGAATAATTTGCCATTAATCACAACTCTATGATTAATGGTTAGTGAGATTAAAAAATCAAAAGAACTTTAGATATACAAATAAAAGTGTAATATTGTTAGCAAATATTACTTCTACCAATTTAGTCCAGACATTTGATCAATCTAACTGAAAATTTTTATGAAAGCATTTGAAAATGGTTCGTTAATTGTGTAAGTTTACTCATGTTGTATAACTCTTAAATGATTAATAATAAAAATATTATTGATAGCGGTAAATATGAAGCATTTGAACTGAAAAAACTGGTATTAAACAAGGTTGTTTATCAGCTTCGACTTTGTTCTTCATTTTTATGTGAGTAAGGTTTTAAATAGTTTTTAAATGATTTCACAAAGCTGTGATTATGATGCTGTAGGGATTTGATGCGTTTTTGATTTGAAGCAATTTAAAGCAAAACAAACTCTTTTTTTATTTCTATATTGTCGTTAGGTTAGTGATTACATTATTTTTGACAATTCATAATATGAAGTGGTGAATTTTCTAATGTTTTGCATTTAAGGTATAAAAAATTTGTTATAATAATTAAGGTTTAATACTCTATCAATTGACATTGAGAAAATGAATGAACATCATCTTGGCAATGTAAGTTTAAACATCTTTGTATATTTTTTTTAGATATAAAAAAAATATTTTAATATGATGTAATTTGCTTTTACATTTAATAATTAAAGAACATGTTTTATTTTATCAAAACAATACAAGTACTTCAACTAAATAAGTTTTTTTATAATTCCATCATAATCATTACATAGAAATGAAACATGAAAACTTTATCACCTTAATATAAAGGTACTAGAAAACATTTATTTAAAAATTCTCATCATTATTCTAAAAATATAATAACAAAATCATAAGACTAATTGGTATGTTTTTAAGCTTCTTGGAAATGATGCTATTGGATTTATAATTGCAAGAGCATATTTCCATTGGGTTGATCATATAAAGTAGACAAAGAATAACAAACTCACTGAAAAAATATTTTAATCATTTAAATCAAAGTATTCATAAATGATGCTAACATTTAGGACATTATAAAGACTATTTGAAAACCAATCTTTAATTGATGAAATATTAATTATTTTTATTAAAATGATATGATTGAGTATTCAATGAGAGTTAAATTTAGCAACAACATGAAAACTTTAGAATGAACATTTATTGCAGAAAGAGTTAAAAAATAGCATCATAAAATATCAAATAGATTGAATAATTGGATAATATACATAGTTTTATTAGTGACTTATATATTAGTTTTATGTCATTACAATTTTTCCTCTAATTTATTATACTTCTTTGTTTGTCTTTCAATTTTGTATGGGAGTTATAATTATAAAATTGAAGAAGTGTCTACATGTATTCAAGAGATACACTCTTTAATAAACTTATGAAGAAAGTGAAAATTAATTTAAAAACAATGGATATTTGCTTTTAATAAAATTTATTTATTAAAATACCTGATTTTTTATTTATTTTCAATTACAATCTAGAAATTATTTTCACAAATATACCACTACTGACTTTTGAGCTTATGCCACATATTATAAGCAAACTGACAGCTTAAATGTTATTTTCATGTCCAAATTCACATCTAATCATGGTTTTGCATTTATTAAATTATATGTAACATTTAGCAAAGGAGTTTGTATTTCTCAGATCAGCTGCAATCCTTATAGGGTTAAGAAGTGGATACTAATGATGACATATAAAAATAATAATAATTGTTATTTAAATAATATGTAATTGTGAATATTAAAAGTATATCCTAAAGAATATAGAATTTGTTATTGAACTTATAGAATATATCAAAGGAGACAATTCATGTTTAAGATAAATTTTTTTTCTAATTATTTTTTTTTAGTTATACAAAATGCTTTGATCACAACTAAATAACATTTTAAAATTATCATAAGTTATTTATGCTAGAATTGGAAAATAAATGAAAGATGAAAATATTATAGGTAAATTTTGATATAAAAATTGAAATGAGACACAAAATAAAACTTGTTGAATTTGTGTGAGAAAAAATTGGGCATTATGAATTCTTTTTTTTTTTTTTTTTTTTTGAGAAGGGGAAAAATTTGTAATAAAAATAAACATTGAAATAAAGGTATAAAAGAATTATATTTTGGCCAGCATTTAATATGTATTTTAAGACTGTAATATATTTAATAGATTTAACACAAGAACTAATAGCTGATTACTGAGATGTAAAGTATATTAATGCAAATTTTGACAGACAAAAGCAATTAATAAAAAAAATATATATATTGCTGTTGCTATTTTCAATCTTCAGAAATATTTCTTCATATATAAGCTATAATTTTTAAATCACTTTAAATATTAATAGACTTGATGACAACTCATAACTGAATGAATTCAATTTAAAAATAACAGATACCTTACTAAATGGATACACAGATAAGTATTACAAAAAAGCAGTAATTCCCAGTAAATTTTTCTTGGAGACAAGGTCTGAAAAAATAAAAAAAAAAGTTATTATTAAAATATTTAAAATCTCATCAACAGAATTGAATATCAGAATTCTGTAAAGTGGTACAAAAAGAGTTAATGATGTTGAAAGAAAATATAATTATGATGTTGTGAGGAAAACTATAGAAAAGAATTCTTAAGAGTATACCACAATAGCCTATATTTGAAGTAAATTTGTTTAAGCAACAAAAGGAAATATTGCTATTACAAAAAAAAAAAGGCTGGCATTATGAAATGTATGGAAAACTACAAAAAATGCATAGTAATAAAGAATAGGAAAACATAGTAATAACTGTGATTATTAAACTTTTCAGATTGTCAAGCATATTAAATAAAGATATAAATCAATGAATAAAAAAACTGCTAGAAGTAATGGATTTATTATTGATATACAAGATCATAAAAGAAATAAGCAAATAAATAAATAAAAATGTTGGCAAAGTATATACTAAATGTGTACATGATAAAAAATATACCAGATGATTGGGAATATGCAGTATAATATTGACATTTAAGAAATATATAATTAGAAAATACAGACCATTTAAGCTGGTATAGTTTTATATAAGATTTCTACCAACATAATTACAAATTATCTACAGTAAACTGTGAATTTAAATCAAATAAAAGACAAGTCGGATTTTAAAATATTTTTAGCACAATGGATAACTTCCAAGTATTTAGATATATTATAGAAAAGATCAATAAATGTGAGTTATCATTATATTCTGGATTTTTAAATTATAAAAAGATATTGGTCTATTTAATTTATGCAATGATTAAAGCTTTGAAACATCAATGTATAGACACATGATGTTGTCATATTGGTAAAATATTTTCAGAATGCAACAAGAGTGATTAGACAATATAATACAATGAGAAGATAAAATTGATCATAATAATAGTGATAATAATAATTGAATAATTTTATTGCTCAGTAATTTGTAAAAACACCAAAACTCATAAGTAACAATTGGATGTGATCCTTGGACCATAAACTTAGAATCTACCATTATCCCACTGCAGCAAACCACATTTAGTGTTAACATTGATAAAAATAGGTAATTACTTTTACAATGGTTTTATTGAAAAGATATAAATTAAAATGAGAAGTCACTGAAACAAAAATAAATGAAAATTATTTAGAGTATCAACATTTTTTAGATATGATAATCATTACAAATAATATTTTATAGCTTTAGAATATGTTATAAGGATTATTGGATGAAAACAAAAATGTAGGATCAAAAACAAGTAATATAAAATGACTGATATATTGTTCAATGGATTTGTGTAGAAATAAACAATAAAGATTGATAATAATGAATAAAAAGAAATTAAAAATGATGTTATTATAAATTGATAAAATTATTAATATAGACCAAAATATGAGTGATGAATTTATTCATAAATCAAACTTGGATGGAATTATTTTGGTAGAAATAATGTAATATTAAAAAAAATTATGTCTATTTTCTATGTATTTGAAAAAAATTAATTACTACATTTTATGTATAAATTTGAAACCTAGGCATTAACCATAAGAATGCACAAACTTCAGACCACTTAACTAGTTATGGAGAAATATATGTTGAGAGAAATTAAGAAAAAAGTAAAACACATATTATAAATGAGGAATCAAACAGGTATCATTATCATTAAAAAATTAAGAAGTTAAAATAGCATTGCTTTACAAGAATTTTAAACAATATCATAGGAAATTACAAAATTTATAAAAATATTATGTTTGAAATGGATAGATGAGCTAAAGAGGTTTACTGGAATATTATGAAGAAAAACCTATGGATTAAAAAAATTGAATTAAATTTAACAGGCAATTAATTCTGCATTGATGGGCAATAGTTGAAAATAATAATGTTTATGATATTACAATGATAATTTTATTTGTTTTTTTTTTAAAATATCAATTAAATAAATGAATCAAATGATTGTCAATGCAAAAAAGTAGTGTATATAAAAATTGCATTGTTCTTGATATATGTTTATCCTTGAGAAGCTTCACAAGAATTGACGGATTAGGATAAAACTTTTAAATAGTATTTAAAATATAATGTGATGGATAATATATAAAATAAAAGAGAATATTAAACTTTTTACATCATTTCAATCCATTATTTATTTTAAAAGGTTTTTTAAATAAAGTTTATAAAATTTCTTTTAAATATGAAAATGAAATTAAGAATATGCAGATAAAATAAATTCGTCCATTCTGAATAGATAATTCTATTAGTTATCTTGTCAAGAAAAGAGTTAAAAGAAAATAAGGATATATTAATTTTAATTGCAAATCCTGCATCTCCAAAGTGGTTGAAGGTAAGAGAATTAAAGTCAAAAACATTGCAAAAAAAGAGAACGTGATCAATATTAATTTGACCGCACATGTTTTGGGTGGGTTTTTTTTAATTCAAGCATGATTTTGTGTGTGTATACATATAAAATAATGAATAAAAATGAGGTAATATCTTGAAATAGAAATAAACGTTAACTTTTGGTGCTACAAGAAATTGCATTACTACTAATTGACAATGACTGGAGCTAAGCAAATTTTTCTTATATAATAGCTTTTGATTGTAGTTTTAAAGTAAGAGAGGACCTCTGTTACTGCAGCAAAAGACCCCCAACAAAATTACAAAGAGATTTCCTGAACTACGGATCATTAAAGGGCTACATCAAGATTCGAGCAATCTAAATGTTAAAATTTCAGCTGCCGCAAATGTCTCTCTATCCCTAAGAGCATAATAAAGATTGACAAATAACATTGGTTCTATCAAAATCACTCATGATCTGAGTTACTTAGAATAAAAAACTAAACTTGAAAATATCACATCTATAAAAGATTTGCCCCATATTTAATCATTAATAACGACTCTCGACATCATTTTCAAGGAATAGACCAAATCAAGATTCACCATATCATATTAAAAAAATAATAGAATTATACATAAATGGTACATAAAAATATTACAAATAAATATAATTAAGTAACATCAGTAATACACCACCTTACTTATAATATTATTTTTTAACAATTTTAGGTATAAGCAAATAATGTGTCTAATTGCATTTTTCTACAAAAGACTTCATAATTACCTAGTTCAAAACTTGACATCCTACTGATGTAGAGAAATCCAACATACAATTCTTGTGTTAATCAATATCATTTCAGAAGTAAAATTGTCTAACTTAAGCATTGTTGGAAGAGATACTGCCATTAACTATAATTTGTTGTTCATAGTTTTACTTATAAGTATAAGATGGTAAGTGTCTATTTTATCCCAGATGGATTGCTTCAGCTAACTTGTGGATGATTCTCATCCTGGGGTGACTGCTCTTTATTCAGCATATGAAAATAAAGTTGTGGGGAAAACATTCCCAGGTGAAATCATCATTTTATTTAGCCAGAATACATTGGAAACTTTTACCAGATAAAAACAAACAAAAAAAATATTTTTATAAATAAATTTGTTTATATAGTTTTTGCAGGTTATCTTCCCGATCCTTTCATTTCACATTTTCTTCAAATTTTGCACTTTAGTTCTATTTTTATGAGTGTTAACAAGGAAATGTCACATAAATATTTTCTCTTTATTATATAAATTCTTATATTTTTGACTTGGTTTTCTGAGATCCTGGATTGTTAATTTTTAATGCAATTAATGACTCATTCAATACAAACAACTTTTATCCACTTCTTCTCTCTCCCTCTATATTTTGCTTCTTTTTATATTTCAATATAAACTTCATTAACACTCCTTTAACACGTTAAGTGTTAAAGGAATGTCAATACAAACAACTTACAATAAAATTATTTGCTTAACATTTCAACAATGGAGCATATTTATTTTTATTCTTACCACCATAGTGTTAGCAATCTATTTTAGACCATCTAAATTAAATTAAATAAAATTTATAAACAAACTTAATGTTAAATTTATATTTAAAATAAAATATCTAGATATTTTATTATGAGATAGGAAAATTCCACCTCAATATATATATATACATTTAATAAAATAAATTCTACAAGATTATGTGGATAATTATCAACTACTATGGTAATAACTTTTGATATAAAACAATATTTATTACTTTGCTAAGCCAGGTTTTCAATATGGAAAATCTTTGTCAATGTGCGACTAAAGTGAATATTTGTAATTATATTAGCATATCTATATGCAAATAAATGTACATTAAATTGATTATCATGTACATTTATATGCGTAAGGATATGCTAATATGTTTGCTAATATTCACTTTCACTTAGTTGTGCCTTGACAAAGATACACTGTATCGGAAACCCAACTTAGCGAAATAATAAATATTGTTTTATACCAAAATTTATTACCATAATAGTTGATAATTATCTACATACTCTTATAAAATTTATTTTATTGCATATTATCTATGGTGTACATGTATATTATAATTTATTTATATATCTAATCAATTCATAATGTTTTACAATGTCTATCAATTATCATTCACCAAATATATCTGTCAGTCAACAAATTTTTCAGCAATTTTTTTCTAATTTCTTTATTTGTTTCTTTTTGCCAATTTCATTTGTAACATTCTATTTTTATCTTTTCTGATAGTATCTAATTTATATATACATGTATATTCTGGAGTAAAATAAATTGATAATTATATTAAAATAAAAAAATAAAAATAGACATTAAAAATACTAAAGAGTGATGGGTGAATAAACAAACGATTACTATAGAACTGATTTAAATATGAGTTCAAAATTTGTATACATAAATTATGAAATCAGTTTTAGTATATATATAAATTTAATAATAGAGATAAAATATTGAAAAAGGAAGCTGTTCTTTTAACATTTGCTGCATCACACAGTTATCAGTTAAAGATTCAGTAAAACAAGTTCATTAGAAACTAATTTAAATACAAGTAAACAAAAAGACCATAAATTACATTCTAAATTATATTTATAAAGAGTGAAGATACATATCTTTAAACTGTAAATTAAACAAACAAAGATAATAAAAAAATCTCAATAAAATGAGAGATTGTAAAGATTTGAAACGATAAGTCATTTGTCTATTAGCGTTTTTTTTTTTTTTATCTTTTTTTTTTTTTTGCAAAAAAAGACATAACAGAGCTTAAAAAATAATGATTGAAGTAAACAATTTTCTTAAATAAGATTTTAAATAGATTAGTTATTAAATATATTTCAATATAAATAGTATGTAGTTTTTAGCTAAAAAATTTAATATGAGTTATAAATTCTCCACAGACTTATAAATATGCTTTTGATTTACTTTTTATATTTGAACTTAATTTTTTTGTCCAATGGCTTGGCACTCTTCTAAATTAATTAATATAATTGATTAATTTGTGAGATAATTGCCACAAAGATAAATCAGGCTTAGCATGGTGTAAAAGAAATTAAATCTAATTTTACATATACACAATTTCAAATTGAAAATATCACAAAAGAAGTAAAAATTGATAACCAGTCTTATTAACAAAATGTATTTATCGCTATTAGAAGATATAAAACTTAGACATTAACATGAAATTTAAAAATTTAGAAAAGAGATTTAAAATGCTTGCAGTCAAGTAAATGATTAATTAGAATTTATATTATAAAGGTTAATTTACATCCTTTTATATCATTATGATGTATACTAAGTTACTTATTTAGTATTAAGAGAAAAAAAGCAATATACCTGTTGTGAACTCTCTCTCTTTCTCTTTGGAGTTTGATTTCATGTAAGACTGAAAATTTTTTGAGGTAACTGATGATTTCCATGCATGGGTAAGCATTTTTGCATGCAGTCAAATTATTTAGCTAATCACAACTAGTAAAAAAAATGACTAAGATTATTGATTCTGAGTTGGTCGTATGAATGTCAACGCTCCAACTATTAAACAATACTTCAGTAAAAATATGATGCAATTCCTTCTTTTGTATTGAAATGTCATATGCTCTGTTTATAGTTTTCTTATACATTTAATTTTAAGTAAAACTGTCATAATAGATTAAAATCAATAGCCAAGATAATATTTGATAGATAGTGTTGAAAATAACCAGATTCTAAACTTAGTTTTTCATTTTGTATTTATTCTACACTCCACTCCCTTCTTATACTAGTAAATTGTTTGTAAGTGAAAGTCAATTAAAAAAATTGGAAGTTTTTAATTTTATAGGTACACTGTTGGACATTATGAAGTTGAAAGAAAAAGTGAAGAGAAAATTTACTCATAACGTAGACATTTATTTTATAATTAGTAATCAAATGACAGAAGCATGAGTGAAATGGAATCTATTATGAATAAACTCAGAAAGAACAGCATTGGGCGACAGAAAAATATTATTTTTATTCAACTTGATCAGAAGGTATTAATTATTGATAACTCAAGTTTTGTTCCAGAAAACTGTTAGTTGCATGAAGTAGGAAAAGGTTTGTTCATGTACTTCTGAGTGGGTCAACAACATTTTAAAATTATCAAACAAGATTGTAATGATATAATATGGGAAGTAAAAAGACCATAAATATATTTGAATTTTAATGTAAAATAAAAGAGAATTTATATTTGCAGCATTTTCAGAAAAAAAAATTATAATTTTTAAAAAAAAGTTTCATAAGGAAAAATAGACATCAAAACATCTAATCAAGGCACATTGAAATTGATTACATTTTGACTAGCAGAGAATATCTTCTTAAAAAATTGAAAGTTCTTCAATTCTACTCATAAAATAAAAAAAATATTAAAGTATGATATACTTTAATGCAAACAAATTTAAACTAAAATTTACAAATAGAATTTAAAATTTTAATAAAATTTAAAGGTGATTCAAACTTAAAAGAGATTAGTAAAAAAAAACTAAATAAATCTAAAAGTACTTATACAAATAGTAATAAGAAAAGAAAAGTTGCAATTTACAAGCAAAGTGTTTATAAAAACGAGTTAATTGAAAAAAATATAAAAATAATAATAATAGTAATAATAAATATCCCATTTAGAACTGAATGAAATGGGGAAAAAAAATGTCAAAGATGTGCAATAAACACTGTGTGCTAAAAGACAACTTGGAAGTAGCAAAAAATGTTAGTACAATTATTAAAAAGCAGAATTCTACAAAAAATTCTTATATAATGCCTATCTATAAATACATAATAAAATGATGAAAATATGTGTAAGAAATTGAGGGTTGGGTCATCTGGTGATTGCTGGTTCAGCACAAAATCTGTATCATAAGTTAATGTAAATATGAAGTCAAATTATATCATGTAATATGTATGTTTTACTAAGTTGAAAAATGAAATGGATATTTCAGAAAGAATCCATTATCACTTAGATTGATGGTTGTGATATGACATAGCTAAGATGAAAGATGCACTAATAAAAACATAAAACATAAAAAATGTATATTGCATTGCAATGATTTTATAACCTTCCACAAAGTATTAAAATGAATAGCAACCATTCCCTACATTTTGTAAGCTTGGTGTAGTGAAAGTTATCAAACTGCAATATGGCATAAATACTCAGATTTTGATACTTCTATAATAATACAAAATGAGATTTAAAGTGTATATTTGGCCTAGTGATTATTTCTAGTTTAATAAATTATTAGTGATAATCAATATGTTAAAGTTATGAGTGTAGAAAGTTTGTCAGTTATTCAACAAAATAATGAAAATGCATGCTACTTCAGTGTAAAAACTAGAGATTATTCCTAGCCTAAATGTAGACTTTAAATATCAGTTAATGAATAATATGTCTGAATTATTACAAAGGTATCAACACCTGAGTTTCCATGCCCATGTATTGATGACAGTCTTACCAAGATAGGGACTGATTTTTATTCACTTTTAACACTTTGTGAAGGAGTATACAATTATTGCAGTGTAATATATATATATATATATATTGTTTTCTTTTTGTCAATCTATCTTTCATGATAGCTCTATCATATCATAAGCATTCATGAGCACAGAAGTCATACTAAGTTCTCTCATCATGGATGTATTTTGAAACATCCACTTCATTTTTCATATGAATGACATACTTGTTATATGATATAAATTTAACCTCATATACACATTTTAAGATATACTTAAACTTAATTTCATATATACATATTTTAAACTTCTCATCATACATTTTTAAAACATACATTATAATGGTAACATCATCTGAAATGATATACCTAAAAAATGGTGAGTCATTCTATTAAATCTATAAAAAAAATTTAAAAGTGAATCATTCTATTAAATCTATAAAAAAATTTAAAAAACATTAGAGATTAATAGAAATATTATAGATGTTTTAATGGAAATGTAAAGAAATAGAAAGTCATTGAAACTTTATATATTAAATTTATATCAATAAGAAAATATGTGAATGAATATATTCTATTAATATTTGAGAAATGAAAACAAAAAGATATTAGGGATTGCCATCAAGTCTACATGAGATATTTACTGAGATCATAACAATTATGGACAAGATGACTCTAGAGAAATTGATGGAAAATGCAACTGAAATGTACGATCAGATTGACAGGATGGATGAATCCCTCAATCAGAGATTGTTGGTGATTGAGTCCCAGCTGTGTCAAAGGACACCAGCTATTGGAGTACAATAAACCAAGATTGACCCAAGAAATGAGAATAATAAAGAAAAATGGAATGGCACAGATAACCCAGATATAGCCATCAAAGAGGCAAATAAAAATGACTGAACAGTGCCAAGAACTGAAAAGACACTCAAAGCACATTGTTTAAAAATATGATGAGAGCCTTCAGAACAGATCAATATCAGCTCAAAAAACCAGCATGAAAGAAAACTATCATAACCACCAAATTAGTTTGGGAAGATCAGATGAAGACAATATATCTGACCATCTTAGATGTCTGAAATGGCAATTAAAATCCCTACATCATGTAGAAGATGATCTAAATTGAGGAAGATATTGGATCACAATAGTGAATAACATAATACAAACCAAGGAACTAAAAGGTCCACAGTTCCACAAGTTATGCAATACCTACAAATTCCCCTTCACATTCATTAAGCATATGAATACTAATGCTTAAGAAAAAAATGTTAAAAATGGACCTCAAGGTTTGTAACCTGGAACACATAAACCAGACAAACCCAAAGTAACAAACCCACATATAATTTCTAAAAAAAGAGAATAACTGATAATGTAACAAACACAAAGAAGAGATGTTCAAAAGCAAGTGGAGCATGGATAGATGTACCTTCATGTTTCATTATACCACAAATTATGGCCTACAAACAAAACATATGATATAGGCCAGCCAAGCAACCCAAGAGTGATATGAAGGTGATACTATTTATCAAGTATCAATCCATGGTTAAATATACTCAAAGTGTCATGGAAAGTAGTATACAAAAATCGTATAGTCAGCTAATAGATAAGGCTGAAGAAAGGAACAAAACAAGGATTACACACACTTTAAAATAACAGATAAAGTCTTTATCAAGATGCCCCATTTAAGTAAACCACTGGCAAATAAATATCAAAAATTTTATCACTCATATGAATGACCATCTACTATTGTAAAGCAATTAGGTCCAAATGAATTTGGGTTAGATATAAAGAGGAAATTAAGAAAACATACATTGCCCACAATTTGAAGCCATATTTTGGTTAGTCAGAATTACCACATACCTAACATACTGGACTTATGTTCAAATTAAAATATGGGCATGTATTTTAGTTGAAACTAAAAAGAAAAGGAAATGACATCAAAAATAGGGTTATCATTTTGTGATGAGATTATACCCAGGTAAGCACAAAAGGAAAGCCAACTGAATCCTAGGAGTTAATCAATACAGAATGATGGACACTCCAATATTTTCTAGTCCTTGAAAACATACAATAAGTCTCAAAAGAGAGCACGATAACAAATTTAACTATGTTCCATCTGCAATAGACACATTACCAGTTGAGTTCAAACCATATACCCATCATATGAAAAAAGACATATATATATATATATATATCACTTTTCTGCAAGTTAGTTAATGAAATAGGAAATTAGGAAAGAACTTAGATATAGTGAAGGAAATATCAGAAGATAAAATTAGTAGGCTTTATAACCCTTCTTTAAAAAACAACAATCCAATGCTAAATCAACACACACATTACTTAACTCCTCTGTTGTTAAATATGTTTAGATTTTGTACCAGTTCAATTTTCATTCATGTTATTTATGGTTTGTGGCCATAGTTTGCACCATTTCTTGGTCAATTTTGGGCACATTTTCTTCATTTTAGCTTATTTTATAGGAAATGCAAAATATAAAACTTTAGTTCCAAAAAAATCCACATATAGTGATATATTTTGGAAAAAAAATCCAATTTTTTATTGCTGCATATTGGTGTGTAGGCCAGCCTTTTTTCTCTGATTGGATGGCTGCCAACTCTGGAAATGTACCACATTATGTTTCTAAATGACAAAGTCAGAAATCAAGACAAAATGTTTTATGCATTTGTAATTGATTTTGAACATAAATAAATATATTTATCATAATTTTTTACATTCATAATTAAGATTTTATATTACTTTATTAAAATATAAAGTTTGATTAGAAATGTTTTTAATTTTACAAGAAAAATAAGTGTGGGAAAATAATAGCTTTTCAACAAATTGAAGGTTGACCACTACTGACCATAATTTGCATCTCAGGCATTTTTAAATGACAAAGCCAGAAATCAAAACAAAATATTTTACACATTTGTAATTGACTTTGAATGTAAATAAATATATTTATCATAATTTTTTACATTCATAATTAAGATTTTATATTACTTTATCAAAATGTAAAGTTTGGTTTGAAAAATTTTAAATTTTCACAAGCAAATTAAACATGGGGAAATGATCACTCTTCAAGAAAAGTGATATAATGTTGAATGCTACAGATCATAATTTTCTTATCAAAGACTGTCATTGATAAGAAGAAAATGCAATTATATTTCATAAATTTTTATGGAATTTATAATTACTTTTTACAGAGTATTGACTAGTAATGAGTCTAGATTTAGATTTTTATTTAAAATATTTAATTTTAGACCAAGAAAATACAACTAAACTGAATAATGAGACATCATATTTTAAATGAAAATAAATCACCAGCAGACACATAATGATTGGTTGAAATATAATTTTTTTGTTTTACCACTGGATATTTTTAAAATGTTTTTATACTTTTTTTAGTTATTAACATTATTTTTAATTTTTCATTACATTTATCCAATTTGAATCTAAAATTATTCAATTTTTAGAAACCAAATTGAAACAATTCTGTGTATTTTAGATTAATATTTTATGAGAGGAAACCAACTGGAAATAAAACTGACAAATATTTTTTTCAGATTTTTAAATAATGGCCCAACACAAAAATTAGACAAATGTTTTAGAAGTTGATATTGGCAGCTAAGGTGTTAAGTGTTAAAATCATATAAAATTTTACCCCTGTAATGAAGGGAAGTTGTAAGGGTAGCTTACAGTCCTATTGGAACCAGTATTTGTTTAGCAAATATTACCAGATCAAATCCAGTTAAAGTATGAGTTTAACTAATAGATGGTTGAATATGCACTATCATTTTTTTGTGAACATACATATGTAGATATGTGATTTGTTTGCTTTATTGAGTACTAAATTAAACAAATATCACAATGAACTACTTTCTCTTGTTTAATAAAAAATAAAAACCCAGTTTAAAAAACTCTGCCTATATATTGTAATGGTACAGGAATTTTTTCTAAGAAAATGTCAAGAGAATCACATCTCACTATAATCACAATTTGGATCTTCAAATAGGATGCTGTGAATAAGATGATCTAAATTTAATCCAAAATGGAAATTTACTTCAATAATAATAATTTAATATTAAATAGCTAATATAGATCAATCTAGAATAAATCATTTAACCTTCCCCTTTACTAATTGTTTTGTTATTCTCAGAATTCAAACTCAGGGAAACATTGAGGTTAACCCTCTTCAGGGGTTTCCATCAATTTTACAGCAATAACCATACTCAATATATTCTCAATATATTTTTAAAATTTATTTCAACTAAGTTATAAGGATAATAAATAACTATAATATATGTGTGTGGGTATATGTGTTTGATTTTATTTTGGTTTTATAAAATGAATAGATAAATTAAATAAATTAGAAACTTCTTTAATTTTAAAATAAACATTAACAATATTTATTAACAAATAACAATTCAAATTTATTTCAGAAAACAAAAATAATTATAAGGATTTGCTTCCATCTCTACTATTTTATAATATGAAATAGTTAATGTTTTTTTCATAATTTCATAATTGTAATGGCATGTTTATATATCGTTATGTAACGGTATATAAATATGCTTTTACATAATAGATATTTATTTTAACATAAACATATCCTAATAATGTATTACATAATAAACAATTTTTTATAATTTACAAAAAAAATTATAAAAACACTAAACTAGTTAATATTAAGTTGATCTATGTACAAATAAATAATAATATTATAAACAGTGAGGATTGCCAATTCCTCTACAAGCTTTATGATAAATGCTTAGCCAGAGCCAGCACTTAAAATATCTCTGTCAGGAACCCCTCCCCAAACCCCTGACCATGGTTTCGTGTGTTGGCACTCCTCAGAGAGGTGTCAGGATAGGTTCAGACACTAGATCTAAAAATACCAACCCAAAACTAAGCACTTAGCTAAAAGTTATCTATTGAGTGGAAAATCTGAAATTTTCAGACATCTACATGTCTTCAAACCCAGCTATCCAGCATGAAACCATGGTCAGGAGTTTGGGGAGGGGTTCCTGACAGAGATATTTTAAGTGCTGGCTCTGGCTAAGCATTTATCATAAAGCTTGTAGAGGAATTGGCAATCCTCACTGTTTATAACTTACAAGCTTAAGAGATAGGGTCATGTGATCTATGAATTGATCTATGACTTTTATTTTGACTATTTATAGTCTCTGCCAAAAGTCTTATGCAATTTTATATTGCAATGACTACTAATATATGGTATGGCTGAAGATCTATCACCCCATATAGCTATTTGAGTTGATAGCTGGGTTTGAAGACATGTAGATGTCTGAAAATTTCAGATTTTCCACTCAATAGATAACTTTTAGCTAAGTGCTTAGCTTTGGGTTGGTATTTTTAGATCTAGTGTCTGAACCTATCCTGACACCTCTCTGAGGAGTGCCAAAGCATGAAACCATGGTCAGGGGTTTGGGGAGGGGTTCCTGACAGAGATATTTTAAGTGCTGGCTCTGCCTAAGCATTTATCATAAAGCTTGTAGAGGAATTGGCAATCCTCACTGTTTATAACTTACAAGCTTAAGAGATAGGGTCATGTGATCTATGAATTGATCTATGACTTTTATTTTGACTATTTATAGTCTCTGCCAAAAAGTCTTATGCAATTTTATATTGCTATGACTACTAATATATGGTATGGCTGAAGATCTGTCAGCCCCATATAGCTATTTGAGTTGGATAGCTGGGTTTGAAGACATGTAGATGTCTGAAAATTTCAGATTTTCCACTCAATAGATAACTTTTAGCTAAGTGCTTAGCTTTGGGTTGGTATTTTTAGATCTATTGTCTGAACCTATCCTGACACCTCTCTGAGGAGTGCCAAAGCATGAACCCATGGTCAGGGGTTTGGGGAGGGGTTCCTGACAGAGAGATTTTAAGTGCTGGCTCTGGCTAAGCATTTATCATAAAGCTTGTAGAGGAATTGGCAATCCTCACTGTTTATAACTTACAAGCTTAAGAGATAGGGTCATGTGATCTATGAATTGATCTATGACTTTTATTTTGACTATTTATAATCTCTGCCAAAAGTCTTATGCAATTTTATATTGCTATGACTACTAGCTATTTGAGTTGGATAGCTGGGTTTGAAGACATGTAGATGTCTGAAAATTTCAGATTTTCCACTCAATAGATAACTTTTAGCTAAGTGCTTAGCTTTGGTTTGGTATTTTTAGATCTAGTGCCTGAACCTATTCTGACACCTCTCTGAGGAGTGCCAAAGCACAAAACCATGGTCAGGGTTTGGGGAGGAGTTCCTGACAGAGATATTTTAAGTGCTGGCTCTGGCTAAGCATTTATCATAAAGCTTGTAGAGGAATTGGCAATCCTCACTGTTTATAACTTACAAGCTTAAGAGATAGGGTCATGTGATCTATGAATTGATCTATGACTTTTATTTTGACTATTTATAGTCTCTGCCAAAAGTCTTATGCAATTTTATATTGCTATGACTACTAATATATGGTATGGCTGAAGATCTGTCAGCCCCATATAGCTATTTGAGTTGGATAGCTGGGTTTGAAGACATGTAGATGTCTGAAAATTTCAGATTTTCCACTCAATAGATAACTTTTAGCTAAGTGCTTAGCTTTGGGTTGGTATTTTTAGATCTATTGTCTGAACCTATCCTGACACCTCTCTGAGGAGTGCCAAAGCATGAACCCATGGTCAGGGGTTTGGGGAGGGGTTCCTGACAGAGGATTTTAAGTGCTGGCTCTGGCTAAGCATTTATCATAAAGCTTGTAGAGGAATTGGCAATCCTGACTGTTTATAACTTACAAGCTTAAAAGATAGAGTCATGTGATCTATGAATTGATCTATGACTTTTATTTTGACTATTTATAATCTCTGCCAAAAGTCTTATGCAATTTTATATTGCTATGACTACTAGCTATTTGAGTTGGATAGCTGGGTTTGAAGACATGTAGATGTCTGAAAATTTCAGATTTTCCACTCAATAGATAACTTTTAGCTAAGTGCTTAGCTTTGGTTTGGTATTTTTAGATCTAGTGCCTGAACCTATTCTGACACCTCTCTGAGGAGTGCCAAAGCACAAAACCATGGTCAGGGTTTGGGGAGGAGTTCCTGACAGAGATATTTTAAGTGCTGGCTCTGGCTAAGCATTTATCATAAAGCTTGTAGAGGAATTGGCAATCCTCACTGTTTATAACTTACAAGCTTAAGAGATAGGGTCATGTGATCTATGAATTGATCTATGACTTTTATTTTGACTATTTATAGTCTCTGCCAAAAGTCTTATGCAATTTTATATTGCTATGACTACTAATATATGGTATGGCTGAAGATCTATCAGCCCCATATAGCTATTTGAGTTGGATAGCTGGGTTTGAAGACATGTAGATGTCTGAAAATTTCAGATTTTCCACTGAATAGATAACTTTTAGCTAAGTGCTTAGCTTTGGGTTGGTATTTTTAGATCTAGTGTCTGAACCTATCCTGACACCTCTCTGAGGAGTGCCAAAGCATGAAACCATGGTCAGGGGTTTGGAGAGGAGTTCCTGACAGAGATATTTTAAGTGCTGGCTCTGGCTAAGCATTTATCATAAAGCTTGTAGAGGAATTGGCAATCCTCACTGTTTATAACTTACAAGCTTAAGAGATAGAGTCATGTGATCTATGAATTGATCTATGACTTTTATTTTGACTATTTATAGTCTCTGCCAAAAGTCTTATGCAATTTTATATTGCTATGACTACTAGCTATTTGAGTTGGATAGCTGGGTTTGAAGACATGTAGATGTCTGAAAATTTCAGATTTTCCACTCAATAGATAACTTTTAGCTAAGTGCTTAGCTTTGGGTTGGTATTTTTAGATCTAGTGTCTGAACCTATCCTGACACCTCTCTGAGGAGTGCCAAAGCACGAAACCATGGTCAGGGTTTGGGGAGGAGTTCCTGACAGAGATATTTTAAGTGCTGGCTCTGGCTAAGCATTTATCATAAAGCTTGTAGAGGAATTGGCAATCCTCACTGTTTATAACTTACAAGCTTAAGAGATAGGGTCATGTGATCTATGAATTGATCTATGACTTTTATTTTGACTATTAAATAATAATATTGTTTTATACAATCCATATAAAGGAATTCCAATTTCATGAGGCCATTCCTATATAAAGTCACCATTAAAAAATATAAAATCTTTTCTATGTGATATAAGTCATTTACTCAACTAATAACAAACAAACATTACCATGTTAATTAAATTAGTAACAATGTTTTGTCAATGTCATAAATAAATTCAATATAAAAAATAATAAGCTCTTACCTTCAAATTAAGTTCACTTTTGTACCTCAGTTTAAACCCCTCTCGATTCACTTTTATAGAAGACCTAAATTTTATTTAATAGGAAAAAATATTTGACTTCATGATCATCTATTCATCTTTATTTAGTCTTTCATAAATAAATTATTCCAAAGGCAAAGGATTTTAGTAACAAAGGAAATAAAATTAAATATTTTTAAATGATGCTTCATGAAGACTATGTGATATAAAGAAAGTTCATATTACTATCCTATTCATTTCCATGTTTGAGAAGTAATTTTCATTAAGAATAATTCTTCATTCCTTAGATGTCAATCATTGGAAAGCTATGCAGATGTCCAATTGTTCCTAAACATCATTTTTAATGATGTTGACATCTTCCACAAATGATTTCATTACCAATTGGAATTTCATTTTGAATATATAGATAAAATTTATATAGCTTATGGGCATTTCAGTAGGAATAAGCAATTACATTTATCTTCTGTAAAAACAATAGCATAATATATTCTCTGACAAGTGAAGTTTAGTCACAAGGACTTTTTTATAGATATAATCTTTTTAATTTAATTTTGATTTTGCATATATAAATGTTTTCTGAAAATGTTTATCTGTTTCAGAATTCCAATTTGGAATGATTTTATAAGCTTTTTAATTAATAATATATATATAATTTTGTTTAGAAAATATGAATAATATTAATAGATAGTAATTTATTTACTCTTTTATTTGAGTAAAATTAGAGTTTGTTTTCTAATAAAACTTTTTTTCCAATAAGCAAATTCAATTTATTGATCTATCTTTTAAGTATAAGAATTTGAACTCAGATTTTCAAGCACCCTTCAACTATTCACACTATCTCATGTAACTGATACATATGATCTCATACATGTATAAAAGATAAATAATCACCAATATACATATTTCATGCTAAACCAGCACTCATCAGTTGGTTCAGATTATCATCTCCCACACATATATATAATCAGTGGTCAGTTTATATTAAGTTAACAAATCTTCATACTTTAATTGACAGGCTCCAATCTACTCCAACCTCCATCTTTTCAACCATCCATATTGAAAATCTGAAAATGAAAACCCAAATCCCATGCTGATGCCAATATATATCTTTTATGAATATTCTATATTTGAACACAGTAAAAATTATTGTATGAAGTAGCTAGTGCATCAGCAAAAGATAAAATTATTAATAAGAAATTTGATTCAGTATTTATAGCAGAATCGACATCCAATATCATGTACTGCATATGGGATTTGGTTTTTATGATTATTATACTCTATAATTGTTAATTACCTTTTAATAATCAATAATTGAATTTTTAATTTCATTTCCTTTGTATTAGTTGCTAAGCTGTGACTTAACTTTAAAAGTATGTCAATGTTTTGGTTAATGAATTTTATTACTTTAAACAATAGTATTATATCAATGAATAAAAAATAGTTATTTCTACTTGATTTAATTTTATTAAAACATCTATAAAAAAGTATATGCTAATCATATATACTTATGTGATAGTATTGCATACTCTCACAATATATATATATATTATATATTGACCAATAATGAGTTATTTAAAAATGTGTTATACATCATAAATAAAGACTTAGACTTAGTAAATATAAAGTCAAAAACTTCACATAAATATATCGGAGAGACTTTCTTTTCAAAAAATTTATTGATATACATTATATAAACTACATAAATAAAATATAAATATCCAACGTTTCGTCCATTTTTTTTTTATTATTATCTTTAATGTTGTTTTTTTTCTGTTTTATAGAACCTTGATAAAGTCCATATTATTATTGAAAAATGGACGAAACGTTGGATATTTATATTTTATTTATGTAGTTTATATAATGTATATCAATAAATTTTTTGAAAAGAAAGTCTCTCCGATATATTTATGTGAAGTTTTTGACTTTATAAATTTGATAATACATTTGAAAAGATAGAAAAAAAAGAAGAAGAAGAAGTTTATATTAGTAAATATAGTGATGACCTAATGTCAAGCCAATCACTAGATAACCAAGTATGGAAGATAAAAGTAGAATTCTATTCTGTAATTTTATTTTTTTAATTACAATCAATATAATACATGCAACAATAGCCAGCTACAGCAATAGAAAAGAAGATGGAAATGCTTATATACTAAACACTGGAAACTAAGCAGGGTGTAAAAGCAAATCCAGTTCATTTCCAGTCTTTTGTTATTTTTCAAATGATACAAGAACTATAAAAAGCCAACTTTTAAAAATCAAATGTTCAAATCCAAGAGAATATGGTTGACTTTTTTGAACCTTCCAAATTATTTGTATAATCTTTGCGGCACAAAATTATAAGAAATTACAATCAACATTTAAATGAGAAAAGTTTGATAAATTTGTACAGTTTGAAAAAGAACTGAACAGATTTTAAATTGTTAGTAAAAATAAAAACTGCACTATTATTGAAACATGGAGAAAAGAGAAGTAAAGCATCACTAGCATATATATATATATATAAATGATGAAGTATTTTTTCTTATATAAGCCATTAAATGCCAAATAGTAAATTAAGAAATAGTAAATCTATTATGAACTGTTGTGCAATGTATTCTGGCTAATTTAATATTGTTATAGGGCTGGATTGCTACAGTCCTACCATAAAAGCATGATGATTCAATCTACTTGCCAATGTAATGCCTAAAGAAACATAAAATATCCTACACTAAGTGTCTAAATGGATTCAAAAGGAAAAACTGCAGAAAATGGAAACATTGTTTTATGCACATTGCCAATGAATTTTAGTGGATGATGAATGACTTACTAAGGAAGGATGTTCTGAAGAGAGATAGACTGTATCCATCAAAGTCATTATTGCTAAACTCATTGGCATTAACCAAAATGAACTGATGAACATTTTGATTTATTACATATTACTTTTTTTATATTTATTTCTAAAAATTCTAGTTTTATTTTATTTAAATATTTGGTAGTTTAAACATGCCTAGAACTTGGAAGAATCTTCTATGCTTGAAAGCAACAAAATGAAGATTTTTTTCATATTAAATAAAGTTTAGATCAGCTTTTCTTCTATAGAGACTTGACATTTGACCATAATGATTGATATGGAATGAGGTAAGATGTTTTGATACTATTCCATATTAAGAAAATTCACTACCACAAGACAGAATTTCTGTTATTTTTTTTTATTATTAACTAACAATTGTTTACTTTTTTTAAATGATATAAATGTCTAGTCTTCTGGTGTGGATGTTTTTTTTCTATCAACCTTAGGAAATTGTACATAAGGTAGGGGTCCCTAAAGAATATGAAACAGCTGGAATTGAATGACAAGACTATTATGGATATAATTGTATAACATTATAAATTAGTTAGCTAGCTTCACAGTCAATTTAATAAAAGATTTGTTCTGCTTTGCAAATAGTTAGTGTTTTGCAATGTATCTCTACCATGAGTAGAAATACATTTTGACACATACATTTACTATCTTTTTGTCAGATTAAAGGGTTTTGAATTTTTATTTTGTTATTCAATAAATATTGTTATCTTGTTTTTCACCAAAATGGTATCTAGTTTATCAAAATCATATATACATTCATTCATCAACTAATAACTGGATATATATACCCACACACAGTTTATTCTTATATGGTAAAATAGAACTATGTTTGGATGGGTCTTTAAATCAAATGGAACTTGTATGGAGGAGCAGTAGTTGCTATCTAGTTTAATTTCACCCCTGAAGAGAACCAAATGCAGAATACTCCCTGAGTTTGAATATTGAAGCGTAATGGAATCTGAAAGAGGGATAAATTATGGATGAACAAGCTTATACTGTATCTAAATTTAATGTGTAAACTTAGAGTTAGCCAATTAATGGTAGATACAATTATAGGTTAGGTACTTCATTGTGTCTTTCACAACATCCTACTCATGACCCTAGATCTGGCCATAGTGAGATCTGTTCCTCATCTTCTGGTGGACCATTGCAATATATATATATATATATATATATATATATGCTAAAAAGTCTATAATATTAAATCTATATTTTAGAAAATAAAATGAATTCTGGCTACAATTTTGTTCCTCTTAATATTAAAGTTGTTGTACAGTATGCAATAATTGAAAAAGAAAATATAGAGGCATACTTTATTGCAAATAACATCAATACAATAAACAAAAAAGTCTTGTGCATTACATTATCATGTAAATGATATATATAAATTAACTTATAAATTCTATTTATATAAACTTATTGTAGATTTATGAATATGACTGACCTGGTCGAAAGCAATTCTTAGAAGTAATATTTTATTAAATTTATACTCTTTCCAGAATATTGTGTTTTTTCTAATACTTTTTTTATATTCAAATTAAGGAAAGAAGTATTTTATTGAGTTATATAACATGGAAAAATAAAAAGCAGTTAAAAACTAACACATTTGATTTGTCATTAAAGATAAAAAATTTAAATTTAAAAAGCAACTAAGTAATAAAATACAATATAAAATTTTACTTACACGATTTATGAATATTTTTTATTGATGGGATTTTTTTGTGTAACGGTATATATTTGAAAGCAATATGGGTTGTATTTTTCAATATGTTTTTTATTAATTTTACTAAATATGGAACAAGGTTTATATAATTTATTTAGTGCTTTCAACTAAATATTGTATTGGCTATTAGAAATAACATCATAGTTTTATATTAATATGTGGATTTAATTTTTTTCTCTCTATTACCTATATACGTGTTAGAAAAGGTGGATGTGTCTGTGCTTTAAAACATTACAGAAACAACTCATTATTTTATTAAATGAATAATATAGAATACATTAATATTTGATTCTATGATTTTTTATGGAAAAAGTTAAAAAAATTTACATAATAAATATGAAAATTTTAATAAAAAGGTCAAAAGTGTTAATGATATTAAAGAGAAAATAATTCCCTTGCTTTCATGAATACCATATATTGAAATGGATAGTGCCTTTGACATAACTATGAATCAAGTGAAACTGACACTGCTTTTATATTAGTTTTAAACAAGCATATTAATGATTTAAATAGTTCAATTTTAATAGTAATAATTTATAAATCTGTTTGTATTTGCATATCTATTGATTTTAAAGAAATTTGTGTTTTCTTTAAAATCTATCTAATGTGAATGATATTATAATACAAAACAATATTTCATAAATTCTCTGTCAAAACTGGGTACAATAACTAAATCAATAGAATACTATAATGAAAAATTTCCAGTTGATTATAGCAGCAAACTTTTTTATTAGTGGTCGCCAACTTAATACAATTTATTTTAACATTTCAATTTCAAAATAATTACATAAACTATTGTGAGCATTAAAAACATGATGATTCATTAAGTTATTACTTTAAACAGACAGATTCAAATACTGTTAGATGTCTATGATCTGTATGACTACTTGCCAAAATATCTTTCATAAAATGCTTTACCAACTCTAACTTATCATATTTTAAAAAGACAAGAACATGATAATAAATTATATGTTATGTATTTCTATGTATTTTTATTTTATCTTATTTAGTTTTATAAATAATCTGCATGATTTGATGTAATAATAATAATTATTATAACTATTATTATTTTATAAATCGCTAAATTAATTTGGTTTACAACAAGTTTTTTTAGCACTTCAACATGAGAAGTGTTTTCTAAGATCTAATTGCGGGTGTTTATTGTCTTGTTTTGTTTTGTTTTGTTTTTTTTAAATGTTTATGCCATTATTTAGAAACAATTTTATTATTAATTCTTTTTGTAATGTTTAATGTTTAAAAATATAATAGTAAACACAATGATCTGCATTGATGAAACCCAATCGCCAGAAACTAATCTGAGAATTTTGAATGTGACTGTTTTATAATGGATAGCTTTAGAATAGAATAATTAACCAAGTTATTTTATTTTTATTGCAAATTTGATATCTCTGTAATAATATTTCCATCTTACTTTTTGATATATTAAAATGTGTTAAATCTCGAGCTGTCTGTGATACTTGGAATGTAAAAGTTTATCGACGTCTGTAAAACTAGACTTACTCAAAAAAGAAACAAATTAAATGTGGCACTATTAGATGAGTTGAAGTTTGCATAACTGATTAAAAAGAATCAATTAGTTGTGAAGTCATATGGTCTGGATATAATTCAAAATATGAATCTTGTGTAAAAAATTTTACTAGGTAAAAAGGTAATACACATGTTGAGAAATTTATAGAATTTTTTAGAATTGCCATATTTTAAATAAAAGAACACAGATAATAGGTATGTATTTCAAATAACGGTGAAACAGTAATTATGATAAATAAAATATCAAAAGATAAATGATGGTAACAATCAGTATAGTAATGTCATATTTTTATGCTGGAAACAAATTAAATTAGTGTATAGTAATTGTGATTGTTCAGATCAAGGGAAAAAGTATAAATACATTGAAAATGAAAAAAACATAATCAAAATTGCGTAAGTAAATATAATCAAAAAATATATATCAATTCTTTAAAAGAACATTTTAAAAAATACTGTTTAAATTTAATTTAAAAATTGTAAATCTTAATAATATTTTGTAAAAAGATAACAATGAAGTTACATTACAAACAATGAAAGATCAACAGGGATTGGGTTGAGTAAAAAATATTAAATCTATTTGAGAAAATGAAAGCATTTCAAAACTTTTTCAAAAATAACATAAGAACAAGTGTTGTAATGTAAAAAAAAATTAAGAAAAGTAAACAAAAATCTTTGTAAAATTAATGTAGGAACAAAAAAAAATATGAGTGGATATAAATTTTAAATAGCAGAAAATAGTGTACAAAATGTCAGATATTAAAAAAAGAACAATATTCATTATCAAAGATAAAAATTTAAAACAATGGTTATGTCCTTAATGAGTAATATTTTTCTGTAGTATAACTGTTACTACATCACTGTCATGCAAAATATTGACCAATTTTTATATGCATTTAGCTCCTTGTTTGTGGGGAGAAAAGTACAATCATAAACATATGACCAAAGACATGTAAAATAATCAGCACTCATCAGTTGGCCCAAATCACAATTTCTTACACATATCTTTACCATTATTCAATATATATATATATAGATGGCCAATTACTTCAATTTAATTAATGAGTCAAACTTACTGTCCTCACAACTTTGACACAAACTATGTGATGAAAGTAGATATTTTTATTAGTCATTCATTAGATTAGAGATTATCAATTTAATGAACAAAATTCCTGTAGTGTCATTTTCACTACACCAGTTTTATACAATGTCATGACTGTTTTCTATATGTTTTTAACATCTTATATCCAAAGACATGTAAAAAAGTTGTATGATGCCCAAGATGTATATTTTGTGCTGAATTTGCACTCATCAGTTGGCTCAGATTACAATCTCTTACATGTCTTTATCATTGTCCAGTATATATACTTAGGCAACGATTTACTTCAGTTTAATTGGTGTGCCAAACTTTCTTCCCTCACAACATTGACACAAACCACTTGTTGAAAGTGCATTAATATTTTTATTAACAATTCATTAGATTAGAGATTATCCACTTAATGAATAATATTTCTGTAGTGTAAGTTTCACTACACCACACTCCTGCAATATGGGGACGGTATTTAATACCTATATAAATATTGAAATTTAACAGAAATTAAATTAATGTATATATTGAAGCAGTTTGGCATTTGGCTGAATGATAATTTTTAATTTATATAAATAATAATAATAATATCACCATAGCAACAGACGACAACATTCATTACAAAATTTGTCATATAATTTTAAAATATGTTTTTGTAATCATATTTGTTTTTTAATGTTTATTTTAAATTCAAAAATGTAAGGAATTTTTAAAAAATTACATTTTTTTCTTATAATCTATATGTTTATAAAACTTAATAATTAAAATAAACATAAACTTAAATAATTTTACATTTCGATTTAATTTAATTTTTAAAATAAGAATATAACCCTGTCATTTTGTTATTATTTTTTTAAAACTACATTGTTTTTCAAAAATTCCCTATGCATAAATGAATTAAAATTATATTTTAGTTTTATCTATTAAATAGATATTAAACGGTTTATTTTTTTATTATTAATATGTGAGATCTTTTTTTTTTTCATATGTCAAAGCGTTGACCGGAAAGCTAACCCGGGCCAGCTGTTTGGAAGGCAGCTATGCTAACCGCTAGGCCACCAATGCTTGACAATATGTGAGGTCTTTGTAATAAAAAAATTGAAATGTTGTCCTTTAAAAATTAACACTACAGATGCACAATTGTTTTTTATTCTGGATTTCTTTGCTGTGATTTGGACGGATAATATCATTTCTAAATTCAATTTATTTTATCCATCAAATGTTTTCCTAAGTGGATTATTAATATTTTCCTTAAGATGTTTGTTTAAATGTTTCCAAATTGTTAGTTAATGCAATAATTATGTTTCCCACATTCTACCTTGTTAACCCTTTTGTAGACTATTGCTAACAATGATATAGTCCATGATTTAGATACTGCATCTTCTTTTTGTGTAACATTTTTCAGCCTGAAATTTTATAAAATAAGTGATCCACACCATATCTAATTATTTAACCACTTATTTTATTATTATCAAGATTTTTATTCTTCTTTAAAATATTTACTGTTCTTTTAATTTAACTTTTCCAAATAAATTATCATCTTCATTAATGTAATATAGTGATACAGTTTAGTAAACTCTTTCTGATATTTTCTTATCAAAGTTTGCTCTATAGAATTCAGTAAAGCTGAGTAAACTTTTATATAGTCCTGTAAATATTTCCTACCTAATGAATACTTTTATTATATAAAGTTTTTTTTGTGGTTGTTTTATATTCTTATTATTTATAATTATTAATGAGTTAGTTAAACTAATAAGAATTTAAAATATGTTTATGTTTACTGTTATTATTTTTAAAATATTCAATCTTTCAATTTAAAGATTTTTGAGCAATTCTAAAACATCAATTTTACAATTAATAAATTCAATATTATATTATAATTATGATTTTACTTTATAACTATAATAAGCAATTACCCATGTACTGATTAATATTGGATTGCTTAGAAAGTCTCACCTTTCAAAATAAGATTTGAAATTTGTCTCAAATTTGAATTTGACATTATGAATGTGATTGGGAAAAGGGTTATCCATTATTATTTACATCATCATTATTTTAAAATATTCTTGATTCATTGCAGAATGAAAATCTAAGTTTAATGCAATTTTATTTATTTTTTCTCTATTACTCTACAATCTTTCTTACCTGGTCCATCCATTTCACATGTAATCTTTTCTGAGTATTTTGCAATCTCTTAAAACTTAATTACAAGTTTCATTTGGCAATCTATTACAATTTTATAGAAATATTTTCTTTTTAAACTTCTTAATTCTTTTATTGATTGTTATATTCTGTTATCCATGCATTTCACTTTAACCGTTTTCATTAATTTCAATATACTTCTCCCAAAACTTTCGTGCATTGTCTGAAATTTTTAAAGCCTAGTGGCCACATTGGATATAAATCACAACTACCTAAAAGGCATGTTTAAATTATAAATATTTCAAAATTATTTCTAAAATAATTAATATTGCTTTAAAACATATGTATTATTTATGTTTAAAATATATAACAACATTGCTTAAAAACTTTAGAATACATTTTGCATATTTTTTTAATCTATTAATAAGATTGTTTATTATAATACTAAGCAAATAAAGGAGAATGATTTATTTTAGTATGTGTATGTATTGATTTATTGAAACTATATAATATTTTACTCAAAAAATATTTATTTAATATTTTAAATTGCAAACATTATGCAACAAATAAAAAAGTGCTGTAATATCTAAAAAAAGGACATTGTATCATGCAAATATTATTGCATGGTGTTTTAAGTAATATTAATTGTTTCAATGATAAAATAGGTACAAACCCAAGTGAAAAAAAGGATCTTAGTACATACCATGGCAATTATGACTTAAATAATGGTATGAAAAAATAAGAGTCTATAAATATAACTGAACTTTATTGATAACTAACTTATCTTCAATTTTACATAGGCATTTGTTGTATGTTCATATATTTTAATTTTATAGTTTTAGCAGCTATTTCAAAAATGTAAGAGTAAAAGCTAAAGAAACATATGACTCTTAAAGAAAGCCAATCTTCAAAGTTGTCATTTAAAACAAAACTTCTATAAGTTAATAAATTAATTTCAACAAAATGCCTAAATGAAATGCAATTAAACATTACCTTATTGATCTAAAAACTACAAGGAGAATACAAGCCTGCTATAAAAAAAACAACTTATTGTTTGCGCACCTGCATTAATGACTTTTTTCTCAAAAAAAGAGAAGATTGTATTATCCTAAAATTATTTGGCAAAAGCATTGAGAGAATTATTTTACCAGAAAAGTATAGATTGTTTAAAGAAGTTTAATTTACTATTTAATATTTTATTTTATTTTTATTTTGCAATTTTTTGTTATTAAAAAAATAAAATATAAAATCTTCATAGTATAATTCTGTCATCAATATACATATTTAAAGAAGAACAATCTGAGCAAAGCAGATAGTTATAAGTTAAAGTATATATATATTTCAGTGATGAAGCATGACTTTTTTAGGAATGGAAACACACTATATAATCTTTTTTATAATGTTTTTATTTCACTTGTCACAACATTTTTACTTATTTTTTATTCATAGTTTAAAATTTCATATAAAACAAATTAATATAAATAAAACAATATAATCATATCAAACAAAATCTGTTTTATTTCACTGGTTAATTAATACAGTATATTATCTTATAATTAAATTTTGAAATTATTAATTTTTATATTTTAATTCAATCCTCCATTATTCCATAGCAAAATGATCTATTACTGATCTATATTATTCACCCACAATAATTTGCAGTCATGGCAAGGGTGGAATGACAGACAGAATAAATATAACATTATTAAATTAATATCTATTGAGGTTTATCCATACAAGCTACATATGAATTACATTGCACTTACACTATTATACTTATAATGGAATATAGTCACTCACATAATCTGACCTTATGGCATACAAAATAATTATGTGGTGGCCTGCATTCCAATTTGGCACCTTCAGTGGTGTAGCTCACTAGATCACAAAGTCCATTTAGAAGTTCAGCATGTTTTTATTTTACTTGTCTATGCAATTTTTACATAATAGCACCTAATATATACATATTACACATATCTAGAAAAATCTGAGACTCTCTTATCTGTAAATCAGAGAATAAATTATCAAGATATGTTTATTTTCTAAATGCTTTTCACATTCTTAAGTTTTTAACTATAAATTACATTTTAGCATTGTTTAAACTTCTTATATTCAATGAATAATGTGATGGTCAAAATCATTACTTGCCTTATATAAAAACAATTCAACTGTTAAAAGTTTTAGTGAATTTTTCTATGAAAGCTCTTATTCTGTTCAATACATGGATGCTTCATCCCTGGTATATATGTACATTTAATATAGAAGTAGCAATTATTTGTGAGAATGTTTGTGTTAAAAATAAGATTGTTTTAAATTTTCTTTTAAATTAATATTTACGGTTATTTATCTATATAACAGTATGTTTTATTAATTGTTTATATATTTTCCATTCTTTGTGGCAATGAATTTTTTTAGGTTGATGTTTATTGTATTTGATAGAGTCAAGTGTGCATATGACTCATATATTAGTGTATAAATCCAATGCACTATTATTTAATGTCATGTATATGTATAATAATATACTCTAAGTTTATGTCTAAAAATACTTATGTTAAATACTTTATGATAAAGTATATACATTAAAATGATATGACATCCATGCTAGAGGAATGAATATGAATAAAGGTCAACATGGTTATTTTGTAAAAATTAAATAAAATATATTGATTTATTATAATTATATTTTATTTTTATTAAAGCATTACAAACAACCTCCCTGAATAACACTGAAGTTGTTTAACAACATATATTATACAATTAGGATAACAAAATACACCTAGGTTAAAAATTTTATTTTCATATTTAAAAAGATCTGAGAAATTGTCCATTATTATTATCATTCATCTATTTATTATTACTATTTATTTATTTATATTATTATTATTTTAATGCATATTTTATTCATTTAAATTAATTTGATTTTCACACTTTGTTATTTATATCATCACGTTATAAAATAAAATTTTATGGTCACAAATATTTTGTATATATTTTATAGTTGTTAAATTCATTAAATGTATAGTTTATTCATTTATTTTATGTAAGTCAGTCATTTAAATCCATATTTTAAAATTGTATAAATATGTTACTTATCAAAAATAGGTGGTTACAATAAAATGTATTTTGTTATCTAGCTATTAGTTGATAAATGGATTTATTTATTAGCATAGTTCTGGTAATAGTATTTCAAAATCCTGAGATACTTTTTATCTATTTGATATATTTTAACTTGTCTAATGTGTGGATTTGTTATTTGCTTATTCATTGTAATACTTAAAACCTTGGCAATTAATTTTCTTTTTTTATGATTAGGTACAAATTGGCCACCAATATATTTATGATTATTTTGATGATGAACTGGACTTATCTTTTGTAATGTTGTCATTTGACATTAGCCAAAGTGTTGGTCACTATATTTTATTCTGTTATTATGTATACATGCTTTTTACCTTAAATGATGATTGCTTTTAAATATTATTTACTGCATAATTTGATTGCAATATAATTTTAGGTACTTGTGTATAATTCAACCGATGACGTTTTTGACTTACCGATTTCCCTTCCAGTAGACATCGACGTTTTTTGCATGACAATGTTGACATGGTAACCAAGTGACTGGCATGATTAATCCATCAGAGAGTCAATTTTTTTTTCTCCCACGAGATTTAAAATTCGTAGAGAGGTTTGGGAAATTTTTTGATTTTTCTGTCTATTGCGATTTTGCTATCCACGGCATCACAGTTACTTTTTTGAGCTGTTAATTCGGGTAAAGTGTTTTATTTATCTGTTTATTTTAAATTTACAAAAATTTTTTGTTAATATTTCTACAATTCTCAAACTTACATTGAATTACGTTTAATGTGTAAATAATTTATTCTCCGGTAAAGTGTTTTTTATTTATCTGTTTATTTTAAATTTACAAAAAGTTTTTGTTAATATTTTTTATTTTTGAATATTTTTTAGCATGTGACCTGGATAATTCAACTGATGACATATTACCCTGAAGTCATATCAGTCTAATCTTGCGATTTTTAACATACCGTGTTCACGTGATCTGCGGACACATTTTAGCGATTACATGTGTCTGCAGATCACTTGGAGACGTTATTTTAAAAATCACAAGATTAGACTGATATGCCTTCAGGGTAATATGTCATCGGTTGAATTATACACAAGTACCTTTTCTTTTTCATATGTCAAAGCGTTGACTGGAAGCAAATCCAGGACAGTTGATTGGAAGACAGCTATGCTAACCACAAGGCCACCAATACTTGACTAACATAAAATTAGGTACTTGTGTATAATTCAACCAATAACGTATTACCCTGAAGGCATATCAGTCTAATCTTGCAATTTTTAAGATAACTCTCCAAGTGATCTGCGGACACATGTAATCGCTAAAATGTGTCCACAGATCACGTGAACACGATACGTTAAAAATCACAAGATTAGACTGATATGCCTTCAGGGTAATATGTCATCGGTTGAATTATCCAGATCACATGCTAAAAAATATTCAAAAATGAAAAATATCTGACGCAGGTCAGGCAAATACTAAAAAAAAAAATGTACATGCATGCGTCAAAATATTATTCTCAATTTTAAAATACAGCAGCACGTAGCGCTGGAATTAGGGGGGGCCTCCGGCTGTTTTTGTCGGGCCGCAGGCCTGGCGTACACATATATCAGACATTGTATTACTCTCATAGCTGCATGATATAATTCAGAAATTAAAAATAAAATTAAAATGTAATTCAATGTAAGTTTGAGAATTGTAGAAATATTAACAAATATTTTTTGTAAATAAGTTTGAGAATTGTAGAAATATTAACAAAAACTTTTTGTAAATTTTAAATAAACACCTAAATAAAAAAGATGCGATCTAATGCAAATCTGGTATTAATGGTGTCGCACTTTTACATGCATTTGGTAATTTTAAAAACGTACTGCATATTGCAAAATTGATTTAAAAAATTATTTCAAATTATTTACACATTAAAAACGTAATGTAGAAATATTAACAAAAAGTTTTTGTAAATTTAAAATAAACAAATAAAACACTTTATCCGAATTAATGCATTAATGGCATCCTTGTTATCACATGCATTTGGTAATGTATATTCCAAATTTGTTTTAAAAAATTATTGAAAATTATTTACACATTAAACATAATTCAATGTAAGTTTGAGAATTGTAGAAATATTAACAAATATTTTTTGTAAATAAGTTTGAGAATTGTAGAAATATTAACAAAAACTTTTTGTAAATTTTAAATAAACACCTAAATAAAAAAGACACGATCTGATGCAAATCTGGTATTAATGGCGTCCAGAAAACGCCACACTTTTACATGCATTTGGTAATTTTTAAAACATACTGCATATTGCAAAATTGATTTAAAAAATTATTTCAAATTATTTACACATTAAAAATGTAATGTAGAAATATTAACAAAAAGTTTTTGTAAATTTAAAATAAACAGATAAATAAAAAACACTTTACCAGAGAATAAATTATTTACACATTAAATGTAATTCAATGTAAGTTTCAGAATTGTAGAAATATTAACAAAAACTTTTTGTAAATTTAAAATAAACAGATAAATAAAAAACACTTTACTGGAGAATATATTATTTACACATTAAACGTAATTCAATGCAAGTTTGAGAATTGTAGAAATATTAACAAAAAATTTTTGTAAATTTAAAATAAACAGATAAATAAAACACTTTGCCCGAATTAACAACTCAAAAAAGTAACTGTGATGCCGTGGATAGCAAAATCGCAATAGACAGAAAAATCAAAAAATTTCCCAAACCTCTCTACGAATTTTAAATCTCGCTGGAGAAAAAAAAATATTGACTCTCTGATGGATTAATCACGCCAGTCACTTGGTTACCATGACAATGTTGTCATGCAAAAAACGTCGATGTCTACCGGAAGGGAAATCGGTAAGTCAAAAACGTCATCGGTTGAATTATACACAAGTACCAAAGAAAATATATATATATATAATTTTATGTTGCCTCATTTCTCATTACATCTTTTTTTTAACCATGCGTTTATTAATTCAAATACATTTCTTATGTTTTTAATAATTGTATAAACATTCACTCTTAAGCCTAATGGCAATTTGTAATTAAAAAATAAAATACTTACATAAGAAAACTTGCTTTAAAAAAACGTAGAAATTTTTTGAAATAGATCTCAATAGATAAGATAATGATCAATTGAGTTAATTAAAACGCGCATTATAAAATGGCAATAAATTATTGTTGTTATCAATAAAAAAGATTTACATTTGTAATTGACAACAATATTTTTGTGTAATTTATATTGAAATTTTTTTATAATGATAGAGAAGTACATAATAAGATTATTCTACGTTAGATAAAAATGAATATTTTTTTTATAATTAGACATATATATAGTGAAATTTTAACTAATCAAATATATTTGCATATGCATTTTGATTTTTGGGAATTCCTGTAACATTCTTGAATGGCCTCTACTCTCCATATTATGGCTAGTAGAAGCCAAGTAAAATGTCAGTTTAATGCTAATATTATATATACAGAGATATATCTGAACTATATGTTCATATCTTTTATTCATATTAATAAAATCTTCAATATATATGGTTGCTGTTTATAATAAAGCATATAAATTTATTAATCGTTAACATTAATCAATTTGTCCTTTTAGAGTAATAATTCTCTCTATTTTATTCTACTTGAGAACATATTTATTATTTTAATAGTCTATGAGAAAGGATAATACTACATTCAAATTTTTAGAAAACGTTTTAGTTATTTACCTTCATCAGAGAGTAGCTTTGTTTATTTTGCTCTTCATCCCCAGAAGACACCTTTATTTTTTTTATATCAAAATAATAACCTGAAATTTTAGATACTTTAATGATTTGGTCTCAAAGTAATAATAACATTAATCTCGATTAACGGTAGATATTTTTCACAATTCTGTCTACAACAAATTACATATGCTGTATATAGAAAATATCATGTGTTATTAATTTATCCAAATTCATTATTATAAATCTAATTTTTTATTGTTCACAATTTAATATTTTGCTTTGGCATTCTGGCTAAGCATTTATCATAAAGCTTGTAGAGGAATTGGCAATCCTCATTGTTTATAACTTACAAGCTTAAGAGATAGGTTCATGTGATCTATGACTCTTATTATGAAATTTTTATATATTTCAAAATAAATAAATATATTTCTTATTTAATTTATAATTTGGATACAATCAGGCAGTCATCAAATTAGCATATATTAGATAGGCACAAAAACTTAATATATTTTTAATACAGTTACTTTTATAGATTCTAGGTATCAAAGTTATTGATACAAGATTGGTAGAAATTGAAAGTAATTCCATGGATAATATTCAATTATATGTATCTTTTTTAAAAATAATTAATTAAACATTTCTTTTTCTATTCTTTTAATTTTTATTTTTTTAATAATGAAAATATGTTTTTAAAAATGATTTATTACAACTTATATAATTAACAAAAAAATTGTTCATTTAAAAATACAAATTAAAAAATATTTATTTTAAATATTTTTAATTTCAACTTATCTTTTATAGATGCTAAATATATATACATCCAGGTCTCTTTTTGTGCAGATTTTTTAAATACGATTCATGTTTCTTCTTAATATCTTTTTATGTAGTTTTTGTTTATGTGATAAAGAAAGTCATATTTCACTTAATATTGGGATTTTCCCATTTTATATACACACATTATATTTTACATTCTTTAAATGCCTGTTAGAAAAAAATTTGGCAATAAATTTAGATACTGTAGAAGATTGAGAAAAAAATAATGCAACAGAAGTGGAACCGATTCATCTCACAGCAAAATGATTTGAGAAATTCTTTAACTTTCTAATCAATTGGACAATCATTTTCTTATTAATAAGATGTGAGCTCTTAAATTCCAATGAGAGCTAAATAGTTGTATGTCTGGGTATTACGATCTTCATAAACAATTAGTAAAATCAACATCTCAAAGTTTAATTACTGATTACATTGTTAACAGAAAACTATTAACTTTTAGACTGAAAATTTTTTTATTAGCTGAGTGAATTAAAGTTTTAAACTTTTTATTGGTTCAATTACAGAATCAGCAGTAAAAATATATTTGTCTTTTAATATTAGACTTGTTTGTAAAAAACAAATTAATAATTTATTAGATTATGAAAGTGAATGAAAGTTTTTCAAAAATAAATTTATATTTATAGTTATAAAAATATTCTACAGTGGAGAACCTAAAAAGAACATTTGTAACCTATTAAAAAATGCTGTGTATGTCATTGGTTTCTTTCTCAATTTACATTCATGTAAAAGTAAAGAATTTTTACTAAAATCTTAACTATTTTTCTAAAATAATTATATTTTCAGCATATTTTATCAAAATAATTTATAATATGTAAAAAAATATGAAAATAATACTCTAAAATATACATTTTTATCTTGAATATCAAAACAAAAAACTTGGCACTGACAAAATTCTTGTCAAGTGCTCCCCTTGGGTCAAAATGACAACAACAAATAACACATTATGGTACATTTTAAGCTTTAAAAAGTCTGTAAATTCACTATGATAACATTAAAAATTGACAGCTTTAGAGCAACTTGAAGCCGTGAACTAAAATTTTCAGTTGATGCACCTGTTTGGTTAATTAAACACACCATGAGACTGAAGTTGCTGCTAATTGTATTTCCTCTTGTTGTGAATCTGATCACAAACATACCTGCATATTGTCAAATAGTGATAATGATTAAAATTTATATGACAAAATGTAAAATAAATTACACATAAAAACATTGTTTTGAATAAAATTAAATAGTTAATAAAAAAAGTTTGTCTTGTATCAATTTTTTTCTAACATTTGAAATGTTTTATTAGTCATACTTTATTTCCTTATTTTGTTATGTGAATCTCAATGTAATGTTACATTATTGCTTTGCTTTTATGTGATTTTTAAAAAGTATGAAATGTATCCCACATTTTTCAATGTAAGTTAAGTCTATTTTTGTGCAATTTCTTTTATGTAGGATTTTTGTGGAACCTATCTACTGCATAAAAAGAGACTCATGTGTATATACAGTATATATTTAATTTTAATACACTATATTAAGAATAGAAAAAAATTTAAATTTAAAAGATATCTAAAAATAGAAAGAATTTTTTCATGTTATGAAGTATTTAAAAATCCTGCTTATCATGTTAATAATGTGACCAAATATTATAATTTTTTTCAGGCCATAAACACATTTAGTGTTTTTCTTCAGAAATTTGATCCGCAATTGATTTATCCAACCATTCATTATTGATCAGAATTTTGATATTCAGCTATTATTAACATAAAAATAAATATCAAATAAATGTTGATGCATAGGTTGCAAAAACAAAATATATGGCTGTCATTACTAGTAGGAAAGATTCAGTTACTAAGTCTATGATTTAACTTTCTTTTACTGTTACAAAATTGAGTTGCTAAAATAAAAAAAATTGTGAACGCCATGTAGTGGCAAATTATTATTAACAGTGATCAAGTACCATTCAATTGCAATGTTCTAAAAGAAGATCAACTCTCTATTCCACTTCTATTGGATGATAGCAAGGTTGCACAAATATTAATTACCAGATAATAATGCATTTAAATCTTCAACCCCAGACTGATTTCTGACTTTTTTCAAAGGAAATTTGGGCTTCAAAATTGAAAGTAATGAAATTAAGACTTTGTTTATAAAAGCAAAAGTTATAAACCAATCTGGTAATGGATGTTTAAACCGCTAGCATCTAGTAAACATTAATTAATAAACCTAAGTGTAGATAGCACTGAAATAAAAAACTGATCTTTATTATATATCATATAAGGGCACAGAATTAAGTGCTTTATTATGTTACTAATCTCAACATGATGTAAAAAAATAAAACATAATCTAAAATATTTTACTACTTGTTTTTACAATTTCTTATCAGTATTTTTTATATATGAAAACACACACAGATTATAAATTTGTTTCTTGCTTTATTTACTCACTACATATATATACTAGTATGAATGTTTGTATATAATTTATTCAATACAAATTTATGTGTTTGTAAACAATGATATAGAATAAAAGATCATTTAAAACTGATTTGCCATAAATTTATAAGATTGTCTTTCAGTAATATTTTAAAACAAGGATAAAACCCCTCGTGTGAATTAATCTGATGAGACCTTCCCTGAACTAAATCACTTGGCAGCTGAGAGTAACCATTTGTAGTTAGCTTAAAAGCCAGATAAGTTTAGCCTGACTCCAAAACCCAGAGTTCTGATAACTAAATGACTTTTTGCTTTTACACTTGTTGTTGATGTTTTCATGAACTTGAAATGGCAAAAATTTTATCCGGTTATGAGCAATTTTTGATAGGATTTGATATAAATAGTTTGTTGGGGTTTTTTTTTTTTTTTTGACATAAAAAAAGATTGTTGACAGTGAACTTGACATTTTTAAAACTAATTTATAATAATTTTAAAAAAAAAAACAAAGATGCAAAATGTTAATTTTCACAACTGTTTAATCAATGTTATCAATAATGCCAGGAGATTTTTTGAAATAAACAAGTTCCAGAGTATCAATCAATTCTTTCGTTAAAATATTAGCCTTTATATTTTTTTTTTTTTTTGATAATAATTAATTGCAAAAAAACAACTTTAGATCAATAACTTGCCACTAGAAGGTCATTTGTAAATGTAAATAAACATTTCAGCCAAATTATTTAATATAAAAAAACATATTTTAATTGTATAAAAGGATTTTGAAAAATTTGAAGGTCTCTATAATAAATTATATATTAGATAAAAATATATTTATCTGTTAATTGAAAATTTTGTATTATTTTTTTTGTTTGTGTATATGCCTAACAATGAATATTATGTCTGTATTGCTTTTCGTTTTCTTAAACAACCATAATTCTTTTCTAACCAGTAATCTCTAACTGGAAGCTATTTATTTAATAAAATGTTTAAAAGTATTTTAAAATGAAATTAATGATATTGATATTCTATGATAATTATTTGCATTTGATTTTTAATCCTTAATATTTTTATAAATTGAAGCAGTTGATGCACTTTTAAAATTCAAGTATCATAATTTTATTGGTCCATATTTTTTTAAATAAATTCTAATTGTTTTGAAGTTAAGATATTCATGTCATATTTTAAATTTTCTTTAGATATTCTGTGGAAAACATGAAAACACTTTTATAACATTAACTTTTCATTGACAAAATATTTAATACAATGAAATTTTTTGACTAGATGATTTATTCTTCAAAAAAGATTTGCAGTCATCTATCTGTTTATAAATAGCTATGAATTACTATATCTAACTAAAACTTTGAATACTTTTAAACAGTGAGTACTGACTTATGTTCAAATCTTGAAGAGTTTATATTAAAGAAAGACAATACCTTCCATTCATTAATTTTGAAAATTATATTTACATACAGATAAAACATAGTTCTTCAAAACTTTTCATCTGGGTTCTTTTTGGATTTGTGAATTTTTCAAATTTTAACAGTAGATCTTGTAAACTTAAACTCCATTAAAGTTGAAAAAATAGACAGCTTCTTATAGTTAAACATTAACATTCCTTGAAAGAAACATATGGTTCCTAAAGTTCATGAAGATCTGAAGTTACTATAATATATAGTTTTCCAATTCTTTTTAGACCTTTCATAACTATTCAAGCAGATTGACTTGAGTTCAAAACCTTAGACTGATTTGATTTTATATTTTTAACATGATAGATAAAATGGAATTAAAAGTAATTACTGAATGAATAATCTTTTTTCTAATTTTTAATACCAAGTTTCTCTGATAAAAACCAGGAACTATACCAAGGATGATGGTTTAAATGCATCAGATGATTACTAATTATTGAAGGTTACTGTAAAAAGTGCTAACAGTGGAGAACAACTATTGTCTTATAGATATTTACAAATTTTATAAAATTCTGACTGCAAATATCTTTACAAACTAATTTATTAATTCAAAATGTTTGAAAATCATCATTTAAATTTTGTTTGAGGAATAGTTTTTGAATCATTAATATTCTAATCATAGACCAAACTCTAACTCTTTTGCCAGTAATTGTGATTTAACATTTTATGAATGATATTTCTGAGGTTATAAATGGGGATTAATTTAATCTGCAAGCCAGCTCCAAACAGGGAGAAACATGAGACTCCAGAACTGGCTAACAATTAATTTAATGGGTTGAAATAGACTACTTATTATAGTAATTAACTTAATCATAACCAGCATATTAGACATATAAAATCATTAAGGGATTTGAAGTAAAATAATAGAGATTGGATTGAAATAGAACACAAGAAAAATATAAAACAAGTTTTATATTTTAAACAGGTTTATTAAAACAATAACAAAAAATTAAGTAAAAGGAAATGATAAAGACTATATGTGTGATCAATGCATGCAGTCATTTACATCATGGGTGAGACTATTATCAATACAGTTGTCTCATCTTAATATATTAGAATAGGTGTAGGTGCAGTTAATAAATCATGCCTATAGTCATTTAATATGCCCATCCTATTGTGCATAGTTTGCTAATGTTACAAGATAATAACCTAGATGAGATGATGACTATATACAGCTCTAAGATGGCTGTTATATATATTAACAGTGTGAGTGAATAAATAAGCTCAAGATAATGCAGATTCAACCTGGTAATCAAGATTTGCATTTCAATCTAATGCTGAATAATTAATTAATAAGGAAGAAAAGAAATGGTTACTTTTAAATTTGCATATATATATAATGTTTTCATGGTTGTATGATGTAGATAAATTATAACTTTTTTGGCAGTACCATGTACTATTTTCCATTAAACACCGATATTTTGATGGACTTGCAACTGCCATTATCAAGGTTAACTTTTGAAAGAATAATCTCATTAGATCTCAAAAAATAACGTGACTCAGTGCACGATAAGATGTGAGATTCAACTTGAAGTAGTTCAGCATTCACAATATGAGGCTCATCAAAATGTTTATTTCCCTCAGTTTTTTCATCTATTAATTTCAAGTTTACATTAGATAAAATGAGAGGTTTCCACATAGCTGGAATACGTTGTGCTTCATCAGCCCTATTTAAACCAGTATGTCTCTTTAATATTTCAATTGATTCTCTCATGGTTCTTAATCATATCATTCCAAATTTGCGAGTATTTTTGTATTGTCAAAATCAGGTTTGTGACCAATTTCTAAAAAATGATGGAACTTATAAAAAGATTATTAGAGATCCTCTGATATATTTAGAGAAAAAGACAAAATGTCTTATCAAACGTTCTAGTATAGATGAAGATATTAAAATTAAAATTTCTCCAAGAGAAGGGTCTTCATTATATTCTAAATTTTATGGTTTGCCTAAAATTCATAAACCTGAGATACCATTGCAACCTATTGTGTGTGCTATAGGCTCTCCAACACATGCTTTGGCTCGATATTTAACCCAATGCTTACAGCCATTGACAGACAAGATTCCATCAAGAATTAACAATTCAAATCATTTTATTTCAATAATTAAAAACTTAAAACTAACTGGAACTGATTTATTGTTTAGTTTTGATGTTTCTTCTATGTTTACTAATATTCCTGTTGAAGATAGCATTAAGTATAATAGCTCAATACAATGATTTACCTGATTTTATTATTCCATTAGCAAAGCATTGTCTTGAAAATACATTTTTTGTTTATAATTCTCAAATGTTTAAACAAATTAAAGTACTTTCTATGGGATCCCCACTGTCACCTGTCATTGCTGATCTTTTCATGGACAATTTTGAAAATCAAATATTATTTGCAGCTACTAAAAAACCTTTTATTTGGCTTAGATATGTGAATGATACATTTGTTATATGGCCTCATGGCATTGATTCTTTAAATTCTTTTCTTGTTTTTATAAATAATTGGCATCCAAATATTAAATTTACTATGGAAGTGGAAAATAACAGATCGCTTTCTTTTCTAGATGTTTTGATTGCAAGGAAATGTGATGAAACATTATCAATATCAGTTTACAGAAAATCAACTCATATAAACAGATATCTTAATTTTAATTCTCATCATCATCCTGCACAAATTTTTTCTGTAGCAAAAAATCTTTTCACTAGGGCTTATAATTTATCTGATAAAGAATATCTTTCTCAAGAAATAGAACTTACAAAAAGTATTCTGCTTTCTAATAATTATAATAAAAACATCATACATAATGTTTTACATAACATTAATACTAAAAAGAAAAAAGAGGATAGAATTGACAATTCCTCTTTTAATAGAGTAAATTTACCTTACATTAAAAGGGTTACTGATAAAATCAGTAGAATACTATCTTGTTTTAATATAAAGACTACTTTTTCTACTGGCAAAAAAATTGGTGATTTTTTATATAAACCTAAAAACAGAATATTTTTGGAACACCAAGGAGTTTATGAAATTCCATGTTTTCAGTGCTTAAGAAGCTATGTGGGTCAATCTAATAGATGGATAAATGGCAGAATTAATGAACATAGAAATGCTTTTAATCAAAAAATTAGTACATCAGTTTTTACTTCCCATTTTTTAGAAATTGGTCACAAACCTGATTTTGACAATACAAAAATACTTGCAAATTTGGAACGATATGATTTAAGAACCATGAGAGAGTCAATTGAAATATTAAAGAGACCTACTGGTTTAAATAGGGCTAATGAAGCACAATGTATTCCAGCTATGTGGAAACCTCTCATTTTATCTAATATTAACTTGAAATTAATAGGTGAAAAATCTGAGGGAAATAAACATTTTGATAAGCTTCATATTGTGAATGCTAAACTACTTTAAGTTGAATCTCACTTCTCATCTCACACTGAGTCACGCTATTCTTTGAGATCTAATGAGATTATTCTTTCAAAAGTTAACCTTGATAATGGCGGTTGCTAGTCTGTCAAAATATCGGTGTTTAATGGAAAATAATACACAGTAAAGCCCCAAAAGTTATATATATATATATTGTAACATTTTTCGTTTTGCTAGGCCTTAACACGCTAATATAAACTGCGCATGAGTTGATCAAGCTATGTCAAAAAAGAAGAAAGTTGTATTTCTATTCTAAAAACACAGCTATTTTTCCTGATCAACTTCAGCCTATTAATTGTTACAAATTGTGCTATTGACAAAATCAACTTTTAATTTTATTTACTATGGGCGCCAGAATTCCTAAGAATCCGCTGAAATATGTCGCCAGCACCTCTCGCAAGTTGTAAAACAAAAAAAAATAAAAAGATTTTTATTATTATTTTTTTTTAAGGGGCGGTAATTCTACCGTAATGAGAATTAATGATTTTTACGATTATTAGTCCTGGGCGTATTGAAACATATTGGCAAAGGTAACTTACGTTTAAATCTTATTACACTAAAAATAAATTTAATAATAAAAAATAATAACTATTATTAATAACGCACAAATGAGAATTGATATTAGAAATATTTTTAATTTTGACAAACTAAAATACTTCATGTTAAGTAGCTAATTAATACCTTGGAGAGAACACATTTAATTCAGGTGGGAAATATCAGAAAATATAAATATCAGTTAAAATAAACAAAAAGTTCTTGGTAAATAAGAGTCTCTCATATAGAAAAATTAAAGTCACTATCGGGATTCTTTATACGTATATTTTTATGAGTAGTTTAAATAGTTAACTTTGTCACAATCAGGATAATTATTCTTACCGGTAAGTTTCATGAATTCAGTAGTAGATAACTATGCATAGTTTTTTGGTTATAATGAGCTCGTTTGGTTATTGTTGATCTTGTGGTCCATTTCCCCAGTCGGTCACAAGGCTTTTCCTGGTGTACATCATTAGGTCCGATGTCTTCAGAAGCTCCGGTTTCCAAATTCCTTCAGGAGGATCTTGGATATATTAATGTTATCCAAGACCAACTAGAGAAACAAAACGAACAAGACTTCCTTCAACCAGATCCCTCCTTTTTATATCCAGTTTTCAGGATTCTGATGCTAGTACCATGTTTTAATCTTATCCAGTCTTTATAAATTTTATGTAATAAAGTCTTTATTTTCTTCAAGTTTTGGCCATCTTTAATTAATTTGAGTATTTCTACTTTCAGCTTATCTTTTTTTACTTGTTTTGGAATTCTTTTGTTCTCTCCAATTACTGTTATTATTAATCACATAAAAAAAAATAAGAAGAATAATTCAACCCTCATTGTACGTTTTTTTTTTTAAAAAAATTACTCAACAAAATTTTAAATCGTTTATCTTTTAGTTTTTTTTTCCAATGCAATATATTTGTAATGTATATAAATAAACGTTACAATAATGAGGAGATGAGAATAAAATAGGGGTTTCTAATTTTATTTTTTTTAAATTCATATTCGTATTTTTTCTGTAGTAGGTGTGATATATTGTGTAGACTCATTCAAGTGTAATGTTTTAGGTCTACAGGGAATGGAAAATATTTAAATTCATCTTGTCCTATCCACTTTAGTGTAATATTAATGATAAGAAGCCAAGTTATAACAAAGAATTGTATCGTTCTGAGTCTTAGGTTGTGACTTTAACTTGATCCGTTCCCTTTTGGGATCTCTGTAGAAATAGTCTGCAAGTTTAATGTCTTATGTTCATATATTGGGATAAGGATCGGGGTGTTTTCCCCTCTTCAGTAACGTACCGTAAATTTGTGTTTTCTAATCACAGGTGTTTTAGAATATATAAAAATATAATATATTTTTTTTTTCTGGAATCTATTAAAAATTCTTCTTTCATATTTTAATAATCATGGTTTATTGTTGTTTTTTATAATTTTTTTTTTTCAAAAAATCTAATTTATTCCGGTGTGTTTGGTCATCTTGTATGTTTTATTTGAATCATCTCAGGTTGTGTGACGGCGAGTTGGGTCACCATTGAACGTTTTGTTTTGTAGTTTACACGCTAATATAAACTGCGGGTTGTCAAGTTTGAAGTTGTTTTTTCTAAAAAGTTTTTTTGATTTAGTTATTTTGTTGTGTTTGACAAAATCAATTTATTTATTTATATGGGGAGAATTTAGAATCACTGAAATATTACCTCTGTTGTAAAAAAAAATAAAAGTTTTTTTATATTTTTTTAAGGGGGGTATTCTATAATGAGAATTAATGATTTTTAGATTATTAGTCTGGGGTATTGAAACATATTGGAAAGGTACTAGTTTAAATCTTATTACCTAAAAATAAATTTAATAATAAAAAATAATAACTATTATTAATAAAAAATGAGAATTGATATTAGAAATATTTTTAATTTTGAAAACTAAATATTTTTAGTATAATTAATACTTGGAGAGAACATTTAATTCAGATGGGAAATATCAGAAAATATAAATATCAGTAAAATAAAAAAAGTTTTGGTTAAATAAAGTCTCTCATATAGAAAAATTAAAGTCACTATCAGGATTCTTTATACTATATTTTTAGAGTAGTTAAATAGTTAATTTGTACAATCAGAATAATTATTCTTAGGTAAGTTTCATGAATTCAGTAGTAGATAACTATGATAGTTTTTGGTTATAATGAGTCGTTTGGTTATTGTTGATCTTGTGGTCCATTTCCCCAGTCGGTCATGAAGGTTTCCTGGTGTACATCATTAGGTCCGATGTCTTCAGAAGCTCTTCACTGGACATGAATTCTTAAAGCGATCTTGGATATATTAATGTTATCCAAGACCAACTAGAAAACAAACAACAAGACGTTTTCAACCGGATCCCTCCTTTTTATATCCAGTTTTAGGATTGGATGTAGTACCATGTTTTAATCTTATCCAGTCTTTATAAATTTTATGTAATAAAGTCTTTATTTTCTTCAAGTTTTGATCTTTAATTAATTTGAGTATTTCTATTTCATCTTATCTTTTTTACTTGTTTTGGAATTTTTTGTTCTCTCCAATTACTGTTATTACTAATCAATAAAAAATAAGAAGAAGAATTCAATCATTGTAGTTTTTTTTTAAAAATTACAAAATTTTACGTTATTTTTAGTTTTTTAATGATATATTTGTAGTATATAAATAAAGTTACAATATATATATATATATACTATGGTGCTACATAAAAACATAAAATACTAAGAAATAAAGCTGTGGTGCAAGAGCTTCAGCATCAAATGCTCTATGCTCTGAGATCAGACAGTTTGCTGCAATTAATATATGAACAAATATGTTCAGAAACTTGGATAGGTTTTATAAACGTAGTCTGGATGCTCATGTTTTTATTCTAATAAAGATAGCCATACCCAAACTAAAGAATGGGGTGTTTAGTCACCATGAATCCATTTAAAAAGTGCAGCAAAATGTAAACATACCAATGTGTACTTTATAAAGACACCCTCACAATGCACATACAAAATACCAATATGTTAACATGTAATTAATTAATTGTGCCTGAAAAGAGGTAGCTTCTATCTGCCAAACTTACACAACCCAGTTCTTAAACTAGCATTATAACTATGTTAACAAAAAGGGCTTAAATTAAATTATAATATAAGTTAAAATACTGAATCTGCATATATATAATCATAATTAAGGAAGGAATGTATATGTGAAAGGCATTAATAAACATTAACAAATATATTTTAATATTGTCTCTAGTTAACGTGTATCACTTCTAACTAACAGATATCCAAAATCATAAATTATAATAACTGACTAAACAAATTTTCATTAAATATAATGCAATTATAACATATATAAAATCATGATAATAATGAGCGTGTAGTGATCTGTTATTATTTGTCAATATAGTATTTTAAAACAGCAATTTAATGTGCAAAGTAGCATTCTTAAAATATTTAAAGTGCACATTTTAATTATCTCTGCTGAAAGTTAGTTAACAATTAGTATTCACTATTTCAAAAGATGAGAATATTATAACATATATAATAAATTTAGATAAAATAGCTAAAGCAATAAATCTAGGCATGATCACAGTTTTAAAAAATTTAAGTCATAACTGATTGCAGTTATTTATAAATTATAAAAGATAAATTATTTTACTTGATAAAGATGAATTCAGGCAAGTTTTACATAGTTACTTTATAAATAATTAAATTTAACAGATTTTAAGGAATAAGATTGAACATTCATTATAGTAAATAAGCTAGGTTAAAATTAAGATTACAGATTTAAAGATTAAATTATAAAGTTCTGCAGTCTGTGAAAGGAATATTACCAATCTTTTCAGTCATAGCTTGTAATGCAGGCACATCAGTTGGTGGGCATAATGGCATGCTCCTCAGGATCAGTGGTCTTGATTAAGGTGTCTTCTTCTTCTTGTTGTAATAGACTGTTGGACAATGTCCCCTTTCTGTGATGATGATCATGCCATCAGGCATATAGGTATGAACAGAGATCACCATCTTCTGCCAGAGAGACAGCAAACCTATATTTTGCCTAGCCAGACATAGAGGGAAAAGTGGCATGGATTCTGGTGGACAACACTTCTCAAAATTATAGAATGAATCTTTACGGCAAGAAATATGGCCTATTTATACAATTCAAGTATTAAAACATTTTGCTGTCAACAAGTCTATTTACTTCTTTAGAGTCAATTAGCTCCTCTGAAATTTTATAACGCAATACATTTAAACCTTCTTGATATTTTTAACAGGATGGTTTTACTTAAATTTGACCATTTTAAATTTCTAATGACATTAATAGTTTCAGTTCAGTAATTTTGTTTTACTAAATTATTTGGAAAATATTATTGCTTAGAAACAACCAACTTAAATTACCTCATCAAGCTATTTTAAAACAGATGTCCCTAGCAGGGCTTTTGTTTACAATTTATTTAAGATTAAAATTAACAATTGTTATAATTTTTAACAATATCATTCTACATATAACACGGTCATGTGTAGACCACATCTATATATATATATGAAATTTAAAATGTAAAACACTCTTTTTAGCAAACAAAATATATAACACAAAATATAAATATATAAAATTTATTAAGTGTAAACAGATAATATTGTAATAACGTGAAAGCTAAAGCCTTCAACAGATATATATTTACATTTGTTAATATCATTTCATTAGATTTAAAAAATTGCTTCATATGTAGTAAATCAAAAGATTTTGCATTGTTTTATTTATATATAATATTTAGTGAATTAAATGTGAAGGTATTTAAGCTTCACACTCTTAGTTCAAAATGCTTGAGTCTGGCTTATTTATATATAATTGAGGCATAGATGAAGATGGGTCCATCTTTTTTTTATAGTTCTGACTTGTGTTTGAGAATTGAGAGGTCTATGTGATGTCATTATTTCATCTTATTGGCTGTCATGTTAGCATGTTTAAGGCATATCTGTTGAAGGCTTTAGTTTTAACACAAAATATATGATTTTAAAATAAATATACACACAGTAATGTATATAAACTGATATCACAGTCACTTGTTCGCATATATGTGGGTGGTGATACCTATATAACCATGTTGACGCTTATATACATGTATTCAGAAAGGGTTGAAATCCAGCACAGATGGAGCTGTGGGTGAAACAGTTATGAGGGACGGAATATACTGTTTCAATATGTACATTATTTTTTCTATATATTGTTATATAAGCATTTGAGGCATAGGAATAAGAGGATTCCTTTTATTCTTACATAAATACTATATCTTGTATTGGTGAGAAAGTATTCATTTATTATTAACACTCACAAAGCGTATGCACAATTAGCTTAAAAGGCGGATATTTGAATGTATATATATATAGTGTAATGGTAAGAAAAGTAGAGCTGCTTTAACCTAACCTAGAGATGCAGATAGAGGGGGTTAGAACCTCACCTACTCCTCTAGATTGCTACTAAGCGACTTACTCCCCAAACCTCACTAGAATTTAATCTTAATGTATGCCCGGTGGTCAGGGAGAGAAAAGACCATGGAAAGGAATTTTTACATATATAATGATCAGATGTACATACGTATGTTACAAAAGAAAACAATACTAAGAGGTTTTATTTATAGTGAATGAAAGATAACACAAACTTTTATTATTTAGATTAAAAGAATTCATACAATGTTTTATTAATAGTGTCACAGGCTATTTTCACTGCAACTGGATAGACATATTTGGAAGATCCATTGATCGTAATGATAAGAACAGACAAAATTTTACATTATCATTTCTTTCTTTAAAATATTCCAGCCAATGGAAGTGTTACGTAAAAGAAATCAAGAGAGAGAAAGAGAGATGATTTATTAACTCTGTGGTTGGAGAACATAGAAATAAATAGGTGGTCAAACTCAACTAAACACTTTGGACAGGTTTAAATCATTGCCCTACTTATGATTTAAGAAGAATAATAAAGTGACCCCAGCAGGAATTTCCAGCTATAATTGAAACATCTCGATGATATTTTGAGAAAGATTTCCTAATAAATATAAATATACAAGACCATGCACAAAGGCAATAGCATATAGTGGACTGTGAGGCTCTAGACATAACAGTTACCATGAGGTTAACACAAGTTTGGATAGCTCTCCGTCTCTAAGCTAGGTTAGAGAGAAAAATGGAACACATTCGCTAAACGCGTGACCCGGATTCAGGATCGGAGTTTTATTGCTTATGTCCAGTTATGTACATTGAAGGGACTGAAATCAACATGAGATCAGAACATTTTATTTATTGACTAAAATATACTGGCATTTGATAAGGATCTTTCTTTTATATGTATATAAAAAAAACTAAGTTAAAGTTTGGAAAGTTTTATAATAGAATATCTAGCAATTTAAATCTTGATTTTTAAAATAGAGTTTTGCACTTTCTATGATTTGCTTCCTTTTCTTTCTAAATGAATATTTATATAAAATAAATAACTTGATTACGGGGATATAATGGCGGAAAGTTAAACGAAGCATTTTTCAATTAAATTAATAAGAATTACTGCCACCATTATATGTAATAACCCTACCACCCATTAAAGTATTTAAAGAAAAAAGAAAGCAATTAATGAAATATAATTTCACAAGTCTCAAATACATAGATTTAAAAAAACAGATATATATAGAAAAGCATAAATATGCATTGAATTTGCAAATTACAAAGATATTTTAATAATTTATGGGAACGTTACCGGTAACTAGATGGGTGGGTCAAAATGAATTCATTTGATGTTTCCCCGCAGGTCTTCTTGGTTCTTCAAATTTGTTTTTCCATGTTTTTGAGGGCAGATACTTTTGTTCTCTGGATGGCTTACATGATTACGACTCCTGCATCAGGAACAGCTCAGGAGAGCGAAGAGCAAAGGAGTTACCCCTGCATTTTTGCAGAGCAACACATTTCTTGATTCTTTTATTTATATGCTAAAAGAATAGAGTGCAGCTTGAAGTAAGTACAGCAAGCAAGAGTTCGCTATATTGTCCAATCTTTCAGCAAAATTTCTTCCAACAAAATTTTTAAGATTTCTCTCTGACCTTCAGCACAGGTTACCAGCAAGCATAAGACCAAGAACAAAAGAAAAGTTGTTTATTTATACCCTTTTTCCATTATGTTTTTAATCTGCTAATTAGTAGCGAATCATGCCTGTTGTTTCAAATTTTTCCTGTTATCTATTTTTATCTAATTCAGAAAAATGTTTTACTAATTAAATTCCTTTTCTTAATGGATTCTATTTAATTAGGAAATTCATCGAATTCTACCAAATATATTTTAAAAATAATTGCAATTATAATTTTAACTTTCTATATTTTATTTTATTAAATCTTTTAATTTAGGCAACTATTTGAGAAAACGATAAATTTAGTTTGAAAAAGAAACATACATTCACTGTGGTTGGACTTAGGGTCTTAGTTAGTCCACAGTGAATGGTGAAGCCAGCATATATATATATATATATATATATATATATATATATATATATATATATATATATATATATGCACAGCTTCAATAGTTATGATGTAGTTAATTAGTAGAGTTCTATGTTCAAAAGATAACTTTTAAAAACTTATTTTTTATATTGTATCTGTGCTATATTTTCAATCAAACAGTAAAAATGTAATGTTGACTTTTTTTAAACTTTAATCTCTAGTATCACTCACGTTAATAACATTTAGCAATTCAAGTTTATATGTTCAATTTTCTTCAGCTTTTTTGCACTATTTTTTCTACTAAGCTTCTTAATAATGTACATAAAAACTGCAGTATATTCAGTTAAAATGTATTTTTTACAAATGATCAATGTTTATTTACAATTCTTCTTTTTTTTTCAATTATATTTTAAATAATTAAAAAATCGTAAATTACTTATGCTCTTTATCAAACTCTGTAAAACAAAACAAAAAAAGGACCAACTCTTGTCAATTAAACTTATTAATTGATTAATTTCTAACCATTCATACTTCTTTATTTATTCAAATTTTTTTAATGATCTGGTATTTGTAGTATCTTCAAAATTTTATCTATATTGCACAAGTGATTATCAACTTTTTGAAATATCAGTATTCGAATTATATTTGTTTTATTTATCTTTCATTATACTAATTTCATATTCTGCAGTACTTGACATTCTTATGAATAAATTAAATTACTAAAATAGTCAATCTTTAGCAGTCTCAAGTTCAATCCATATTTTCTGATCTCTAGCTTATTTTATCCACATCACCCTAACACACTTTTTTATTTCATTCATGCATCTCATATGTGATCTTTTTCTAGGTCTTTTACAATCTCTTGAAATCCAATTTAATATTTCAATTGTCAATCTATTATTATCTCTTCTAGAAATATGTCACTTCCAAGTCCATTTCAGTTTTTTAATTCTTTTAATGATGTCAGTAATATATATATATATATATTCTAACCTCTCCCCCCACCGCTCGCGATCGTCCTCTCCTAAATTCTTAATATATTTAAATTTTACGGGTTCTAGCTCAGTTTAACAAATAAGTATTAATGAAATATTCAGCATTAATTAAAATGATTACTAGCTCTAATCCTTAAAATACAAATACTGTTATATTTGTAAAATGAATTAACAATTATTTACTATTTTCATGAGACATGGAGTGACGACCGGGGAACGAGATAGACTACATTGAGATATTTCCACATGATACTATCCATGGCATAAGAACACTTTCCCTTTTTACTATATTAAATAACTAACTCATAGTATTCTTACGACTTTCTAAGCTCTTTTCACTACGATTAAAATAATAATCATGTCTTAATATTCTTTCTAATAAGAATCTAGCTCAATTAATTAAAAATGAGGAAAATAAATAAAATAAATAAAATGACATAAATCCAGGTTCTAAATTGTACTCTAACTGATTTAAAATTACGGTAGTAAACTATGAAAAGGGATTTTATGTCATAATTCACTACGCAGTAACTAACAATAATAAATAATAATAACAACAATGGTATAATATAATCTTATTACTTCCAAATGAAATAAATAATTACGTCGTGGTAGTATTTTAATATCTGCTACAGAATCGTGTGGCAACTTAGCTATTTAGTAATATTGTGGCACCGACTTGACAATAAATGATATATTTGTCTTTTAAATTTTTAATATACATAAATTCTCAAATTATTATACCTTTTTGTTTCCTTTTTGTGCAAAACTATATGTCTGTTTCAATTATAAATGTTTGTGATATCTGCCATGGGAGAAATAACACGAAGACACAAACTTATAATAAATTTACAACAAAGTTTATTAATAACTAAACAAATAAATATTTTACTTATTATTGGATATCCTTACTCTCCTACAAATTATTTACCAGTTTATAAAAAATAAATCAACTTCCTTATTCTTTTATATTACTCTTTCTTTTAAATGTAAAAAAATACGTATTATTATTATTGGTTTCTGTTTGGTTTCTTGTTACAATGTGTTTATATATAATTATCATTACCTTTGTATCCCTACTATTTAAAATTATTTTTAATTTTACAATTACATTGAGTAAACTTCTAAAAATAATAAAATTCAGTTTTATATTAGTAGTATGGAATCCTATAAATTCAAAGACTTCTTCCTTTGGTATTAGTTTTATAGTTCATTATCCGTTTTATTAGTCCTAATTACTCATTAAACCTTATTTGGATGATATAATTACCATCATTAACATACCATGTACACGTTATGTTTATTACCTATTGATTTTTTCAATAATATGTTTTATTTTCTAATATTATTTAAAAATTAAATTTTATTATCCTTTTTAAAAAATTGTTTTAGTTTCTCTTTAAATCTTTTTCGTTTCCGAATTAATTTATACTGTATTATATGTTCTTTCTCTCTTTATGATATTTTGTACTTTCACTTTTAAAATTACACAATTCTAAACATTCCAGCAAATAAATTATTCTTACAAATAATCTTCAATTCTATTTTATTCTTATTTCTTGAAATTCTTGATGCACCCAAAACACAAATAAAAAAATATAAAGAAATATCGTCATAAACCTGAAACATGAATAAACATGAGGAGTGCTTTTCTGTCTCCCTCTATTATAGGGGTTATATTTCTTCACTTTATATATAAATTTAAAGTAAAAAAACTGTCCAAATATTTGTTCAGTGATAGGCTTATTCTAAACAAAACTATTTCCAAATACTTTATTTTTCCTATTTCTTAAAAACATCATCTTTTTTTCCTCCAGTCTACAGTCACTTGATCTTATTTCTCATGATTTTTTCTATACTTTCTTCGCTTTTAAATAATAAATTTTTTTTAAAACTATGTTCTTTAAAAAATCTTTTACTCTTTTTGTTATTTATCATAAACTTTTAAAATACGAATACTTTACATAAAGTCTTGTTTATTATATTTATTTCTTTAAATATATTGTATTTAAAATTCTCCTATCCATATTAAATGTTGTATAAAATACTATTAATTCCATTCTTATAATGTCAAAAAATACTTATAAATAAAATCAAAATTAAAAGATCTTTATCTTTTCGTTTTTGTTCCCTCCATTTTCTTGTAGTATAATTCCATACTACTTTTATTTTTAAAAAATATTTCTATCTTCTATTAAGTTATTATATTTATTTTTAATATTACTAAATTTTGTTTCCTAATCTATATTTTATATTTTAAAATAAATAAAAAAATATTTAAATTATATTCGATATTCTTCTCAAACTTTCTGATGTTCATATTAAAAAAAAATATATATTTATTTTTCTTCAGTCCTTATGTTCTTTTTAAAGAAAAAATTATTACTCTTGATAAATTTCATAGAAATCCTTGTTTTAAAATATTATACTATTATTAATTATCTCCAATATTTCCTATCTTTTTCGCTTTTCATGATCTAAGTACTTTATTTAATATTATAAATTTTTCTGTTTTCTGGTCATTTTATTAAGTATTTTTTTATATTTTTATCACATTTCTTCATTGAACGTTATATATTTTTAATTAGTAGAGTTTTTCCTTTTCTATAAAATAATATACTTTCATATTATTCTTTAACTTTTTTCTTCTTTATTTAAAATTATATTTTTATAATTTTTTTTAAAGATAAATCTTTCTTATTATACTTTCTAATTTTTCTTTTAAAAAATATAAATTTTCCATAGAAATAAAATAACTTTAAAGTAGCCTTATAAATTTTCATAATTTTTTCTAGATAACTTCTCTTTTAAATTCTCACATAGCGTCCAATTATATTTCTTTGAGTGAAAATAAGTTTCTGGTTGAGATAAATAAATCGTATTAAGGTACTTTCAAATATTTTTCCTTCAGTAATATTTTTAGTAATTTTCCTGTACTTCATTTTACTGTAGGTTTTTGGTTAAATTAAAAAAATCCTGGTAAGATAACTTTTAAATTACAATTATGTAGTATAAAATATATTATATGTTATAAAAAACTTTTAAAATAAATAAAATTTTAAATTTATATCACTTTTAGCTACGGTGTTATCAGTAAAAAATATGTTACTTTCTCTTTCACTTACATTATTCTCCCTCCCGTTGTATAATTTTATATTTTGTCTCTAATTTACTCTGTTGATTGGTTAATGATTTTTTTTAGGGAACAAATTTAACATTTAGTTTTATAAGATTAGACTTTTAAAATAAAATTGATGCGCATGTCTTAAATATTATTTAGACTAGTATTTTTAAATAATTTAATAAAAATATTTAAACTTTAAAAAATATTAAAAAATATTTAATATTCAACTGACTTTAAAGATCGATAATTATATTTAGTTTAAATTCAAACTTTATTATTATTTAAAGTGTGTGTGAAGGTATATAATAACACACGTGTTTACTAATTTTATAAATGATTTTTTATTTAGTCTCGGTCTAAATTAAAACTGATATATTTTATAAAAATTTGGAAAATAATTTAAACTTGTAGAACTAAATAAATTCTCACATCCAATTTATTTTAAAATATACTCTATTAATTTTGACTATTAAATAATTATACATTGATATAGCATTTATTTAATTTATTAGTTTTAAAATATTATATTCAAATTATTAATATACTTTTAACTATTTATAGCTGTATTATTTTATATGCACTTTCCAATAAGAAATATTATTAAGTTTTATTTAACTGTTTTCTCTTAAATAATCTATTAATTTTTATATAAGGTATTTTAGCTTTAAATTGTACTATAAAATTTAATTATCTACTATTATTTATATAATAAATATAACTAAAATTTAATTTTTTTTAGTAATTGACTTTTATCTTATTATGAAGGATATATATATATATATATATATATATAAATATATATATATATATATATATATATTTTTAATTCTTTTAATGATGTCAGTAATATATATTTGTTCTTTTACCAATGTATTGTGCTTTTGATTTCTCCAGTTACTTGTAACATGCATCTCTCCATACTTCTTTGACTGGTCTCAAGTCTCTGTATTGTTCTTCTATTAAGTGTCAAAGATGCATATGTAAGAACTGGTAAAAACACATTGGACACATTAAAAACCTTCCTTTTCAAATACATAGACATATTTTCTTTAGTATTAAATTATTTTTACCAAAATCACTCCAACCAAGTTTAATTCTATGATTAATTTTATCCATTATGTTTCCATCTGTAGTAATAATCTGACCAAGATATATGTAGTTGTTAACATCTTCTAATTTATTATAATTAATATTTATTTTCATCTTTTAAGAAAATTAATTGAATATTATTTATGACTTTTTAACATTTATCTTTAGTTCTACTTTTTTACTTTCACCTGATAAACTTGCAACTTTTCATAAAGTCTGAAGCATTATTTTCAAAACAACTACTTTATCTGCAAAATCTAAATGATTTAAATAATCTTCATTTACTTTTATACCAATAGCTTTCCATTTTAATCTACAAAATACTTTTTGCAGCATTTCTGTAAAAAGTTTTGGAAATATGGAGTCAACCTGTCTTACACCCTTTTCAATGTTAACCTTCCTACTATCATTATGTAATATAATAGTTGTTGATACATTTTTATAAATATTCTTCAGAATATGAAAATATCCTGGGCCTATACTTTGATGATCCAATGCTTTAATCACTGAAGAAATGCTTGTACAATCAAACACTTTTATAATCTACAAATCTAAAGCATATTTCCAACTCATATTCATTGTTTTTATAGCTTCCTTCAATACCTGGATATGATCTATTGTACTAAAATTCCTTTTAAATCCAGTTTGTTCTTTTGGTTGATTGAGATTCAAAGTTCTCTGTAAATGAATTGGTAATTATCTTAGTAAAAAATTTGATATAACACTGATAAAAGATTGATAGGTCTGTGATTTCTAATATCTTCTTTATCAAATTTTTAAATATTAATATTAATACTGCATTCTTCCAATCATCTGGTACATCTTTATTATTTAGACATTGTGTACATAACTTTGCCAAAAAAATTATATTTCTTCTGCTTTTTTTTAAGATATTGATTATAATTCCATCATTATCTGGAGCTTTTTCCTTCTTAAATTTAATAGCAAGTCCCACTTCTTCATTTAAAATCCTGGGCAATTCAGAAGATATAAGGTACTTGTTTTTATTACTATATAATTCTTGATAGAACTCTTCTACCCATTTCATGATATCATCTTTCTTTTTAAAATAGTTCTATCTTTTGTTCTTACCAAATACCAAAATGTAATTTTGGGACTTTTAAGACTTTTATTCTCTTCTCTAGCTTTCCTTGCTAGTTTGCAATTATACTTTCTTATATCATTATCAATTCTTTTTTGCACCATTTTACAAAATTCAAGATATTCAATTTTTCCTTATGCATCATTTCTATATATTTTCATATTTCTTCTATTCTTCATAAACTTTCTAGTTTTATTATAAATTTTATTGATCAATTGCTCCTTTGTTCTACAAGCTATGTCTGTTGCAGTTTTTAAAACTATATCAATCTTTTCTATTAATTTTCTTCAAATCTGAATTATGTTCAAAATATGCTAAAATTTTAAAACAATTTGCAATTTAAATTCATTTCTGAAAAATACAAATATCAACTTTGAATATTGTTTTTCTTAATAATTTTTGTTTCTCTGATTTTGCATTAACATGTATTTTACATCTCCCTAATTGAATGTTACTTTCTGTCTTGAATTTAATAAGAACATCTTGAAATATGTATATTCTGTTAATCAAAATATAATTCAATTCTGCTTTATCTTCATGTGGACACATCCATTTTTGTTTTCTTCAAACTCCACAAGCCTATGTCCTCTATCATTTTTTTTACCTTCAACACTTTTATCTTTCAATTTCTTTCTAATTCTAGCATTAAAGTATCCCATAACAATCTTTAAATGTTGTTTGGTTTGATCAAACTCTGTTTGTTTATCCATACAAAAATCATCTACTTCTTTATCCCTATGAGAATTTGTTAAGGCATAAATCTGAATTATCTGCATTTGATATCTGCTATTAAGTCGAATAACTAATCTTGCTACTCTGTCCAATATACCATCAACCTCCACAATGTTGTTCTTCCACTTTTGATTTATAATAAATTCTACTCCACTTGTATTTCCAATATTTGTGCCTTTGTAGTAGAGTACATGTCCATTTTTTAAATCAATCGTCTCATCACCTTTCTTTTAATATTACAAACTCCAATATTCTACCACTTAATATAAGACAGTTCTTCATACATTTCTTCAATTTTTCTTCACTTGAAAATGATCTGCAGTTGTAAGGATGTAAATAAAAAGTCTTCATTAAATTGCAGCCTGGGTTCATAATTGGGGGCTCTTAGTACCCCCTGCCTTCAGCTACCAACTGCAGCCTGAGTGATGACTTTACAGACTGCTGGGAATAAAAGACATGATTTATTTTTGTCTGTCATGATTGCATATATCTACTAGAACATTTTTTTTATTCACACACACTTATTTTACCATATCAGACAATTTCTTAATCTTAAACTCAGAGGTAAAAGTGAACAAATTCACCATGCTCTTTAGTGCATGTTGGTGAAAAGCCTATCCATGTTTGTATATTATATAAATAATGACAGTAATAATATCTGCAATGACAAAAACATACGGAGTGGACATTAGGAATTTGTCCTTCTTTGTTCGTTTTCAGCCTTCAAGAGGAATCAAATAGTATCCTTTCGGTTAACAGCAAAGTCCTTTCTGCAGCCACTATACATATATATTACTTACAGTATATTTATTGTTCAAATATATTTTAAAAGGTTTTTTTTTTATTTATAGGTGGACCAAGTGTTGATAAGTTACTGCCAGGAGATCAGATTTTAAAAATAAATGGAGAAGATGTTAAAAAGGCACCTCGTGACCATGTGATTGAACTTGTAAGGTAAATAGAACTTTTATATATCTATTTGTGGATAAATTTTTTTACATAGAAATCTAGTTTATCCATTCTACAATGACATTTGTTATTAGGATTTTTTTTTTCTTTTCATGAATTTAAGAGAAAAAAAAATAAATTATCAAACATTGTTGCATATTTATAAAAAGTAATATCAGTATGCAATGGTAAGCAATACTGTCTAACAGGAAGTGAGAAATAGTTGACTGTAGAGAACATCAAGTGTATTTTAAATATACATTAAATAGATTGACAATATTTATTATCTTTTTTTTTTAAAAAATGTATACAGATTCAATTCTAGCATTCAGCGATTTACTATTTTTGTGAGCAATTGCATGATGTTTTTTCACTTTTAAATAACATATAAATTTTAATATCTTTGAATATCAAATTTAATAATAATCACGTTGTTAATGTCTCTGGAAGTCATAAGAAATTCAAACATTCAAAAATAGAATTTACACAAAACATTTTCATCAACTGCCATTTTTTTTTATTTAGCTGACAATTGATCTATTCCAAACATTTATTCTTTAAGATTACCAGTCATTTACTATGTTAAAACACAAGATCATGGAAACAAATAAGAATGAAATACATTAGGTAAAATATGTGTAAATTTATTTTTTTTAAAAAGTAAGGCTAATAATTTGTCTTACTTACATAGATATTTTCACGAACAGTGTTGTGAAGCATATTATTACAATTAGTATAGAATAAATGTAAAAAAATCAATACATCACTTTAGTTTTATGTTAATTTCATTGCTATTAAGATATGATAAGTTGTTATATCTTTAAGCTATTATTAGCTGCCTAAAAAAATAAAAATTTAAATTCATACTAAAAAGAAAATAAATAGATATACATGATACTGTGATTTGGAAAAGACATAATTCTTACATAGGCACTTAAAATATTGAAGATATAAAAGTTAGGTTCATGTATCAATTTTCAGTTAAATAAAAGGGAGAAAATCACTGTTTAATTAAATGGGTGATGATATTGTTTTGATCATAGTATTTTGTTGTTTGAATGTCACATGATTTTTCTAGAAACAGATTTTATTATTGTTTTTTAAGCTTATTTGGCTTAGTGTCATGGTAGAATGAAAGGTGGAGTCAAAAGAAAATTTTGCTTGATCAATTATCAGCCATGTAATGTAAAATTCATTTAAACAATGAACTGAAACTTTTGTGCTCATTAGGTATATAATCTCCCATGCAACTAACCTTTATTATTACTGTTGTTATTATTTATTATGTAATAATAACATTTTATGATAACATTCAATGAAGGCACAAGAGCAACACTCTTTTTTATAAGAGATGTTGTGTATTTTCATTTTACCAGATATTACATTGGTTTAGAAAATAAGAAAATTACTAACAATTGAACTTCAAAAGATGTCTCTATATGTAATTCATTATTAATAATAAACTTAATATAGTATGTGGAAAAAACTGTTCTTGTAAATATGAGGGTAAGCTAAAAAAGTTGTATAATTTTGCATTTTACTTATATAAAATGAAAATTTTATTAAATTTTCATTTTATACTTAAAAAATTATTTATAAAATGTTGAAACCAGGATTAGGTATTATGATATGAAAATTACTTTCAAAAACCCTTTATTATATTTTTTTTTGTTGCAAACAATGTAAAAATAAGAAAAATTTGCTGCTGAACTTTAAATTTCAATACTGATGTCATATTATAATTAGTTTATTTTTAAGTACAATTTTTAAAAAACAGTGTAATCATTTTAAAAATTTAAAACAGTCAACTACTTTTTTTTAATTAAAAATTTGTGTTATCATATTCATTGTTAGTCCATAAACACTAGATAATAGTATAAATACATTTGAGAGTTTATTGATCAGGAGTTTGCTAAAACATTTAACACCTGAAGTGTGGGGATGAAGCTATGATTTATAGACTTTAAACTAAAAGTCTGTCATTCTACCTCTGCAACAAACTTCACAGATCTCTATGTCAGTTGTTGGCTTTAAATAAGTATGCAGGGTATATCTCTTAATTACATAATAACAAAGTAATAATCTTGTGTGATATTAAATTGATATTCATCATTTATCATATTAAAGTTAAGACATGTCCTTTAAAATGTTTTTTTATGCAGACTTAACAGTAATGAATTCTAGGGAATATATAAATACATTTTACAACAAAAAAATTTATACTAAAAGTTCAATATTTTACCTGCAACCTTAAAATTTGCAAATTCATTTTTCCATGATTGAAAAAAAATTATATAATTAAAATTAGAAATTTGCAAATTAAATAGAAATTTGTACATTTTCTGGTGTAATTATTTGCCTTAAAATAATAGCAATTTTGTTGTTTTGCAGCATTCTTTCTATGTCTTATATGTTTATTCAATAACATTTTCACTATCTTTATTAAAGCTTTACATTTGTTATTTTTCTTCAAACAAGCTTTTTTTAAGCTTTATAAATATTGATTTGGTTGTGTGCAGAAAACTGATTAGTAATAAGAATAAATTAACTATTAATAAATTGTGGAATAGAAAAAATACATTTTTGCTAATATAGTTTGTACTACTCTCAGTTTACTATAGCAATAAATGTTAAAAAATATATATGTCTTTTATAATCTAATAATAATACTAAAACCTTAAAAATATGAATTAGTTTAATTAAACATCTTATGAGGTTTTTAATTTAAAAAGCAAAATCAGATGTTCAGGTATAATGCTGTGTATTAAAGAATTTAAAGAGTAGAATATAACATAATAAATAATAGAACAAATGTGGTGAGTTATTTATATATACGATTATTTATTATTTTTCTCAGTTTATTGTATGGAAGTAAAATACAGATTTTTTTATCAATAAAATGTAAAAATTTGGAGTAAAAAATATTTGTGGATAATTTTAAACGATTTTAAGTTTTTTTATGGAAGAGAAATTTTAAAATATATATTGTGTAAATATTCGAAAAATATGATGGTGAAATCATAATATCAATCTGTATGTTATTCATCTTGCTAAATGTGGTAGTTTTGAATTTATTTTTGTAAAGATAATTTTTTATTGGAATAAGCATATAAAGCAAATGAACATATCAGACATTAATAACTATTTTATAATGATTTTAAATGTAATTTTTATAAAAGGGATATTCTGCCATATACTATATATATATATATACAAATATTCTGCCATATACTATATATATATATATACAAATGCAATTGTAATACATGGACCAGAACTTTAGAGTTCACAACTCTTCTATTTCACTAAACCATATAGGGTATAATAAAGATTCTCTCAAATACATTCTAAGAAGTATAATATAAATGTTTATCATTCATAAATTAGTTTAAATAGTTATGCAAAACTTACCTTTAACTTTTTATTCTTTGTCTTTGTATTTTTGTTTTCACTTTTCATCTGGATTAGAGTAGGCATCCTTCAAATTCATGTGTGGCTCTTAATAATGTTTAGTATAAGTTGCTTACAGTTAGAGAATTAGTACTATAATCTAATAATAATAATAAAAGTATTATACTTCTTTTCTTCAACAAAACTTTTAAGATAAAAAATATTAACTCTTAAAGTACCTTTCAAAATAATATTTTAAAATAAAATAAAATAAAAGCATTGAAATATTAAAAATAAAAATAATATAAATTAAGTTAACGGTTAATATGATCTGAGTAAAAAAAAATAAAAAAGATAAAACAAATGAACTCAATAATAATGAGATGAAAACATTTTAAAAAACTGCAGTATAAAAATGTTCATTGATGATAGAAAGTGTGAGTAATGAAATATAATATAAATAAAGTCAAACAAGAAAATCAGATTGCAAAGTAAATATTGATTAATATTTAAAATAATTTGAAATTTTCTTATTTTAGTCTTAAATATTTCTAATTAAATATTATTATTACATAAAATTAAATTATTGCCAACTGACTGTTACTATTAAAATTTTATCTACTATTTAGCATTATATACAAAGGTAATTTGTGACCGTTTTTGATCATGCACATTGAAATGATTATATGCTGATATAAGTAGTGATCACATATTGCAATCATTATTTTATTTTGCTTCTAATTTATATAAATATTAATAAAAATATATTGTGATAAATATAAAATAAAGACAAAACAAAAGAAAAAAAGGAAAGCAAAACTTAATACAGATTTTAATATCTACTGAGCAAAATAATCAGTAACATGGTAGAGATATTATAACTTAAAGATATTGGAAAATTTTTAAAGTTGCTTTATGATTGTCTGAAAATATAATAGTCATAATTAAAACTAACCAATCTGGTTTTTATTCATGTACTGATGTAAAAATGTATTTTTATTGGATGGATCTTATGAATTAAATAAAAAGTAATACCAAAAAATTTTGTAATAAGAGTTAAAAATATCTTTTTTAGAAGATTTCAGATTCCATTTACTTTATAAATATTATCTTAAAATCATTCCAAAGTGGTATGATACTTATTGTATTCATTGGGAATAATAAAGCTAGAATACATTGAAAAGGCACTGTTATACTTGATATAAAAGTATTTTAGAATAAAATATTTCAAGCAAAACAAACTCAGAAAATGATATCCTATGTATGCCGATATATTTGTAATATTTTTTATATGTTGATATATTTACGATTCATGGATTGATTTCTATCATCCTTCAAAATTCACCTTTAACTTTCTGCTCTTTTTCTTTTTTATTCTTAAAATATATGTGACTGCTAATAATGATAATATTCAATAGATGAAGATTGGTTTGCAAAATATATGTTCACTAGTTGTTCTTTCAATATGTTCTCTATTTTATACATAAAGCGACAAATGCTATTTTGCTCCACTGCTGCCATCTATATCTATCATAAGGTTGAATAATGAATAGATATTACATAGCATTTTTTTAATTGCACATTGTTAAATTTAGTTCATTTTAAATTACATTGCAAATATCTTTTGCTCTCATATTTTAAAATATTTTTTTAATAAATATTAAATAAATATTTTAAATTTGAATAAAGAAACTTCGCTATTTGTAAACTTACAACAACTAAAATATCAGAAGCAAATGGCATGAACTCAAATCCCATGAATTCCATTATGTTTTTTTTTTAATTTAACAGCAGTTGAAGAATGTTAAGGAATTAACCAAAAGTACTTCTGCAGATTGAAAGACTGTATGTAATAGTTAATTAACATTATATTTATTATTTTTATTGTTATTACAGTAATTTTTTTATTAATGGACATTTTATTTGCATTATATATATATATATATATATATGTATATATACAAATCATATATATATATCAAAATTACAGTACAATTTATAACTAAATTATATTCTTTTAGAAAGTTACTTCTAGAACTATACACTGGTTGTAGTGCTTTATCAGACTATATAACGTTGAATAATCAAAATGAGACAACCCTTAACAATACCCATAGTTCAATTCACTAGTGATAAAATTAAAAATGTACATTTATTTGTTAATGACTTGTTGAAAATTGGTTATTATAAAAATCCAATTGCTAATATTATTAAAGGATTTAAAAGAAATCAACACTATAATAAAATTTAAAAATGAAAATATCAAAATGAAATGGATTTCAATGCTCATTTAAGTATCAGAAATGAGCAGGTCAAGTTTATTGAGGAAAATTTATAAATGGTTTGTGTCATATTGGCTTTTTCTCTACAAATGAACATATAATAGATTGCTTAATAATTCTTAAATCTCAAAATCTCATAGCTTTAATTCAAAATTCTATTATAGTATAGATTGATATGTGGATGCATGAGTACAAGTACATTGGTGAATCGTAAGTGTAGCAATTTGAGAAGAGCAATAAACAAGAACATATGCTTTTATATAAATAGTATTCAACCAAAAAGAATCTAATATGGAACAGATGTAAATAAGCCTGTGCATCATCTGTATATAGTTTGATCATAATGAAATCTTGTCAATATGGATTTATAATTTGAGTTATTGAAATACTATGAAAATTATTCAAATTGAACGTTGTCATAATAGACGTAGAAATAAAATTAGTGCTCATGTTGATTTCAAGAAATCGTCAAATGTTAATGAATTGCCAGTTATCAAATGTTAAGATAACAGAATTGTGTGGAAATCATGAATTAGCAAACTCTATATTGTTAAGTGTTATTAATGTGTTGTTTTTGATTTATTCAATGTTATATAGTTGATTTAAGACTACAAAATGTGATAGTCTCTTAACATTATCAAGTTCTGTTTTAGTAAAGAATATAATTTAGCTACTAAATTGTACTGTATTTTGGATACATATACTATTGATTTGTAGTACTTACATATATTGTGAAACGTTAATACAGATATCAACACTTTATTATATATATATGAGTATATATATGATACTATATATATATAATTAATTTTTCTATTCACTTTACTTCAGAGCTATTCTTATAAAACTAGCTCTACCAACCCTGACAAATTATGTTGGTTCTACTACTAGATAAGAAATTAACTTCTAAAACATTTAAAAGCTTATTTGGCATACTAATTGTTTGACATTTCTCGAATATTTAAAAAACTATGAATTAACAGTATATTTAAACTAAACATTACCCACACTTACTTCCCATACACTCATTTAGACGTATTGAAAAGAACTATTAAATATGTAATATATTCGCTTCAAAAGAATCATAAATTTTTACATCTTAAACTGTTAGACAAATTGAGTTAAAATGAAAATAAGCATTATTACAGATAATATAGAAAAAAGGTATTGATGTTAATTACGTATAAGCATTATAAATTTAAAAACTTTTGTAATTATGCAATAATGCATATTAGTTTTTAATTAATTTATTTAAGTGTTTTAGGAAATAAATATTTACAGGTCAATTTTTTTTATATGAGTGTTATATTTGATATATAATAAAAAGATATGTGTGTGTCTTGCATATTTTTATTACATAATTGAGAACAGATAATAAAATATTAATAATTTCTTCACTGTTTTCATCATAAATAGTTTTTCACTCATGTACTAATCAATTCCTAATTAAATTTGCTGTTCGATTACAAATATAATATGACATCCCAAAAAATTATTCATATGATTACATAAAATAATAAAATAATTGAATGATTTATTTCATGTGAGTTCATGAAAAATATAAGCACTGAAAATGACACAGCTAGAGTTGGATCTTCAGATTCAAGGGCCCCAACATTTTCCCAATCCTGACTACTACACCGCATTTCATAAGATTATCTTATTGATTTTATCATATTAGGGATGTTTTGTCTATCATTCTCGATTTTTCTGATATTTTTAAAAATACTTTTTACACCATGCCAACTTTTTTTTTTAGAAAAAAATATTTGCCAAGAATTTATTTTCTGAAGCTAAAAACAAATTTTGAAAGAATTTTTACTTTTTAAAAAATAAAAATTGTGTTACATTTATTTATTTTTTACTTACACTTATCCCCTCCCCCTTTACGACTATATGAAAAGTCTTAAATCTAAAAGTGTTTTTTTTTTTTTTTTTAATGATTTTGAGATATATATATTTGACAAATATGTTGGATTTTAATATCTTTGAAGGCTTTTTTTTTTAAAAAAAAATTGTTTAAATTAAATTTACATTTGAAGTATTCTCTTTCACTTGAATCATTTATATCATAATAATTTACATCAGCAGAAGATCCTTTAATACAATAGGAAATACTGTACAAAACTTTTAAAAAATTTAATTAAATCTTTTACACTTAAGAATTGTTTATCAAAGATTATATTAAATATTATCTAATATATAAAAACAGTACAATTTTTTTTTCACTGAGTATTTGAAACATAATAATATAGGATATGTCATTTCATTCAATTTATACATTATACAATTTTTTTTCCTATATACAGAAAGCCTATGTAAATAGTTACCCACGTTTATGATCACACAAAGATGCCAGATAAATAGAAATATCAAATTGAGTTTTACGTAATAAATAATAAAATATAAATATATAAAAAAGTATAAGTATAATTCTGCATAAGTCCAGTAAAAATGACATTTTTGATTAATTATTGAAATTATAAATAATCATTAAAATGACAAAAAAAATAGTAATTATAAATTCTTTTCATAAGTTGTAATGATTTACATTATTTATTAAATTTTACAAAACAGTTATTAATTACTGAACCCAGAGATGTGTAGAAAAATAATTATATCTTTTTAACAGTAATCATTTTCCAAGAATAAAAGTCTATTAAAAATCAGTATATGTATAGTAGATTTTCAAGGACTTAATTGATATAAATATTTAAAAATTATAACAGGAATTTCTGTATATTTTTACATAATTTCAAGTATGATATAATCAGGCAAATAATCAATTAAAATTATAATAGCATATCATTCAACTAATTATTACATTTGTTTCACTCAAATGTAAATTGATAATAGAAAATTTTTTAACTTACTAATCTAGATTATATTACAGTTATAAATGAAACATAAAAAATTATCCTAAGATCTAGATGCAGTGCTCTCAGATCCAAAGCTCCTGACTGACGAAGGTCACAAGCCAGAAACTAGTCTGGGGATATTGGATGAGTAGGAATTGGATAGGGATTTTATGCACAAGCCTTCTGGCATCCATTGATTACTCTGTTTAGCACAGGTGGCAATACTGTATGGAGAGTTTTGCTCTGTTTGTTACATTTCTATTTATCATTGTCAAACTGGCTCTACTCACACCTTTGACACCATCCACAATACAATAATGATTATTACTAATCATTTTTTCTAAATTAGAGATTATCTCTAGCACAGATGTAAACTTTAAACCTTAGTTAAAGATTAATATATCAGATATTTTAATTTTAAACACACATAGACACTCATGGAGTTATTCACCTTTCTCTTTCCCATGTGTAACATCTTTATAGATATATTAAACAATCCCTATACTTCCTCATTCTTTTTAAATTCATATAAATAAAGATACAATAAAAGACAAATGACTTAAAGGTGAATAACTCCATGTATGTGTATGTTTAAAATTAAAAAATCAGATATATTAATCTTTAACTGGGGTTTAAAGTGTATATCTGTGCTAGTCTCTAGTTTAGAAAATGATTAGTAATAATTTTTATTGTATTTATCTTAGGTGTATGGTGTCAAATGTGTGAGTGAAATGAATTTGATAATGGTAAATAAAAATGTAACAATTTACTGTAGATAAATACTCTTCATATAATAAAGATATATATGAGAGATAGTGATCTGGGCCACCTGATGAGTGCTGGTTCAGCACAAAATGCATCTTGGGGATCATTTGTCTTTTATTGTATCTTTATTTATATGAATTTAAAAGAATGGGGAAGTATGGAAGTTGTTTAATATATCTATAAAAAATTATATATGTAAAACCATATTTGTGAAAATACTTTGGCAAGTAATGATACTTCAACAAACCGTTCCCATCAAATGATATATAATAATAATTAATAATAATAATACCATTCCTATCACCCATACCACTTCTCCCTCCATATCTAACCTCTAATAAAAGTAAGAGAAAAACTAGACAACCTAAGAAAAATCACCAACAAAAAAACTGATGGTACAGACCATATATCACTCATCACTGAGATTGCTGACAATCCCTACAAGATCAAGCAAATTAACTCACAAACTCCCATTCAGCATTACATATCATTTATAAACATTCTATATTTTCAAGATTGACCACATGGAACAAGCCATCTCTCCACCCTCCAAGTTTCTAGCTTTTGCAGATGAGCTGCCCAAATGCATCATCATGATACCTCTTATTAATCTCACAATCTCACTATTGTCTACAACAGTGTACCAAATTGAAGGGATACCTAGCCATTAAAAAAATTTCTCCTAACACACTACAACCCAAGGATATATAAAATGGGCTCTAGACTGCCCATCCAAACTAAAGTCTCATTAGACTTTAAGGTTGGGGTGTGAATCTGCTAAATATAGTAAGATTAAATCAAATTACAAGCACACAGTGAACATAAGCCCATAGGTAACTTATTTGGCCAACTACAATCTGACACCCTTTCCATACTACCAACTTTAGCCCCAAGCTTTCCATAATATTGCATAACTGTCATCCTGGATCCCATGTAATTTCCAAGTTTGTTATTTTGCACCTCAGTTACATCACCACCATCTACCTATATAATCTAGAAAACTTTCTATCACAAAAACTACAATATCTTTACTCTATCTTATTAGTCCCATTCAATAAAAAACATAATTCAGTCTATGCCCTATTTCCATAGTGCCCGTTGGCATAAAATTTTTGGAAAAAGTTCTTAAAAAAATTAGAACCACATCTACTCCAATTAATATTGCTCTGCAAAGAAAAAGATATGACCCAATGACAATTCAATTCAACATGAAGGCTGCCTTTTACTCAGTTCTAACAGATATCTTAATTCACATGCTTGCAGTCACCACTATACCTCCCTCTCTTCTTATGATATCTAGATTATGAAAAAAAACCTTTTGATTTTATAAGCCTTTTATCAGTAATTAAAACTTTGAGTCACAGGATATGGAATCATTCTGTAAAAAATATCAAATTCAACAGTAGTGATTAGATTACATGGTTACACTTAGAAGATTAACAATGATGAAGGTGTGTAACAGAATGATTCTATATTTTCAAAAAAATTTTACAATATATATTTTGTACATTGAAATAGGGAGTTATAGCTATAAAAATATATACATACATAGATCTTATTTAAATCATTCAGATTATATAGGTGTTGTTGTTAAATATAAATAATAAAAATGGTAAAAATGACTAAAGTAATTAATATTCAATGGATTTCTCAAAACAAAACAAAAATTGATAATTATAAATTTAAAACACTTAGCAATTAAAAATATGTTGGTCAGATTATGAATATATATGAAAGCATGCATAATAGATGAAATTATTTTTAGAATTAAATTTGGATGAAGTGCTTTCAGTAGAAATAAATTTATATTAAAATAAAATATGCCCAAATGTTTGAAAATAATGTTTTTAATAGATAGGTTTTTATATATGAATCTTAGATTAGAATCCTTAATGGACGGCAATACAAAGATTTCACACCACCATGCAAGTTTACAGTGAATTATTTTGAGAAGAACAAGAAGGAATTGAAAGAGAAGTACATGATGAAATAATAAATGTACAATTTAAAAAATAAAATGTCTGAAATATAATTGGGTTGGACATATTTCTGAAAGAAAAAATAATAGATGAACAGTTAGAGTCTTAAACTAAATCCAAAGTGATTGAAGAAAATCTTTAAAAACTACCTGAGGCAGATAGATAAAATACAGAAGTTTGTTGGTTTATAGAAAGAATAAAAGCCATAGATTGAAGAAATTGGATTAAATTTGGAGAGGCCTTTATAATGCCATGTATTCATAATGATTGAAGACAATGATAGTAATATGTCTGTGTAACCGTAATATTTAAATCGCAGTAAAATATAAAATTATATTCCATCAGAGTGTGTAGATAATTAATAATTATTATAATTTGTATAAAAACTGAAATTAATTACAATTTCCTTTACACAGAATATAAATGTGTGGAAAAATTATTAAAAGCATTTAAATTTTTTCTATATTCCATTTTTTCACACTTTGAAATAAAGCAAATGGAATCTTTTTTATATAAATTAGATTCAAGTTGTTTTTTTTTTGTTGTTGTTGTTTTTTGTTTTTTTGTACTTACTGTTATTATGGCTTGTCGTAGATAATGCACAGTTCTCCCTATTAAGCGAGTTCTGTGAGTTTTAAATTATCATAATTCACAATTTAGCAATATCTATTATTTTAGTTGTGTAATGTACTGATAGAGGGAGCATATATGCTTTCATTTACAGTAAAAATACAATTTAAAAGCATTGAATTAGATAAGATTTTTATTTATAGGTATTGTCAATTCATTTTTATTCTTTTTTTTTTAAAAAGAATAATTGATAATTAATAGTAGTTGTTTAAAATCATATATATCTAAAGTTTCCATTTATTTGAATATATGTTTGAAACAATTGGTTATTTATTGGCTAACATTTTATAATTTAGATAAATGTGTAGTTTTACAATTAAATATTTTATAACAAATAGAAGCATGTATTTAAATAAGTAATACGTGATGATTGTTTCTATTAATTGTATAGATATATCATTTTTTTTAAATACATATGATAAGAAAAAATAAGATTATATGTTGTTGAATTTATTATAGATTGATATTTTGTATGATTTATGGCATTTCAATTGGTAAAAGATAATAGATTAATAACCTATAATGACTAAGTTTTTAACTTTATTTGGTATAACCATTTTCTTAAAATAGAGAAATTTTCAAGAATTATCTAACCTACTTTACTGAAGTGTTTTATGCAAATTGCTATGAAGGTAGATAGATGCATTTCTCTCCATAACTATATTGCTAGAGAGATATATCATACTATTAATTCTTAAATTCTCATGGATAAAGGATGGATTCATAGTATTATAATAAACATAAGAAAGGAAGAATAGATTTGACAGTTAGAGACAAATCTAATTCATCAGCCATTTCTTCATACATTAAATTAAGTAACCATGACATCAATTTTAATAAAACACATTTCTGGCAATAATTGAACAATATGACCAGAGATAACTAAGGAAAGCTATTGAGATTTTTTAAAAGGCCTAAGAGCATAAATGAAAGAAAATTAACAATATTTGGAAAAATCTATTGGAGAATGAAATTTTTTTTTTAAATTTCTCAACCATTGAGAATGAGGAGAAAATAACAAAGAAAAATAATAACGATTTTAAATCTCACTGCACACATTCTTATGACTGGAGAAAGAAGAAGCTCTGAGGAAAGTACTTGTTATTGTGCTCAAACATTAGCCATTTAACTATTATATTTTTATCATATGGCAGCTTCCAGAAATAATACTATGAATTCATATCTTATTATATACATATAAATTTATTATAAAAGATCAACCCATATCATGTTTGAATGAAGGTTTGCAATATATAATTATGTATAAAATATTTAAAACACCCCATAGCTATATTATTTCAGTCACACTCCTGCTTTTAATAAAGATTAACCAGAATTTTTGCAGCCTATTGAAAAGGAAATCATCTTCAATATATAGTATAGTGATGTTATATAAATTAATATTCAAGCTAATTTAAATAAGATGTATAAAACTTCATAGGCAAAAATCTTACATTACAAATAAACAAACATATTTAATATTAAATATACTTAGAAAGACTGTATAATAGTTTTATTTATGCTATGGAATATTTCAAATATTTTATATAGATTTCAGTTAGCACTATGATTTGTTTATATTTCTTATATTTGAGTTTGGATAAAAATGAATATTGCACAATTTTTCTAAGTAAATTTAAAATTAAACATGTTTATTTGCAATATAAGATCTTTACTTACTTATTTTCACACTCTTTATTTAAATTATCTTGAATTTTAATATATATATATTGTAACCATATATTTTAGCATAAAATATAATAACTGATGTAACTAGTATGAAAATTTTCTCTGTCTTCTTTGGTGATTTGATTGGCTTGGTTTACACTTTGAACAGATTACTCTCTTATATTATTTTAATAAATTTAAATTTGCTTTGTTCCATCTCCTACTTCATATCAGAATGTTTAACTTTTTAAAAAATTTTGACAACACATTAAATTTGGTAAAATAGTATTAAAATATAATATTTTATTTACATTTGTTTAAAATGATCTTAAAAATTATTTCTATTGAATTAACAAAAAGCCATTTGTTCAATTAAAATAAGTTATTAAAAATAAATACAGTAATTACGTAAGCGTCTCAATGTAAAAAAAGAAAAGAGTGCGAATTTAAGAGAAGATCATCTGTTAGTTTGCTTTTAGAGGGAGAGAAAGAAAAGAAAATGGTAAAAAGGCAAATAGTGTAAATTTGATAAGCTTGTTTTAAAATAGTTAACAAGTAAACGGATTACCACAAATTTTTTATAAACGTAAAAATAATATCGTGGTACTTAATTATAAGATGAATTGCTAAATTTAAAAGTCTGTTCAAGTCGGCTGGCCAAGTGGATCAAATCACCGGTAATAATTTCCCAATATTACATTTAAAATGTCGGAGCTTCCCAGTTTAAAAGAATTAATTGCAAGAATTTGGTATGTTTTAAAATGTTTATTGTTCTACAATTTGGAAAAATTAAATAAGTATTTTAATTACAGAAGTTTTATAAATATGAAAATTTGCTTTTTAAAAAAGAAGAAGTTTAAGTTAAAGTAAAATGTTAAAGTTAATCAACATAGTTTAATATTTCCGTTTCTAATTCTAATAAAAATATAGTATTGATTGATATTTAACTTTATAATGCCAGTAAAATATTTGCTAGTTAATTTTGTTTGCCATTTGGATAATAAACAGTCTTCAAATAATTAATCAAAGCTATTTTCTAATTTTATCGTCAGTTTGGAATGATTAAATAAATTGCTATAATTAGTATTCCTAGATTTAAGCGTGGATAAATAAATATTAGCATGGATGTGATAAACTTGGAACATTTTTAATAGAGAAATGTAGAAACTAATAACTTATGAAAAACATTTTCATTTAAGTTCTGCGTGTCATGTTTTGAAATTGTTTCATGTTTATGGAGCCACGTAAAATCGTTAATCTAATATTGCTGATAATAACTAACACAAATGGATAAAATTGCATGTATGGAATTCAACTATAATTGTAGCTATTACTTCGTACATTTATTGTTCAACACATCGTACATGGATTTCACGGATCATATTTATAGTTATAAAATGCTATACAATCTAATTTGTGACACCCACACCTGCTAAAATTCATGTATTGAACTATAAAATGCTATACATTTAATTTATATCACACACACACCTGTTAGATTTTATGTATTTGATGAATAATTCATTACTTTAATTTTATCGTTATATGAACTTGCATGTGAAGTTCATAAGTTATATTTTATTAAGTTTAAATTAATAGGGGTTGAATAAAATATTTATTCAAGAAAATAGCGCTTGCGAAAGGGCTTGAAAAGTACTAAATGAATTCATGAGATGTATCAATCTTTATGAGGTATTTTGTGAGTCTTTCCAGATTTATATACCTATACTAATATTCCTTATATTGTATTACACATGTTTTTATTTTAAGCAAGATAAGTTAGTACATTAGTTGTCCTGATTAGTGTAACATTTTATTATGCAAGAACCCACATTTGCTAAAGTGTTAGTGTTTTCTGAATGATCAGAATAACTGAGGAGGATGATTTTGCACTTTAATGTGAAGTAAATAGTAATGTTGTTTTAGAATGTTATAAGGCATTAATCTGTGCTGGTGGTTAATCCGCAGATTATTTAATTGCCATTTTTTGTATTTTACACTCATTCCAGCGCTGGTGGTTAATCCGCGGAATTGTGTAATTATACGTATTACTTTATGAAGGTGTATCAATCCACAAAGCGTTTAGTATTATTTAATTCCTATGTGTAGATGAACGCATCCACAGGAATATGTTTTACTTCATAGATATAAGTTGGGCAAAGTATTTTAGTTAATCTGCTAAATCATCTTCTTCCATTTTAAGTATAGTTAATAAGTTAGATCGTCAAATTGTAGCAGGACATTCTATTCAAGTTACTTCATAATAATTAACTGTCGGTTGATTATTATTCACTGGAGTGTAAGTTTAAATTTTCATTTTATTTAATGATTACATTATAGCTAAATCCTACAGATATAATATTATTTATTATATTAGTATAAGTTTACGGTATGGATTTATTGAATCTGGAAATGACGTTAAGTATTTCATGAGTTGATGTTGAATTTAGTATAATTTGCTCAAGATTCATTATATCAAATTGAAATAAGGTATGATTAGGTTTTTAAACCGTACCTATGATATGTTATTGAAGAAAGTCGATGGAATTATAATTTATTTATTCTATTTGTTTATTTATGTTTTAATTATAACATTAGAATTAATTACTTATTATTCATAAATTTGTAAATAAACGTTGATTTATAATTAAACTTACTGTGCCGTTGCTATGTGTCATTCTTAAAATCAGAAATCATAAACCTTGGATAGAGCATACATGAAGTACATACTATTGTCAACATGATATCAGAGTTTAGTGATATTTTGAGAAAACATTTGGATGCTTTTCGTCTTTGGTAGTTTATGATGAGTAGGGTACAATAAAATCCCATTTACCTTTTCCATCATTTTGGCTTTGCGTAGTTGATTCTAGTATACAATATAAATTAATTATTAGACTTGTAAACAGATTACCAAATAATGATATGATTGAAAATATTTACTTAACATTTTAAATTGTCATTTGTCAGTATAAAAGAGTCTCAGTGATATAGTAAACTATAAAAAAAAGAACCCAAGTATTTATGTTTATTTATTGCAAAGCTTTACCTGGACTAGCATTTGTATTAAAAATCATATAGATGGTTTAAAATTTCATAATATTATGTATTTCCACAAATTATGCCATCTTGTACATGGTCGGCCATCGGGTCTCATACAATAAAAATCGCAAATTAAGGTTTAAGAAATAATAACATTGCACTTATAATTTGTTTACTGTATTTTATCATACTACTATGATAGGTCTTCGCGGTACACCCTGGCTGCGATCAAATTAAACCATAAAAGTTTATGTTAGATCATTAGTTTGGTCTGTGGTAAGTTGCTCTAAATGTTGTTTGTGGTTTTTGGTGCATAAAATAGAGAGCAGAATATGCTTTTGGATACAGCTCTTAATAGCTGACAATGTGTAGCGGGAATTGATCAGTGATCGAGGTTATGATTCTTAGTGCACTTATGTCGCGTAGTTGGGACCATATACGAGATAGAGGGTTACAATATATATATATATATATATATATATATAACATCATTGCAATATACATTGAAAATAATTTTTTCAATGGGCTGCAAAAATTCAGGTTATTCTTTATTTAAAATGAAGTGGTGACTGAAATAATGTAGCTATGAGGCATTTCAAATATTTTATATAGGTTTTAGCTAGCATTATGTATTATTTCTACAATTATATATATATATAAATTGTAATAGAATGCACTCATAGGATAATGGCACTCATCATCATCAACCATAAATCAAAGACTCATAATTTAGAATATTCAATATAAAATGAATGAGGAATGTGCATGAGAGATAAACACATTACTAACTAGGTAAATGGCTAAAAGTACACCAACATTACTCAAAATCAATAATCATTCATCATCATGCAATAAAAATCAAATCAACAGACAATATTGAGACTGGATTTAAAATGTAGCTACTATAGACCAAGCTAAATATTTAGTACTTACCAGCTTGGGGCAGATTATTTAAATCATAAATTGAATGTACAAACTTAAGTGCTAATCCATAAGAATATAACAATTAAAATATAATGTTGGGATACTAAAACATGTTAATCATCATCAATGCCCTAGCCACTTAGAACCATTAATGTACTGGACAATTATAAACTTAATTTTTAAATAAATAGTTAAAATCAAATATAGTGCATGGACTTTAAAGAATATCACCTTTTCATGAACCAGGATCATCATCAACTGGATGTCCATAAACACAATATATAAAACACTTTTATATAATAGACCATTATGCAATAACCTTTTAACCGCTAATTATATTATTGGTTGTATGAGGTAAAAATCAAATCTTTTAATTGGCCAACTCACAAACTGAAGACAAAGCCTATTGTTAAAACATATTCGCCTATAATATTAAATTCAACTCAGATACGTTTATAAAAAGTATATTACTAATTTTTCAGGTTATGAAGAGAACGAAAGTTCTTTCAAAAATAAATTGCTATTTATTTATTCTAAAATATTCAATTTCGGCAACATAAAAGCTATAATATAAACAAAAAGGTCGACTTTTACGTTATAGAAAAGTAAATATTTCTTTTAAATATTTCTTTAATATTTTTACTAAAATCTTCAATATTTTTCGAAAATAATTTTGTTTTTTTAGTATATTTTTTAAAAAACTAGTTTAATTTCTGAAATTATATTTTTTTAATACTTAAAATTAAATTTGAAATGAAAATTTCAGCGTTTTTCTTTATTTTCTTTGATCAGGCGGTTTCTTTGTTCTTTCCAGCCAATCAGAATGTCTTTTTCGGCTGAGAGATCACTAACAACCAATTACAAACGATGTTCTTTCTTTGTTTAGGTTTAAATGTGTTTTTTTTTATTTTTTACTTGTAAAATAAATCGGAAGAGGGCACCATCTTACAGAACTTTTAAAAACCTATTCAAAACCTATCAAACGAATTTTTTAGCATAAGAACTGGCAGAGTTAGAGTGACATCAGATGTCTATGAGGAGCCTCGTAGGAGGCGGGAAAAGGGTTAATC